>OZ024905.1:11554787-11918438 GCA_964017125.1 Flabesymbios commensalis
AATCCGCGAAACAGGTAGCTCCGAGCCATGTGACCATGCAAGCACAGTCGCTATGAGCTCGGAGATTCCCTGATAATGACTAGTGGTGTAAACTTAACAACGTAATAACAGTACTACTACCGTAACACAATATATACATACTAATAAAAGTCGGACATTGTGGTTCGTCGACTGCCAACAAAGTATAGCATCAGAACCATCCATATTATCGAGTGTTGCAGACTTAGTGATGTAATAACAATGACAATTACGGATAATAATTATGTGTGCCATTCACGCAGGACATGGCACTCACACAATAACATTAAAGTTTATTTAATTAACTAGTGATTTATTACCTATATGGCCCTCGCACAAAAAAAAACATTACAGCTTATTTTAAATCACTATATTGTTTATTTCATACCATTTCACTCACGACCTAGTTAGTACCACATACTCGGAGTTACAATCGAAGAAAAACATTCCCGACCTCATAGATAAAATCAGTTGACTTAGCAACTCTGAAATCCTCCATAAGGCCCCACCTCGTCTGATAACAAAGGCGACGGAAACGTCCCTAACCGGCCCTAAAAAGCCAAATAATAAAGCCGAGAGCAACAGCCGTCCTGATATGTAGTAATACCCAAGTCAAATCATGAAGGCATGATAATATGGATAATATAGCGATAGGTGACTTTGATTTATTATACTCGGTGTTTTTAACAATTAATTTGTTTAAAACAGCATAGATAAATTGCGCTAGTGACTTCACCACTGTTATGTCTCTAGATGTCATAATTTGTAGAAACATTTCATTTGTCGGCTGTATATTGATAGTAGCGGTTACCGAGTTAAACAAGATTTTGCGTTCATTATTCATAGCGTTACAGTGGAGAAGAAGATTTCGTCGTCAATTTCGTTTAATTCACACCTTGTGCATATTCGCTGGTTTATTGGAGTGATTGAATTATTGTATCGTCCTCTTTCTATATTGAGATCATGTGAGCTCATTCGGTATCTCGCCATTGATGTAATGAGATGGTTACCCCTTGTGTGTAAGATATATGGTTCAACACAGAAATATTTTTTTACTAATGCATATGTGCGCAGCTTACTCGAACTCTCAATATCTTTTTTCCACTGCTGTGTAAATATTCTAACAATTGATTCTTTAAATAAATGCATGAATTTATTTGTATCCCCAATATTCTGTGATTCCCAAATTTGATCAAGCCCGGCTCGTTCGAGGACAGAGCGAATACGGGAACACCAATTCGTGAAGCCAATGCCATCTAGCTCAAGAAGCATATTGTAGGCATTTCTGACTGGATGGCTCTGAGATAGTTTTAGAATTCTACACCAATATTTTACGGCTTTTATGTGTTGTCGGATGATCAGTGGAAATCGTCCCGTGTCCCCATATATTGCAGGTGTAGGTGTTTGCTTTCTAACCCCAAGTGTAGATTTAATAAATTTTAGATGGATTTTTTCCAGATCGTTAACATCATCGCCTGTGTACCATATATCACTTCCATATTCTAGTATGGGCAATATTTGACAATCAAATGCCTTGAACGCAATAGTGGGTGACAATTTACCGACCACAGGACGGGACTGTTTACGTAGAGAAAAAATTGCTTTCCCAGCTTGGGAAGCAAGATGAGAAAAAGTTTCTTTTAACACGTTATTAGCAGACTTGGTGCTATACACCACACCCGGGTATTTATATTGTTCAGATTTTTCTATAACGTTATCACCATAGTGGAAGCTTCCGTGTACTTTTGTGTAACGCTCATTAAAGATTAGAACTTTTTGTTTTAGGAATGCTTACTATGATATGCCAAAAGGAAGCATATAGATACAGAGCAGTTAGCTGTTTTTGTAATCCCTCAGCAGATTCTGAAAAAAGGACAAGGTCATCTGCAAATAACAGATATACCATTAGTAAGGTGTCCACAGGGATACCTTGATCTTGGTCAAATGTTGCGGATATGTCTTGTAAAAATTCCGTGAATAGTTTGGGACTGAGCATACCGCCTTGTAGAACCCCATATTCGCTTTTTAATATGTCACTGATACGCGAGTCCCATTTTACACGACACTCTGCTTTAGAAAACATGCTTCTTATTATGTTTAGCAAATTGCCGTCTATTCCCCTGTTCAATAATTTGTAGTATAATGCTGTTCTATCAATATAGTCAAATGCTTTTGTGAAATCGACAAAGCATGTATACAGGGGTTTAGAAAGACACCTTTGTTTATCTATGATGGCACATAGTATGAATATATTGTCCGTAGTTCGCGAATTGCTTTTAAAACCAGCTTGATAAGGATCATTATCATTACACACTTCGTTTTTAAGTGAGAGTCTGTTATTAAGTATAGATTCAAATAGTTTCCCAATACACGGCATGACTGTGATTTTCCTGTAATTATCTGGAACACCATGGTCCCTCTTTTTGTAGACAGGGTGGATTATACCGGTAGCCCATCTAGATGGATATTCCCCATTGGTAAGAATGGTATTGAACAACAATTCTAATGCTTAATTGACATGATATTAACTGCATTTCTCTGTCTGTTGCAGCAGCTCTACTAAAGATGAAAATTTTAGAAGCCAAAGAGACCTGTCTCATCATAGAGAACGTGACCAAGCTGACCCTTGATTTAATCAACTGGGCTACTGGCTGTCAGCTTGCCGGTGACATCATGAGAGACTCGCTGGGCAAAATGTTCGAACAGGAAGTATAAAAACCACACAAACTAACACACATACACTCAAACACACACAGGAAAGCACAATACAGTACTGTACCTAATGAACACACAACAATCCGAAAACATAAAAATAGTACACATTAACATTAATGGCATCAGTAACAAGCGGACCGAACTCATTCATTACTTAAACGAACACAATCCACAATTCATGACAGTAAACGAGAGCAAAATCCGAAAACAACATAAAATTAAGATACCAAATTATCACATAATTAGAAAAGATAGAGAAAATGCTCGCTGTTTAGGAGGTGGAATAGCCATTTTGGTCAGAGAAGATATTAAATTTGATCAGATTGATACATCACAATTTAATGAAGATTTTATAGCAATTTCGTTCATTTCAGAGAAACGCAAAATAGCTCTAGCTACTATATATAATCCGCCAAATATAGAATCAAACATAGATAATTTTAAACATATACTAAGTAGGTTTCGGCATTCGATCTTTATGGGAGATTACAAATCAGAGCATGAATATTTTGAATGCATAAAATCTAATAAAGAAGGAGATTATCTATTCAACGTTGTAGAAGAACTAAATTTATTGGTAATGAATGATGATTCACCAACATTCTATAGAAATATCACCGCTCCAGGTGACATACTAGACTTGGCAATAGTGAGTCGCAGCATGGCGACAAGAGTGGCTACATGTGAAATTGGTCTGGACGTGGGAAGCGGAGCGCCACAAGGCTCGGTCCTCAGCCCACTACTCGTTTTAATATATGTCAATGACTTACCTATTGACCCCCTTAATAACCAAGTAAAGATTTCACAATTCGCAGACGACTTAGGCATGTGGCCATTTGGTGCAAATAATGTGTATGTACAATATAGAATATCGAAGACATTAAAAGACCTAGAAGCATGGTGCGCAAAATGGAGGATAAAATTAAATCCCAAAAAGACGCAACTAATTATATTACCAAGTTAGATCTGACGGTCACGCGCAGCGCACGTTTTCTCACAGAAAATGTTTTCCTTTTGCAAAATATATCGACATGAATAAATGATATTATTTAACCATTCGGCGCGGGAACCGACATTAGACGTCAGATTCTGACGTCTAATGTCGATCCCCGCTTTGAAAGGATTACAAAAATATAATGAGCGCACATCCATAATAAGTATTCAAATGAAGCGGGTAATGGTAACTTAAACATTATCATGACTTCAAATTAAAAAAAACGTTGGTCTCCATGGGCCAAAATAGAGACAAATCATATCAACACTATTTTGATACAGCGCAGAAGATAGACCATAGATAGCTAGTGCCATGCCAGCTCACCACAAGACATTCCGATATATAAATATAGAAATCACGTCAACGATTATTAAAAATAATATCTTTTATATTTATGTTTTCTGCCTTATTACCTTTCTTCAGCGCCCTTCGAGTGCTAGGGTTCTCTAACAATCAAACAAAAGGGTGGCCAAATGTCATTTCAGTTAGCCAAGTGTGGCCCAATTAGACGGAAAAACGTTATTGATAAAAAACAGTGTTGAACTGACTTTGAATGGCTTGGGCCAGTTTGGGCCACGCTTTGTACATCTCTAAAAAATGAGCCAGGCTGGGATAATCCCAGGGTGGCCTAATGTGTTTTAGTTGGTCTACAAACCTTTAACCCGAATGTGGAATGTTGAATAAGAGCTTCACACAGCTGATTGTACACGGTTCTCAACAGGCTGGCTATTACAAATTGACGACAGAGACAAAATAATGTCTAATTATATGACGTTTATTTTGATTAGTTTTGACGCTTTGTCAGCAAACGCGAGATGTGTAATCAATGTTGTTTTAATGTTGGCCCAACGTCGTAGACAGTGGGCCAACATTAAACCGACTTTGGATCAACCACGAGACGTAGACGTTGACCTAAAATTACCCTTATCCTGCCGATAACGACTATTGTCCCCGGACTATTGTCGTTTTTAATCGGTTTTATTGATCGATCAAATCACTGTTAAGGGGAATGAAATGTTTATCCAAACATTAATATTTGAAAATGTCAGATTAAACAAATATGATGGTAATTGTCAGTCACTTGAAGTTTCGGGTCGCGGTAGCGAAACACAACTTCATAGGAGAAAATTGTAATAAATTAACTTACCAGGATAAGGGTTAAAACAGCATTAGGTTACAATTGAACACACAAGAACAGCCCCCAGTAAGCATGGGACGGTGATCCAATATTGGGCTACTGTTGGCACAACATCTACGACGCTGGCCCAGAATTAGGCCAGCGTCGGATCAGCTCCTCGTGTATGCTGGAAACATCAAGATGATTAGAGAACAAAGGATACAGAGTGTATGTGTGGCGTAATAACAATACGATACTTGTATTGGTTTCTGCATCACACATGATTACTAAAACGGGCACTTATTCTATATTATTGGAGTCGGCCATCCAAATATAATCACCTAGGACCGGTCGTAGGCCGGTATACTACAGTACTGCTAACGTGTATGGCAGCGCTGACACGACACTTGTGCAGGTGATGCGAGTGGTGTGACAAAGTGTGCGCACCGTGTGTGTGTAGAACCCTAGCACCCGAAGGGTGCTGAGAGTGGGATAATGGCATTAGGATCTCTTGTTAGTGAGCCCTTTTTAGCCTACCAATTCCTTCTGTATACAAAATGTCTGGGTGGAAAGGAGGACAGGAACCTGGAAAGCTGAAATTGAATTTGATGACCTTGGGATTCCAAGGGTCGTGTTTAAAGAAAGAGGTGTTGAAATAAGCCATTTGCTATCCTCGTATCTCTGATCTCCATCTCGAACTATAATTTTATTCTCTGAATATGAAAAGCAGTTGAAATGAATTTTGCAGCTTAATTAGACTTTCATATGATTATGAATGTCTAAGAATCGCTTGAAATTAAAGGGCTAGTGGCCCGTCTGTTGAAAAAATAATTAATTTCAAATTTTTTTTTGCATTGAGCTGTGTGCATGGTTGGTTAAATCTACCCTGCTACTGGCTTATACAGCGCGACATTAGAAATGTCGACTGTTGCAGTAATTGCTAGAGGACGGTACTCATTCCATGCTTCATTGCTCAATGGTTGATCTAATACGATCTGATTTGATCTGAATTGAACCCTGGTGTTGATGCACTTACCAATCCGTTGCCAGTCACATACACCAGCCCGCCAGGTAGAAGCCAAGAGAGCCATGAAGATATTTGAATTGATTTGATTGCCAGAGTTCCGAAAACTGTACGGTAGAGTTGGAATAATAAAGATTAGAAATAGCAGCGGATTAGCTTGATTGTGGAATCAAGTTACTTGCGCTGTTTTAGAATTCTTTTCAAAGCCACCAGGGTAAATACCCTAACCAGCGCTCTGACAACCTGAGGGTTATCATAAGTTGAGCACCGGTATAGTGTATGTCTTGTTGATATTTGTGTTTATTTTGATTTGGGTGTCAGAGTGTTAATTCAAGGTGCCTGTTGTGTTGCCGTCTCGGCGTGTATTGTTTACATGCTGTATAGTGTGATTGTGCAGGTGTGCAAGCTGATGGCAGAGTATGATGGTTGGTATGTTGCCACTGTGTCCGCGTAGAGGCGGCGGTTCAATGCCGGCCCAACGCTGGAAGCGTTGGATCGACATTGGCCCGCAGTCACCCCAATGTCTTGCATTCTTCTGCTGGGACTGCTGAGTTGCCGTAGACATGCCCGCCTGGTGTGTGTGGATACGCCACAGGCCAGCTGAGGGGTATCGATCCGATGCCGGCCCAACGCCGTAAGCGTTGGGCCGACATTGGCCCGACACCGATTCAGTGACTAATTTGTCTGTTGTCGTGTGGCACGTCTCGCCTTGCCGCTGCCGTCAAAACAGACCTGACCTTAACTGACAGCTCAGGCAGCAGTCGCCAGTCCACCCCTCCGTCTAAAACACAGACTAGCATGCAGTGTCAGTAATATTAATTCAATTATGATGTTCTTTATAAATATTCTGGAGTTTATCTAGTAGCGTTTTGTGACCTCTTTTCATTCGTGCTGCACGAATTATATTTTGTTGTTTAAATAATTCTGAATTTTCATTTAGTGAACAGATGAAATTGGTGGATAATTCTTCAAGCCTGGTTTTTATCAGTGGAATCTCAGCCAATTTGTGAATTTCATTGGTCCTGGATCGTGGATGTAATCTGAATGCTATTTTAATAGCTTTATTTTGAATAATCTGGAGTTTTTTTATTGCTTGGTCTTTAGCTGAAAGCATAACTATAGCGCCGTACTCTAATACTGGCCTTATATATGCCTTATACAGTCTCATGAGAGTCTGTGGTTTACAGCCCCATGTAGTCCCACTTAAAATTTTTAAAAGATTTAGGCGCATTCGTCCTCTTTTTGCTATATCATCTATGTGGGCTTTAAAGCTTAAATTTTCTTCTAGTGTGACTCCGAGGAGTTTTGTATTGTCTGTATTTATTAATTTTTCACCAAATAATTCTAGATTTATGTTTAGATTTCTTTGTTTTGTTTGTCTGATTAGTAGTAATTGTGTTTTTTTCGCGTTCAGTTTTATCCTCCATTTGGAACACCAAATTTCTAAATCTGATAGTGTTTTTGCCAATCTATATTGAATTATTCTGCCGTTTTTGGCAAAGGTCCAGAATCCTAAGTCATCAGCGAATTGGGATACACTGACATTGTTGTTTAGTGGATCTATTGGTATATCATTCACATATATTAAAAAGAGAAGAGGGCTGAGGACCGAGCCCTGAGGTGTACCCGCATTTAGTGGGATTTGGTCAGATATTGTTCCGTTTATGTTTACTGCTATTTTCCTGTTTGTGATAAATGATGCCATTAGTCTGACTATTTTTCGAGGCAGGTTACTGTTCATTAACTTGTATTTTAGGCCGTCGTGCCATACTGAATCAAATGCTTTTTCTACGTCTATGAAGACAGCAGCTCCTACTTGGTTTTTTGTCTGGGCTATTTGGGCATCGTCTACTAGTCTTAGTACATGTTCCATTGCGCATCTTTTATTTCTGTATCCTATCTGCCATAAGTTAAAGAAATTTTCTTCCTCTAGTTTACTTCGTATTCTGTTGGCTAATATTTTTTCAAAAAGTTTTCCTACACAACTAAGTAGGCTTATGGGCCTGTAGTTTGTGACTATTTTTGGGTCTTTTTTAGGTTTGGGTATCATTGTACCTGTGGCTTCTTTCCATTTTTTCGGGAAGTAACCGATATTTAAGCATTGGTTATAGATATGTGCTAGATTTTCAAATACTATATTTGGACATTTTTTCAGAATTGGATATTTAATTCCATCGGCGCCTGGCGCTGATTTACCTTTAGTTTTATTTAATTGAAGTTTTATTTCAGATACTGTGATTTCTCTCATGATTGGATTGTCGTCCCCTGGCTCATTTTTATTATCGCTAAGGGGCGAAAATAGGTTGGAGTTTTGGTCGATTTTATTTTCAACTTCAATTTTGAAGTCTTTATCAAAAATATCTCCTTCGTGTGTGTTATGTATTTTTCCTAAGCTTTTTGCAAATGTGTTGGCCTTTTCAAGGTCGTTTTTAGTTAAGGAGCCATCTTCCTGAATAATAGGTTTTGAGACACCCTTTGATTTATTTCCGTTTATATTATTGATAGTTCTCCAATATAATCTACAATCTTTGGTTTCGTCTAGGAGCTTGGTGGTTTTTTCCCATTCTTTTCTTTTATCATCTTGTATTGCTTTTTTGACTAGCGTGTCTAGCTGGTTGTACAGATTTTTAAGCTCGGGGTCTTGTGTTTTTTGGGCTTGACGTCTGATCTGTCTTTTTAATTTAATTAATTTAATAGTTTCTTCAGATATATAGAAGGCCCTGTCTTTTATTTTTGCTTTAGGGCATGATTTATTTAACACTTCGTTGATTGCGTTTATTAGGACGTCACTGTCTCTATCTATTTCAAGAGGGGTTTCCGCTTTGCTTTTTTCTAAATTATGTTCTATGTGTTTATTTAATCTTTTCCAGTCTGTTTTTTCATATTGTAGTATTTCTTTTTGATTTTGCTTTTGGATTTCTGGGGATGTTAGGGTTAAGTGAACTGGGAGGTGGTCACTGCCTATATCTTGTCCTATTTCACATGATTCTATTCTAGGCGCCATCTGGCGGCTGACTATTGCTAGATCTAATAAATCCCCTATGTTGGTGCCTGGTCTATGGGTTGGGGTGTCGTCATTTGTTATTAACAGTTCTAATTCTTCTAATATATCGAATAGAATGTCACCTTCTTTATTTGCTTTTTTACATCCAAAAAATACATGTTTACAATTATAGTCTCCCATAAATATGGCGAGTGGGTGTGATTTTAATATGTGTTTAAAGTTATTTTTATTAGGCGTGTTGCCTGGCGGGTTGTATATTGTGGCCAGGGCTATAGTTTTGCCCTGAGATTTGAAATTAATTTCTAGAAATTCTTCTTCGAAATCTGACGTGTCTATTTCATTATATTTTATGTCTTTTCTAATTAGTATTCCTACTCCTCCTCCGAGATTTCGGTTTTCTTTATTTTTATTTTTATCGTTCTTTTTATCATTATTTTTTGGTATAGTTCTATCTTTTCTCACTAGGTGGTAGTTTGGTATCCTAATTATAGTTTGTTCTCGTAGTTTAGTCTCATTTAACGTTACAAAATGAGGTTTACAGTCGTTTAAATAGTTAATTAATTCAGCTTTTCTACCATGTAGGCCGTTTATATTAATGTGGAATAATTTAATGTTGTCTGTTTTGAAAATATTGTTGTTGTCCATGCTGTGTGAGTCGCTAAGTACTGTACTGTACTTTTAGAGCGGTCCCTAACGGGTCTCTAGGTTAGTTAGGTGAAAAAGTGAAAGGTTGTCTTACCACTTAAGTGTATTTAGGTTGGTCCACACGGTCTCGATGTCTACTTCAGCTGCAAACGCCCAGTTGACTGCGTCGTTGATGATGCTTGGGATGTGTTCTAATCTCAGCTTTCCACTCTCTTGACTCATCAGGATTCTCAGCATCTGTGTGGACAAACTAATGGATAGACGGGTTAGGTTTTTCTTTGAAAAATTTGAATCAATACTTACTTCTTTCTGGGGTCTCTGAGGAGCTGGACGCGAGATGTGTCTTTCTATCTCTGGCCCCCGTCGTCTAACTTCGTCTTTTCCTCTGTTTACTTGACCTACTCTGTTGTTGTTGATCCTGTCTCTAAAGTTGGTAGCCCTGGGACAGCGGTCGTCTGTTGACATGTGGTCTCCTGAGCAGTTAGCACATTTGATAATACGTGAGTTGCAGTCTCTCCGGCTGTGGGGGCCAGCACATCTCCCGCATCGCTCAGAGGCGTAACACTGTAGTTGACTGTGTCCATAGCGTTGGCACTTGAAACATTGCAGGGTTCGAGTCTTCTTCTTGTAGTCTTCGATCTTACATGAGGTGTTGCCGATCATAACTCTCTTCCTGATGTCAACCTTGGACTTGTCTTCTTCTGTGTCGAATGTCACCTTTACCTTGTGTATGCTGTTTCCTGACGCTTTGTTGATCAATCTTGTTGCTGTAACATTTAAACCTTGATTTTCCTGAATGGAGCGTCGGACATCCTCTTCGGAAACTGATGGCATGACTCCAGTGACTACTATGCTCTTCTTGCTGTCCTTGTCTCTATCTGCTGCTGAAATTGGGCGCCGATAGTGTGTGTACCTGGTGTATCCACTTATCATGGGGCTTATCACCAACAGGAGCAGGCCATCAGTGAAGAGGCTTACATCAAAGACTAATTGCCGAGGCGCAGATAAGAAAGCGTGTCAGGCTTGGCCCGGTTGGTAGGGGGTGGGGGGGGGGGGAGGGGCAATGGTGTAGATAACGCTGAAAATATTCCACAACTGCTGAATATAATTGCAATATAATTTTCATCTTATAAAGGGGGTGGGGGGGGGGGGCAATGGTGTAGATAACGCTGAAAATATTCCACAACTGCTGAATATAATTGCAATATAATTTTCATCTTATAAAATACGTCCATCTGTTACGCCATTGTGACGACAAGGCCAACGGCGACGGACGTGTCATTAAAACTCAGATTCCAGGTTCGCTAAAAAGAACTCTATTTCTGGGTCGAGCGTCGTGTTTATCTCTCCTCCTCTGTGTAGAACACATAAAATATAAAATACAGTTACATAGGCATCTCCCTCTGCCTAACCATGACAGAGAACATGAACGAGCCTGGTTCTAAAGTAGAGCGCGCACCATCGTGCATTAGACAGCACTCTGGCCCGCATTACTCCTGCCTTACTCCCGCATTATTCCCGCATTACTATCCTCGCCAACGTTCGTCCCTTATATTCCCGCATTACTCTCATCGCCGACGTTCATCCTTTATATGCACTTTACATTATCATACTCACAACATTGATTTAACATATAATCACACATCATCATAATCGGCACAATGATTTAACATACACTTCCTGACGACATAGGCCAGTCCATCAGCCTTGATGGCCCGGTTGACTTTTGCATGTTTGCATGTAACTGACCAATCCATTACTGACTCCCAATCCAATCATGTATTGTCGTGTTCCGTTCTGGTCAGATCAACAGTATTTTTCATCTCTGCGTTTGTCTACTGCAGTACGCATGGATAAGTTTAAAATCTGATCAATCTATGATTATAAATAACCATAAAACGGGACCCATGTAATAATATTAACTATAATACATTATTGACATGTTATTAGGTAAGTAGATCTACATCGTAAACAAGTATATATATTTTTTACACACATATTTTAATTCAAACTGAATCCTCTAACAGATCAACAATCCGCAATTAATATGTGTGTATAGGTGACTTTTACAAGTATTAATATCTACAAAACTGAGGACTTGTATAATAATGTTAGCTGTTTGCAAACTATTATAAGTCTTGTTGTCTTGGCTGTATTCTGCTCAGCGCAATTTTATCCATACATTTTGGATGAGTAATTCATGTGCTTGATTTTTCAAATGTTATGCTATAATCACTCTATAAATTTAAAACCGGTAGAGCTATTAACTTATTTGACTGAGGAGGGTGATTAGTAAGCAGGAGTTTCACAGTGCTTTGTTTGAACGACGAGATCGTTCACGTCACGTAATCCTACCCTTTCAATGCTATAGCCAGAGATCGACGTTTGGCCTGTAACGGTTGGCCAACAATAAAACACCATTGAGACAATGTGTTTATTCACGTAGAATAGTCCCGACATATAAACATGGCAAAATTTTTTAAAAATGTTATGCTACAATCACTCGTATAACTTTAAAACCGGTAGAGCTATTAATTTATTGACTGAGGAGGGTGATTAGTAAGCAGTGGTTTCACAGTGTTTTGTTTGAACGACGGGAGCGTTCACGTCACGTAATCTTACCCTTTCAATGCTATAGCCAGAGATTGACGTTTATTTGAAACGCTATTATTTCCTCTGTCATGTAAAGTGTGGACGCCAACCCATTAATGACATTACGAATGACTAGTTTGGTTTGTCCATAAATTCTACATTATATCTCGGCCGTATGATGTTTATTTTTTCGGCCGATCAATAAAAAAAGTGTTGGCTACAAAGGGTTAATTGGGGAGTGGGTGGGGTACTGGTATCATAACACATCCAGAGCGACAACGACAGCAATCCAGACACGTCGATTTAATGTGTTATTTTGTTAGTTAACTGTCTACAACGGTTGGCCAACAATAAAACATCATTGAGACAATGTGTTTTATTTACATAGATTAGTCCCGACATATAAACATGGCAAAACATAACAGAATAAAATACAGTAAGTATAGCTAGCAAAAATCAATATAATTATTATTGAACATGTTTTAACACAGGGTTTAACGTAGACGTATTGATTGTCTTCAATTTGGCAATAATATTATGCATACTGCTAATAAGTTAGCAAAAAAGTTTATTTATATTAAATTTATATTAGGCAACCATGCTCTAGTTTACAAAGGGTTAGACGGATTTCCCAGACTGTTAACGTTTACCCGAAAAACACGAGTATTTCCCCCAATGCTGGGCTAATATTGGCCAGAGTTGTAGAAGGTGGGCCAACATTAACCCAACCGTCATTTGTAAAAGGTGAGAGTCTTGTTTATCGCCCCTGACGGCTTTAAAGCGATAAATTAAAGGTATCGATTAGCCCTCATTGATTGTGTATATAACACATATGAATGAATGAATGAAATCTTATATAGCGCATGTATCCAGCCGGCGGCTGTTCAGAGCGCTGTACATCGAGAGTAACTTAGCAAGGCCTGTTATCATTCAAATTCCAACTCAGTCTCCTGGGAGATATACAGCTGAGCTGCCATTGAGGCGCATCAAGCTATTTTCATTCCAAGCGAATTCGCCTTATGTGCCAAGTACTCACACATTGTGGATTTTCTGGGGTCTCGCTGGATGGAAACTGCGCCTACGTCCATTGAGGTTCTTTTACGTCCAACTCTAGGTCAGTCAGACGAGCCATCTGATTTACGTGGTTCTCTGAGCCCCACGAGTGTATACAGCACCTGGCAGTCACCAGGCGGTCACCCATCCAATTATGAACCGGGCGCGACGTCGCCTAACTTCAGTGATAGAGCCAATCACGATGAGCGAACGCCGTATTCCGTATACCTCATTGGGAAGTTCAAACACACATTTATTGTGAGGAATTTTTCATTTCATTTTCCTTAATTTGAAATTCAAAAATGCTTAAAGTGATTGGGATATAATTCTATGATGGTTGTGCATTTGGAGAAAGCCTTAATCGAACGTTCAGCATACAAAGTCTTGATGATTTAGTCCCGATCAGACGTGAACCCGATCAGACGTGCGCCTAAAAAGCAGCCCGATCCGGAACATGATTTGACAGTGATCAAATTAGGAATGCACTTGATTGAGTCATGACTTGGCAGTGTCAAAATTAGGAATGCGCATGGTTGATAAATTAAACATGACCTGACAGTGGTAAAACTAGGAATGCGCCTCATTGATACACTAAGCATGACTTGACAGTGTCAAAATTAGGAATGCTTATGGTTGATAAATTAAGCATGACCTGACAGTGTCAAAATTAGGAATGCGCCTGATTGATATATTAAGCATGACTTGACACTTGTAAAGTTAGGAATGCACCTGATTGATATATTAAGCCTGACCTGATAGTGAATTTGACAGTGATCAAATTAGGAATGCACTTGATTGAATCATGACTTGGCAGTGTCAAAATTAGGAATGCGCTTGGTTGATAAATTAAACATGACCTGACAGTGGTAAAACTAGGAATGCGCCTCATTGATATTCTAAGCATGACTTGACAGTGTCAAAATTAGGAATGCGCATGGTTGATAAATTAAGCATGACCTGACAGTGTCAAAATTAGGAATGCGCCTGATTGATATATTAAGCTTGACTTGACACTTGTAAAGTTAGGAATGCACCTGATTGATATATTAAGCCTGACCTGATAGTGGTAAAATTAGGAATGCGCCTGGTTAATAAATTATGAATTAGGCCTACCAGAATCATGTGAATGTCATAAAAAAGGAACTGCTATAGCTATGGCATTTTAAAACATGAGCAAAACACTTCAGTTATAATTAACATTATTAAAGTATGCATTATCTTAACTCCAGAGTCGTATCTGTAGTGTTGGTGATATTTTCTCAGTGATTAAACTGGACTGTAGCACATTTACATAATATTTTCTACCGCTTTTTATGAAGGTGTGACGTTTTACCACACCACGTGTTAACGTTTAAGTTTGAATTCCATTATTCTAAGTTTCTAAATGTCGCATTGCTGAAATAAAAAATGTCGCTATGAATAACTTGTCTTGTTTTTTTTGTTACGAAAACATTCAATGCGGTAAATGGCTTTTAGCAGTAAAATGGATTAATTGGTGACGTCATTAAAACCACCCGATTGTTTTGTTAATCAAAATATCTGAAACAATGGCAACATGTCTTCTTTAAACATAACCGGGATTAAAGGTAATTATTTCTTTTGACAAAATATCTAAAACAACAACACCATGGCTTCCTTTAAATAAACTTACAATACAATGGCGGGGATGAGAGCGAAAAAAGAGGGATGTGTGATTGTAATATCACACCGATGACACCATCACACTTCTGTGGGGAAATCGACCACCAGTTACATGTATGTTGTTGTGTTTAGATGATCATAGAATTGTTGGGCCAGGTGTCAAATTATTAATCCATTGATGTAGCAGCACGCGGAAGCCATGTGTGAAAGATGTGAAAGACTTGATGTCTTTAATGTGCAATAGTTACCTAGCCGCTTTATTTAATAAATCTATTATTTTTAACAATTAAACAAAAATGATTTATGTTTTAAAAAATTACTTTTGCGCTTTAAGGGTTAATATGAAAGTCACAGATTTCCTTAATGTCTAGTGTCAAAATTATTTTAAACGAAGGCTTAGATATTTCTTTTTATTATTCTATCTTATATTTTTTAAACGAGGGCTTAGATATTTCTATATATCATGTATATTATTCTATATTATATTTTTTAGATATTTCAATAGATTATTCCATATTATATTTTTTTCCATAGTGTATTATCATATTATCAAGATGAACGATTTTTTTAATATAGAGCACACCACAGCTCCTTTAGATAATATCCTATTCCTTATGTGTTTGATTGGCCAGTGGTAGTGAATTGCAGCTCCATGCTTGAAATAGTTTAATGAAATAATTAGAGGTCTATTAAACAAATAAAATTATCAGGGCAGAACTTGTTTAAGAGACTTGGCCGCAACGCTGCCGCTATGCTCCCCACTCATTGACTATGGGGCACGTCTGATCGGGTTCACGTCTAATCGGAAAACGTCTGATCGTGATGACACCGTCTTGATTAGTAGGTCGATTACTCAAGCATTCCCGTCATGACAAGACGTTCAGCCAGTCTTGGGTTAAATATGTATCAACGCCGTACAATATGGATCAATATGTTGCAGCATCAACCAAACCTCGCAGAGCATGCCCACCTGATAATATTATCATATTTTCGATTTGTTTGTACATTGTATGTATTTCCTGTATCTGTGCACTCCGGGGATGATCTCCGTTTAACCCTTTAACCGCCGGTGCCGCATATATTCGGGTTTTCATTTTTTATTAGCACATTAAGTACCACCTTTTAAACATGTTAAAGCAGCCGCTTGGGATGACATCAATTTTCGTTTTTTCTTCCGCACTGAAGTAGTGTATCCCACGGATCATGTTTTTATTTTTTTCAGAATTTTCCTATTTTTACAAATATTTTTAATCAACATTTTTATGAAACCAGAAGAAACCCGAACAAACTATTTGTATACCTGAAGGACGATTGAATGATTTCACAGCATTGGGCCACATGCTGATGGCATCGGCCCAGCGTTGGGTAGACAATCAGTGCTGCAGGCGTGTCCTCCCGTGTCCTGACTATGAGACACCAATTAGCGGCCACTGCTCTGATCTTACCGTCTCATGCGTGGGAATATGTGATGCAAAGTGCTTAATATTGCTGACTTGTTTTGTTTACATGACAATATACGACCTGGAAATACAACTATTTCGCTCTTTTTCGGTGCTTTAAAATTGTTTTTTGACTTTTTCGTATTTTTAGCTAAGACCAGTAGGCTATATAGCTTCATATAAATTAAATTTTCAAAATTGACAACATTGAAAATGTCTCATCCCAAGGGGTCCCTTTAAAGATAAAATGTGACATCAATCAGCAATATTTAAAAACAGTTTACCTCCATTTTTGTCAAATCTGAATAATTTTCAATCACTTGAAGTTGGGGATCGTGTCAGCGAGACACAACTTTAGGTGAGAGAAAATTCAGATTGAATAATTTGGCGGTTAAAGGGTTAAGGCAAAAAGAAACATTTTGCACCCCTGCCAACCAAGTTTGATGGTTTGATCATCTTGTATATGATCACTCAGAAAAGCTTATCGAAGCATTAATCCCAAATGTAGGTGTAAAAGATTGTAAACATGTTTCTTACACATATCACTAATAATTCTGTCATTACCATCGCCTGCTAAAACCTAGCTATACCTTAAGACAGAAGCGCATGGTTTTCTTTAATTTCTCAGTCAATTATCAACCGGTTTGCATGAAAATATGTACAGGCCATTTCCATGTCATGTCCTGACACAAAAAAAAAGAATCGTAAAACTATATGTGATATTTCAAAATTTAGACCATTTGACATAATTATAGTCAATTGAAATTATAACGTCCCTGTATAAACCCATTTTTTACGTATGCTAAGAAATGACTTGAAAATGGCCTGTACAAAATTTTCAATGAAATCGGTTCAGAAATGACGGAGAAATCGACAAAAATCATGCGCTACAGATATACCGAAATAATTGTGTCCTTGAATCGAACTATACTGTAAGCTAATCATTTTATAACATAAACACATCCGATCTCACACTTCCAACTTTACACTTCCGACTTCACACTTCCGACTTCCAATTTCCCAAGTCCGACTTTACACTTTAAACTTCACACTTCCGACTTCCCAGTCCCCACTTCTCTCGTCCAGTTTTCAGGTGTGCACGTGGTCAATATGGTGATGAATATGGCCGGCACAATTTTATGGCGTTTAAAATGACAAGGTGGCCGCCGATACCGAGGAACGAACCCCAAACTCCACCATGACAGGCAGAGCTAAAAAATGAAATGAGATGAATTGGGTTTAAGGCCACCCTTGTGCAAACATACTAGTAGTATAAACTGGGCCAGTAGAACCCACGAAGAAGAACAAGAAGAATAATGTCCTTAACCAGTTCAAATCAGTTAATAGTAAATACACGATAGAAGTGCACGGTGATTTAAAACCACAAGGTTGCTATCACGGAGTCAACCATAAGTTTAGTAGTGGACATTATGACCTGCTTCACCGATCATCTAATATCTCTCAGACATTTTAAATGTTTCTCACGCTTCACAATTTATTTTCTAAAATCACCCATACTGACATTTTAGAACCCTGCGACGTTCACATGTGTGCCTATAAGGAATGCTGAAGTGCCCTTTCATGCATCTATATAAGGACATTTCAAAACATTAAGTGCAGTATCTGATGTATCTGTATCCACCTATCACACCTTATAAGTATCTACAAGAATTTTCAGGTCATACTCATAAGGCTACTATGTTTTTATCTGTTTTAGATGAGCGCGTGTATTAGAATAAGGCCGCGCATTACCGAAAAACACGTATTTTTTAGAGCATGTTAGCCAAAAAACGGGTGCGATTTTTTTTTTACATCGCATTCATTTTCATCGACCTCATTGATTTTTTCAAGAAATAAATGAAAAAATGGAATGAATCGGGCTTTAGGCCACCTTTGTGCACATATAGGCTAGACTGGGCCAAGAGAACTTCCTGAGGATGGTGAGATGAATGAGATGGTACTGCCATCCAGACACAAGGTTCGAAACTTAAACCCTGGCGGTCTGAGGCGTAGGTCGCTACCTCTCGGTCACAGAGGCTCACAACAATAATAAATCTTTGGCTTATATATTAATCTTGTCTAAGAACCTTACGTAACCCTGTGACCTGACATAAAAATGATGACCTGACCTGACATAAAGATGATGACCTTCCACAACAAATATCGTTATCTAACATTTTAAAGCCTTACATTAAAAAACCTTCAGCCACTTGAAGTTGTGTTTTGCTATCGCAACCCACAACTTCAAGTGGGTAAAAATTAGTCATACTTGATACCAAGGACATTTGCAAATCTTAATGTCTAAACACCAATTTCATTCCCACTATCCGTGAATTGTTCGACCAATAAAACGGATTAAAAACGAGAATAGTCGTGCTTAAACGAAACGCTGACCCAATGCTGGAGTAATGAGTGCAGTAGGTAGTAGAGAGAAGAAGTAACGCAATGGTTAGAGCGTGCAGCTTTGCTAATAATAATAAATAAAAATAATAAGCTGTATTTAAAGAGGATAAGTCGTTTAATATATCGTAATAATTTGCAATGGGCCAGTTTATACACAATCATGCAGGAATACAATATTAAAATATGCAAAAAAATGGTAAATTATAAAACAGGATAAATTACAATATATATAATACAATATTTAAAATTGTATACATCAATATACACTGCAAAACATCATGGCTATGCAAGAATGTGTACATGAAAACTGCATATTTTTTATTTTAATGTATTATTGTCATACATGTTACATAATAATTAAAGTTAATTATTGTAATAATCAAAACAATCTATTGCATTGATGTGCTAATATTTTCAGAGAACTAGCATGTGTAGATAATTTTCAGAGATAAAATCAGAGATAAAATAACTATATAACTCATCACACAATATTGCATTGTAATACAATATTGTAATAAAAAAGACGGTGTGGGAAGCATATAATTATAATTTGGACCACTGTATATTAAAGTATATACTCAAAATATTGTGAAAACCCATTTTATATGTTCTTAAAAGTATTACATAGTACATAAAAATATAAATTGCATTTTTATTATAACATTTTCATTATTATGATAAAGCAGAGCGTACAAAACAAAAATAGCATAGAATGATTATTATTGGGACAATCGTATGCGAGACTCTGTTAATGTCGTTGTCTGCCGTGCGGTTTCGAACCCGGCTTGGTGCAAGATTTTCAGATAGCTATCATGTTCCGCCCCTCTCAATATTGGGAAATTGTTTTGATGTCGTGACCATGGGCAAAACACTTTACCCTCACATGCTTCAATTGACTCAGGTGTAAATGAGCACCCGGTATGTCAGAGATGACAGTGTGTACGATAAATTCCATGCGCCGAAATGGCTGCAGAACTGTATGCTGTTGGTGAATTTGAACATTCACCTAGACCATAGAGGACATGGCAGCATTTGATAAATGTACCGTGTTTGCTGGGTAATTATCAACAACTGGCTGACACAATATATACTTATTTTTTACTAGACATATAATTTTCAAAGTTATAACCAAACATATCGGCGTCTGCTCTATATTTATCAAACACAGGTTGTAATACAGAATCAGGTAGCGATGTGTACATGTGGGTATATCTATAATTCTGACCGGCTTCCTCTACACTTAATTTTATAGCAGGGAAGTCATCACTGAATTCAGTGGCATTAAGATGTGGTAGTATCTCCTTTAGGTCAGTTTGTATCGTCTCTAAATGACCTATGTGATCAAAGTGCATCGTGCACGGCTCACAATTTGTCTGAAAACAAAGAGAAAATAATGCATGGGAATAGAAAATGTAGGTCATTGTCGGATTCTAATAATAATTACGCTAATTAACGACAACGCTAATTAACACGCCTAAAATATAATATTGCATGCATGTACATTTAAAAACATGTTGTTTCTTATTGAAAACTGCATCTATAATTAGCAATGATAGTTGAATGGGTTATCGACAAGCATGATATGACCTCGTGACAAAGATGGATTTATCACCTGATATGTCTTGAAATGAATTTCGTTTATTTCTGTGTCCGGCTGGGCCTGCAAAAAGGGAAACATTCCGCAATGGATTTCACATACTATTTGAAATTAAAACACAACCACTAAGAACTTGGCTACTTATATATAATATATAATATATAATATATAATATATAATATATAATATATAATATATAATATATAATATATAATATATAATATATAATATATAATATATAATATATAATATATAATATATAATATATAATAGTTTAACCCTACAAGTGCGGGGACCGTCTTTAGACGTCAGAATCTGACGTCTGCAGACGTCAGATTCTGTCGTCTAAAGTCGGTCCCTGCACTGTGAGAATTCAATTAATTATGATGGCCGTAGACCCATAGCTTATGTATTCAAATGAACCGAAAAGAGCTAACTAAGATATGCATACATAATGATTTCAAATTGAAAAAAACACATTGGTCTCCATGGTTTAAACAAAAATGATTCAGCGTTGTGAAGGATGAGCATGTGAAGAGCCTTTATATATCTACATTGTTTATACAATCGGACAAGAAAAATGTTAATATGCATAACAGTAGGCACCATTCACAATCAGCCCTTAAAACGCTGATATGTTTGTTTACAAACCATATAATAGAGACCAAAGGGTTATTGTCCATTTGAAATCATACGCATTGTCTTAGTTTGCTCGTTCCGCTTCATTTGAATACTTATGTTATGGGTCGACGACCATTATTTTTACTCTTTCAGTGCGGGGATCGATCTTAAGCGTCAAAATCTGACGTGTATGGACGTCAGCTTTTGACGTCTAAAGTCGCTTTCCGCGCTGAAAAGTTTAAATACCAGCACATGTGGACATTTGATTGAACTCACAACGTATTTAAGAAATTCTTCAAATGTAACATCATTGTGTCCCATGGCATCCGTCCTGCCAACAAAGTCCTGAGGGAGTATATGCAGGCACAATAACAATCACAATGTAAAATATATGCACACATACAGTAGCCGCCCATCCTTATTCTGACCTTCTTTTACAGAACCAAATCGTTCAGAAACTCGCCAGCGGATCACATCTGGGATGTGGAGGGTCCGATTTTAAAGGTGTTCTATCACCCCTTATATGGTATGAATAATTATGTCCTTATATGGGGTGATTGGCTATCATGAGAAGGTCACATGATAGCCAATCGCCCCATATATGCAGTGATTGGCTATCATGTGACTCTCTCAGAGGGTCACATGATAGCCAATCACCCCATATATGGAAACACTTGTGCCCCATCTTGTGACAACTTTGATTTATTTGTCACAAATTTATTCATACTATATAAGGGGTGATATGTCACTTTTAACATATCTAAGCCAACGCTCAAAGAGCATCCACACTGAGTGTGTTCAGTTTTTCTCGTTGCCGCCTCTTACATGTGCAGTTCAGTATCAGTATCATAAATATAATTAATAACATGTGCACATTTCTATGACATAAATGGAAGACGCCGTTGCTTTACAGATCATCCGCGATTGCTTTGACATCAGCATGTCGTTTATTGGGCCTTTACAACAATTATGTCATAGACTCCAGTGGTCTGTCAGTGCTATAATTGGCACGGTCGATCACGGTAGCGAGACACAACTCCACGTGGGTAAAATAGTATTTTTAGAACTCTAAGGGATAATAATTATCTAGTTTTATTTGGCGCATTGTTGGTATTTTATATATGACTGCAATGTATTTGAGTATTTCCCACAAGCAAACATTACCTTGATGTCTTTAATAATGTAACTTCCTTCTAGCAGGGGTCCATCCTCCTCAGCGTGTTTATTATCGTGTGGTCTTATTGCTGACACTTTTTGAAAGAATGCAGATGCCAGTCTTTCTAAAGGATGCCTAACAACAGCAAACTTATAATATGCCTCCCTGGGATCTGGCAAACCTTCCTTCTCCTCTCGATGTGCCTCATAGCCGGTCAACAAATAGTGGAAGCCAAGATGTGAAAGATAACTGGATATAACATGTAACTCAAAATATAAAATCCTCAATACACAATCAAATATAGATTAGCTATAAACTATAAAATGGGAATGTATATGTTGCAAAGATAATCAATACATTTATCTCAAGTTAAGAAGAATGCATTAAGGAGAAGAAACATTATGCCATGGAAATTCCGTCCATACGTTATGTGAACTAGATTTTGTGGAACAAGATAATTTAAAAACATACCGGTATCTGCTGTTCACTTTGAATGTCATCCAAGGATATGGGTGTTCAGCAAACCATTGTTTCCGACTGTCCATTTCCTTTGCTGCCAATTTCTTAAACAGTTTTGCCCAGCTTGTACTCGCAACTTTAGGAATTTCACAGTACACCACCTTATGATAATGATCAACCACAGCTCTCAGGGTGCTAGAATTGGCCGTTTCAGGGGCTGGTATAACATACTCTCTATTCTGCATGCGCTTACAAACTTCATCAATTTTTACTGTAAAATACGTTTTTCCTGATGCTGCAATAAAATCTAACCATATATTAGATCGTCTTGAATATAATAAGAATAATAACGGGCAATGATATAGACTGATAAAGACATAATGTAACTAACTGATTTTATTATGTGATATAATATGAACAGACAATTCACATGGCATAGAATACTGCGATACTCGGCAACCTTAACCCATTTAATCTGCAGCCATGACAGGGGCGAATTTAATTAGTGTGTCTTGGTATGCTAGAAGGCAATACAATTATGTGTATATATAATAGTTGGCTCCGGCTTGCCAGCGCTTGTCAGCATCCTGGCCTTTATACCTTTTCAAGGAGATTTTAAATCGAAAGATATGTCACTGAAATCAATGGGATATTTCGTATTAGATGACGATAATTTAATCTGTTAGGTTAATTTTGGTAATGTTTATTTTTCAAAATGAAATATATGTGTCGTTATTTTAAGACGGGGATTTCGTTAGCAACCCCAAATAGAAATGACGAAATACAGTAACAAACAATACAGCAGGACAGGAGAAAGAACGAGATTCGCGCCTCGTACATTCAGATCTACGAATCTATTGCAATTGAGTTTTTTGTTCGACTTAAACTACACAGAATATGTGCAGATGTTCCAAGATTTGATATAGAAAATCTCGATTTCATTCCCAGTATGGCTATTAAACCATAAAATCAGACATACAGTGCTACCGTTAAACCCGTATATTGTGCCCGACCTGACCAGTACAAAATAGCAGTGAATTCGTAGATCCGAATCTACTGTTTTAACAATAGACTCACGTCACTGTTGTATTTTAATACAGAATAGGGCAGTCAAGCAATTACGCGCACTCTACATGCAGCCCCCACTAAGACCACCAACTTTGTTAACCCTATAGTCGCCGTTCCCGATTATATTTGTTTCTTCATTTTTTATTAACACATTAAGTAAGTATCAGCTTTTGAACATGTTATGGATGGATTAAACGTGACATAAAACGACACGATTTCACAAAATCGTTGACCCCCCATTTTGTCAAATCTGAATGATTTTCAATCACTTGAGAAACGAGCAGAAAACAACTTCAAGTGGGCGAAAATCATAATTAAATAATTTGGCGGTTAAAGGGTTAAATTATCTATGGATGTGATTTAGACATTCCCAGCAATTAAACAATATCAAACAAGAAATATCACACTATATTATGAATGTATTAAACATTTTTATTGTTGCTATGGAATATAGTTGATTTACATGTATCGTAGAAAATACGACCTTTTTAAATTACTTGGCCTCAGTATGGTATTCTACCCTCTACCCAGCAAACACGAGACGTTGAATTATTATTGGCTCAATGTTGGGTGAGTATAGCTGACTGTGGGCCGACAATATACCAAAATTATTTCAATGTTCTGTGCAGTCTGTGTATTTGTAATCAATGGAGTAGCGGACGATGGTAAGCTGATCTTATTGTTTTTTTTGTATTTAATCCGTCAGGGGTGGCTTACTGTAGGTCTACTCAGTTCCATTATTTACATAAAGTACCGTACATACCGCGATAAGTGTTGATCTTTTGTGGTGAAGTGATCTCTGTTATGTCCACTTTTGTTGATCGACTCACTATCCACAAAACTAATAGGATAATCACAATCTGCAAAGAAGTAGATTATTGGGTATATCGTGTTTGCATTTTCTCCATTTTTATTTTGATAACAAACAGACTTACTTTACAGTATTCAACCAACAGCATATTACGCTAATAAAGGAGCTCCATTATGGATGATTTTCTCGCAGGTAAATTGGCAAGTTATTTCGCACAGTAATTTAAATACATATGCTACAAATCGACTGAGACACCAATTGGAATGAATATAAATGTACAGCATTGTTTGCTCAATTTTGTAGTTAAGTCTCAATAAACTGATCACTTGCGGAAGTCAGTACATGCCCGTCTCGCACCAAGTCTAGTATTCTACCCGACCAATCGAAAAAAAGGTTCCGCCTGTCACATGACGAGATCCGCCAATCACCGCCGTCATTCAGTTGTTATTTAAATTAAGGTGGTAGGAAAGCAAATTTTTTTCATATATATATATATTATTGTATGGTGTTAGCACTTAGTTTTGTAAAACATTACGAAGCAGGACATTTCAATTATGTCGAAATATACATGACATCTGACATTATTTACGATTTACAATCATAATTTGGAATTTTGTATTTAACAATATCTTTTCCGAAAAATTTGATGGGCCATAATACGTTTACATCATACAGTTTTGTGTGGGTCGCGAAATTCTGCTTTCAAATCATTTAGATTTCATTATTTGTCATTATCACTATGCAGTATTTATGACAATGATATATGTAAACCGTGGGTACTTGACTATTCATTTCGCATGCGGATTATGCTGTCATTCTATTGTCAGGAATCCCGCAATATCATAGGTGGGGCTCTGGTGCAGTGGTTAACTGCCTGCTTGAAAAGTCGGAGATCGCGGGATCAAACCTCACTCTGGCCTTCAAGTTTCAAAGAAAAAATAATGTTTCGTCCTCGCTCACTCGTAAAGATTCAATATCATGGGCAGCCTCTGTGACCGAGAGGTAGCCTGCTCGGCCTCAGACCGCCAGGGATCGAATTTTGAATACTGTGACTGGAGGGCAGTGTCATCTCACCATCATCAAAAAGTTCTCCCGCCCAGTTTAGTCTATGTGTGTACAAAGGTGTCGTTATTTATTTCATTTCATTTTCCTACAATATCATATGATTATACTCAGCGCGAACTTTCCATTGTCGAAAAATGAACACTCACTCTATTATGAAACTATAATTGAATTATCATGATTACCATGATTACCATGCGCTCCGAACAGGAGAAGCTGCTTCACACGCTATGATTGTCACATAATGAACACCATGTATTTAATGTTTTTTTTGGAGTTGAACAAACCAGACATTTCAGTGTAGAGAACAACTACATGCGTCGTTAACCCTTTGAAGCCTGAATTTACCATTGTCATCCACTACAAGCCGCGAATTGCTGTCGCAATTCTCGACTTGTAGTGGATGAAAATGACTGGATGTGGTTTAAAAATTAAAGAAAATTGCCGTGTATTGGTAAGTTAGTTTTATGGAAATTTCGTTCTAAAAACCGAAGTTGTAGGAAAATTAAGACTGTTTTTCAGAGATGTAAAATGATGCTTTAATGCATCGTGAGGACCTAAAGGGTGAAGCATGTTGTAAAATACTAAAAATAAAGTTGGTTGAATGATTGTACCGTGCAATAGAGCCCAATTGTTTTATCATTTTGATGCGTACAATATTGGTATACATTTCAGGATAAAATAATTGAAATAAAGAACAACCCATTTGTGACAAACACTTTGCTACATGGAAAACACAAAAAATAACCGATGCTGTTTTAATGATGGCAACATGTTTGAATCCAACATTGGATCAAGGTATTGTTATCCCTTCTGGTAGATCTGGTTATTTGAGGGATGTTGGATATTGGGCCAGCACTATGCCGTGTTCGACGCACCTTTCTGATTGACCGACCCTGTCTCGCTGTCGTGCGGACTCGAGGACGTTGAGCCAGCGTTGGAACAAGGTCCGCTGGTGGCGCTGCTTGATAGACTAGAATTGCTACCGCGATCCACAACTTCAAGTGACTGAAAATTTGTGTTATTTGTGAAGTTTAAGTCCCAACATATATGAGTGTTTCAAGATTGAAATCATATTTTACTTTGAACAACTAGTTATAGAGGTGGTAGTAAAAACACAGAATGTCTACTGTAGTCGGAATCAGTGTGCTAAGTGTTAATATTTAAGCACCGCACTATTTGGATGACACCCTGCTAACTGATTGAATATGGACATGAGTAATGATCAATGAATCGGCTCTACCGGTTGTCTTGTTTGTGAGGAGAGGTTTCGCTAAGTTACAATATATTCG
Source organism: Flabesymbios commensalis (assembly GCA_964017125.1). NCBI lineage: Eukaryota > Metazoa > Annelida > Polychaeta > Terebellida > Flabelligeridae > Flabesymbios > Flabesymbios commensalis. The sequence continues at coordinate 11,581,499 of OZ024905.1, forward strand.
GGTTTTCATTTTTTATTAGCACATGAGGTACCACCCTTTAAACATACTGAAGATAAAATGTGACATCAATCATCAATATTTGAAAAAAGTTGACTTCCATATTGTCAGATCTGAATAATTTTCACTCATTTGAAATTGTGGATCGCGTCAGCGAGACACAACTTCAAGTGAGTGAAAATTCAGAATGAATAATTTGGCGGTTAAAGGGTTAAAAAGAATACAAAATAGTTAAGATGTGTTTTAGATTGGAATGCCTAAGTAACTTATACAAGTTTGCATTAATTATTTTATTTATTGGGCATGGCCTACATGAGATCATATCTGACCCCGGCATTATTGTTCTTAGAACTTTTAAAACTCATAAAACATTCGTTTGAAGGACATACATATTATATTCAACGTAAATATCATATAATTATCATGGGTACTTTATGTCATTTTGTTATGAAAGAGTTTTTCTTTGTCAATTGTTTCATGGTCGCATAACAAATACTATCAAAATACGTATGTAGGTCCCATTAAATGCTTAGCATATAAGTTAAATCATATCATATGCATACAGCCTCCGTTGGGAAGGCGAGATAGGCTCATCTCAGCACAAGTCACCACAAGCCCGAGCTTTTCAGCCCATTTCACAGTACCATACGATCCAGTATGTATTTTTTCGTACGAATATCTGAAACGACTGAATAGAATTGTACAATGAAGCGTATAGGATAGAGTGCAAAATGGGCTAATCATGATTCATTTGGCTTCAACAATCAATTGTGAAAAAATAGCCCCCATACCTCTAGCAAAAGTCTGGGCGGAATTTTTCCAGCTTCAACTTCAAAATGTCACCCAAAATGTATTAAAAATGGCTTTCCATTGATTTATCACATAGGTATGTATGATTTTTGGTTCTATGTGATTTTTGCATGGATAAATTATTTTTTAGGGTTGAGATAATTTTTCCTATTTTAAACCCACAAATCCAAGGTGGTCGTCACGTTTTTATTATTGGAAAAAAAACCTCCCGCATATTACCAGATCTACAGTATATTTGCACACACATATGATCATGCTAGTCGACTTTTATGTGTTTCAAAATTAATTTCCGCTGCAAGTAAACCATCCCGATAAACACCACAAAATTGAATAACATTTTTACAAAATCGGCCATCGTATTCGACGTTGGTCCAACTATGTACAAATGCTTTACAAATATTTTGTGTTTACTGGCATGTTAAAGAATCATTCAACTGCAAAATGCGCATGCCTGGGACGGTCAAGTGTAGGCCAACAGTAGCCTATTGAGTACAGATTGACGGCATTATTATAGCCACTGAACTGATTACAAGATACTACTTAAACGAGACATAGATCGAATGCTGTTTTAATGCTAGGCCAACGTCTGCGATGCTTGCCCAACATTGGACCAACATTTAATAAATGTACAATGTTTGAGAGAAAGTCCTCCTGCCAAGCAAACACAATACATTTGTATAACATTTATACAACGTCGGCCCAACATCTTCGACGTTGGTCTAACATTGCATAAAGTCATACAAATGTTTTGTGTTTACTGGGTGTCAATACAAGCTTGGGGTCAAGCAGTTTCCACATCCCCGCAGTAATACAGTCAGTTTGTTTGCAAGCCAGCGACCAAGTAGAGGCAAGGGCCAAGGGCTTTTAGACAGGGATATATCCTAACCAATCTAATAAACATGTCTGTCAAACTTTTCTCAACGGTTTCTATTGTACTTTTCCCGTAGATTTCAAATCTGCCAGATACCATTCGAGATTTTGCATATTTAATTAGCTAATTTGCATATTTCCAAAATGGCCGCCGGAAAAAAAGTAATCGGCTATCAATACAGTTCCGGCAATCCTAGAAATGTGTTTTTTGGCCCTAAGTTCGAAATTTGAGATCCCATATTGCAATTTTGACGACATTATTAATTTCGGGGTCATTGGAAGGTCATAGGTCACGTGACCATTGAATACAATATCTAACATTCACGTTTTAGCAAAAACTGCACAACTTAACCTTTTTTGGATAAAATGATGATTTGAATGCCTGATAATATATATTTAATTTCGGAGAGTTACATCTTATACACAATACTATATTTATTAATACAAGATGGCCGCCTTAATTCAAGCCGCCAGCCGAATCCAAAATCAAGATATCTTAGTTTCTGGTTATTATATCTAAGCGATCTTAGTGGCTTGATTAAGGTTTTTTGGACCAAGGAATACAATGCCAAACATCATTATACTGTCAAATGATTTTTTAGAGGTTTTTGAAGTGTTTTTGATCTCTATAGTTTGATATTTTGGCAAAATTGTGTGATCCATCTACGCCACCATAGTTATATTTGAATGACTTCCTTCCAGAATGAGTTTATCATCCGCACACTGTTCTGAATTCACATACTAACATTATAAAACGACACTGTTATATTGTAGAGTATGTAAAACTACTACCCAGGGGGTTAACATCATATTTTCTGGAAAACTGACCGTCTGACACGGCGTGTTGTAAAAGGTTGGGCACCTGAAATGATATCTATATATATTTAGGATCACAACCTAGGTGCACAACCTTGCAAATCGACTAACGGAAATTGACAGGAGGCCAATAATGGCGGCCATTACCGAGAAACTTTAATTTCTCAATATCTCGGTCAATATTTAAGATAATTTGCTTTTAAAGTTGTCTAAACCCATCTTTTAAGGGTCAAGGATCAATATAGAGCCAACCCTGAAGTGATTTTATGTCTTCTTCACAAGATAGTACACAAAACCATGCATTTGATAGTGTGAAATTAATGTTTTGCGCTAGATATTATTAATCTCGTTTGATAAGAAAACATTTGACTGAACAGGAATCAGCTTGCCATTTTCTACAACCCGCCCATAGTCCTAAGGCTTGAGGATGGCTTGGCTGCATGCTTTATATGCTGTTGGAAAGCATTTTCATTGGGTGGCAACAACTTCAGCAGTGTTGACTTATTAATATTTTTTAAGAACGTTTTGTCTCTGAGCGTATCTCTATCACAGCCTTCTCTTGTTGAAATATGAGTTCACAAAAACCTGTTGTGACTGGTCACACACATATATCGTGATTTCAATGGGAGCACCATCATCAGCAGTGTACCAGTGTACCAGTGTACCAGTGTAGTTATATCATTCAGCCAATTTTAACATGCCAGTAGAAAATGAATAGCCGATGGTATCTTGTCCGTTGATAATGTGAATAAATGACAGTGCCCTAAAGTTTGCATGACCCATTGGAGCGGCAAAACTCGTGAATGGATAGCTGTCTTGAGAGGAACGACCAATTACCAAATATACAATGCAATGTATGTGACTTTAATTAGTACACTCTGTTTTATCCACCACCTAAGTGAAATTTAGTTGAACAAATGCAAGGATCACTTTGTACCTCTTGGTACCATGTCTGACATAGAATAGCAAGAAAGCGAGTCTTGTTGGAAAAACTCTTGAAAACCACTTGGATCGCTCCCTGTTAGCTATTTTGCTATGTTAAGCAGAGCTTCTGGTCTTGATGTGAAAGAAATGGTGTCCATAGCTGCCATTACTTTGAAAATCATAATTATAGGAAGCTCTTGTCACCCGTGAATGACTAGACTCAGAACCAGAAACCAAAATAGTATATAAGCGAAATTGATTCGTCTGACAAGAGTAATGACATTTCTACTCTTCGGCAAATAACACACAAAAAGTAAGTGGTGGAAACATTAACATTAATAACTTTATTGGTGATCATGAATGTAGCAATATGCCTCCATCATTGTTCGCAGAAAACGGAAATAGCATGATAGCTGATGGTGCCATGGTGCTCACATTGAAATAACGGTAGATGTGTATGACCAGGCAAAGTAGCTTCTTGTGAACACATATTCCAACTTCGAAGGCTGTGATATAGCTATATATACTCCGATTCATCAAGTTTTATAATAACAAATCACTGCCGAAATTGCTGCCACCCTCTTGCTTTAGAACATCATCTAAAGCGGGCAGCATTAGCAACAGCACTTGACAAGTCAGCTTACATCGCCAAGCTTACCTGCAAGCCTGAGGACTATGGACGGATTGTATAAAATGATAAACTGATCCCAGATAAATCTACAAACCCACCAAGGCCACCATATATGACACACACAATGACACGTGGCTGCAAGAAGGGTTGCAACAAAAACTGCTCGAGTAAGAGAAGAAAAATCCCCTGCTATGTAAAAGACTGTCAGAGATATCTAAGCAAAGGTTGCTGCGTACAACACCTTGAGACCTTGATGACGTGATCGTGGGGTGATAGGGCATGGTGGGTTACTGCCCGATGTTCTGGGCATGTCTAGGGGGATTTACCCTCAGACATGCCCAGACGATCAAAGACTTAGGTTTTGATATGCAATTTAATGCCTTTAGCACAGCCCCGCTATCCTCTGGTCGGATAGTCCTCAAGAGTCACAATATTTGAGGGTAACTCCATTCATCCCACATGAGAGACCTAATGTCAAACACTATTGCCTGTAGTTTAGGCTCTAGCACGGCCAACATCAGTGCCTGTAGCTGCATTGACACCACTATTGAGTGGAGGAAACAGGCTACCCAGCTGGCAATCCACCACAATATTATAGCCAGCCACGTGTAGGCTGCAGCTTCCCCAACATGCAACAGACGGGACAGAGCCCAAATGACCCTCCCCAGGTGGGTGCGAAAAGTACTGCTACTAGCAATCATCCCAGTACCCCTTAGACTGACTATGTTATGAAGTGATTATAATGCCAAATGCTATATCACTGCAAGGGCTAATACTTATTCTATTATCAAGTTTTTGATCAATAAACATTATCATTGTTATGACATCGAACGCTCATGATGTTTTCTTATCAAAAGTGATTATTCTTATACAGTGTGAAACATTATTTCCAAAACATAAAAGCAGAGATGTGTGTATATAGGCCTACTGGTATACATATTTACAAGACATAACATCACTTCAAGACTGGTTTTATATTGATCTTTGACCATGAAAATATTGGTCTAGACAACTTTAAAAGCAAATTATCTTAAATATTGACCGAGATATTGACGAATTCAAGTTTTTCGGTAATGGCCGCCATTATTGGCTTCCTACCAATTTCTAATAGTCGATTTGCAAAGTTGTGCATCGAGGTTGTGATCCTAAATATATGTAGATATCATTTCAGGTCCCCAAACTTTTACAACACGCCGTGTCAGTTTTCCAGAAAATATGATGCTTACCCCTTGGGTAGTAGTTCTGGGTAGTAGTTCTACATACGCTACAAAATAACAGTGCCGTATTATAATGTAAATGATATGTCTATTTATCTCTTTTATCGCTGTCATATACATGTGATATGGTTACACTTTAGATCATGTTAGCATGTGAATTCAGAACAGTGTGCGGATGATAACCTCATTCTGGGAGGAAGTTATTCAAATATAACTATGATATAACACACTTTTGCCAAAATATCAAACTATAGAGATCAATAAGACATCAAAAATCATTTGAAAGTATAATGATGTCTGACATTGTATTCCTTGATCCACAAAACCCCAATCTAGACACTAAGATGGCTTAATATGATATATAGAAGCTCAGATATCTTGATTTTAAGTTCGGCTGGCGGCCATTTTGAATTATGGCGGCCATCTTGTATTAATAAATATAGTCTTGTGTATGAGATGTAACTCTCTGAAATCAAATGTATAATATCAGGCATTCTAATCATCATTTTATCCCCAAAAAGTCCATTTGTGCACTTTTTGCTAAAACGTAAAGGTGGGATATTGTATTTCAATGGTCACGTGACCTATGACCTTCCTATGACCACAAAAATAACATTGTCGTCAAAATGGCATTATGGGATCTCAAAACCCGAAATTAGGGCCAAAAAACACATTTCTATGATTGCCGTGACTGTAATCATAGCAGATTACTTTTTTGTGGCGGCCATTTTGAAAATATGCAAATTAGCTAATTAAATATGCAAAATCTCGAATGGTATCTGGCAGATTTGAAATCTACGGGAAAAAACACTATAGAAACCGTTGAGAAAAGTTTGACAGACATGTTTATTAGATTCGTTAGGATATATCCATGTCTATTTGAATTATTAACTCGTAGATGTTGCTCAAGTATATATGAACTTGCTGTGATTTGATAACTTGCTCTTAATGAGGCTTTGGGTATGAAACGCATATTTAGTATTATTATGGAATAGGGCATTGGCCTACCCAGGGGCACTATTGCCTTCTGGGGACCCCTGTCCCGCGAATTTTGACAGTTGACCACACCTTTAAAATCAAAGTTATGTCCAGGTCAGATTTAAAAAAAACGTATATACCGGTGAAATACTGTTGATTGCTGAACGAGCATGTCAAACTGTACTTTGACAAGTATAAATAATGTTAGCACTCAAAAAACAAGTATGAAAGAACAATTTACGTTATGTGCAGGTCATGCATACAAAGTAAGTTGATTGTTTACATCATGCATCGCTAAAAAACGCACCTAGTATATTCTCCATTATAATTACTAAAATACACATGCTTTTTACACAAAGCAGAACATACATTATTACAGTGTAAAACTACATTATTTAACTTACGTTTGTCAAAAGCAGTCTAGCTTGTCCCATTTTCAGTTATGATACATAGCGTGAAAGATAAATCACTATGGCAACTCTTTGCTATTTTGGTTCACTATCTCCTGAAATGATTTACATTGTTAAAATAGTTTTCATTATTTTTTGTATTGAGTTAAACATGTTGAAGCTGCAAAGTATGTCCATAGCTGAGCAAAGAGGTACTGGCATGGTACCTTTAAATTCTTAATCATGTTGTAAGTATAGTATACAATCTTAAAAATCATTGTAATATCATGATCATGATAATACTATCTACAATGAGCATATTGTCTTAAATTTATAAATAACGTTTTATTGCATGGTCACGATATGTTCTACTTATGTGTGCTACGTATATGCTTGCCATTAGTGAGGATTCAAAAACTAAGCATGCATTAGAAATTAATGCAATCTTGCATTGCAGTTGAAATTGTATCTACTTTTGTTGACTTCTGTATAAAATAACAATTTTAACATAGGGTATACCATATGTCGATAATCTGATAATGAGCTAGGCAAAAATGATATGCATTTGAATTTAAACTTTTACTTAGTTCACCTTGAACAATAATTAAAGCAAATCAAATTTAGCCTGATTGTATTGCTATATACATGTACGTAGCTTTTACCATGGCGCATTGAACTTGAAAATGATTCAGACTTAACAAGGTCAGCGATTTTGAAATCCTGCTGATTGATATCACTTTTTATCCAACAAATTATCCAAAAGCTGATAATAAATGTTTTATTAAAAATATGTAAATTTAGATCGGTTGGTTGAAAGGTATGTCTGAAATAAACATAAAAATAACAGCAGATAATTTCGGCCATATTTAAACAATATCAAATAATATTTTTTATTACACAAATGTATACATAGTATACCAGATAACCTGATAACATACCAAAATACCATGCATACCGACTACATCATAACTTTTGCACCCAGTGGATGTGTTCTCACATATTTTGTGACAGATAACAGTGAGCATGTGTGACTAGCCGCTAAACATACAAATTGATCACTTATGTGCTAATGGCCTGACAACACAGACATACATTATGCTATATGTTGTGATATAATACAAATGGTTATTTGTACTGGTTGCTGCATCAAATACTATCACACAACCTGTGTGTGTGTGGTATTCAAACTAGAACCTGTATGAACAATATCGCTAAAATATGTACGATTATCTGTATGATAATTATGTCTCCTCTCTATAGAGGTGGAGACATATTGCTTTACCTCGCACTGCTCATAGTTCGACTGAACAGTTTTGTGCCTCTGCGTTCTCTCCATCTGTTGTGCAGGTGGTCAAACACGATACGTTGACCCAATGCCGGGCTATTGTTGGCTCATCGTCTACGACGCTGAGCCAACATTAGCCCAGTATTGGGTTACCGTGTCGTGTTTGACGCCACGCTGAATGTGTGCCAGCGTCACAGACGACGGACCAACATTAACCCAGCTTTGGTTCAAAGCATTGTGCTGGTAGTACAGCCAGCATGAAGTAATCCTACTGACTACGGTTGAATGGTACCGGCCATCTCCGGCGACGCTGGCCCAACATTTACCTGACATTGGGTCGGTGTCGGTTTGCACTGCCAGACCCGCAGCCCAGCAAACACAAGGTGTTGAACCAGTGCTGGTTTTATGCTGAGCCAGCATCGCAGACGGTGGGCCAGAATTGGACCAGCATTGGGTCAACGTCTCGTGTTTGCTGGGTGTGTTGACAGGCCACATTTGTGTTTTGCACATCACCGGGTGTAAAGATATTAAAACTGTTGCCCAGCTGATTGAAGACGATTTTGTAGGTCATCTTCCCTGCAGCAAGTCTTGACACAGCGAGGCCTCAGGGGTAGCGAACCTTGCGGGGGAAAATGCTGTAGATATTTAATAAACGGGTTCCACCACATCAAAATACATAGTCTCTACTGTCCACAGGAGCCATTTAGTAACATTAATTACAAAAGCCATTGGCACTACATCTATTAGTTATCAACCTTCATGGTTACGGTGCTGGAGGGGAGATATATCCAGGTTTTTTTTACAAAAAAACTACACTCTTCCAGTTAAAATCGTATCGATTATAGGTACAGTATATATCGCATGAATACATATCTGATATTCATCTGAAATACAAAATAATACGAAACATGAAATTGTAGTTCTGTTAACAAGCTCTGCAATCTTATTCTTATTTACAATCTTTCACATGAAGGAGATGATGTCAAAATTCCAATATTATTGGCCACCTTGCACATACAAAGTCATCTCAGTTGCAACTCTATAGTCCATGGGCCCACTGTAGACCCCCTCCCCCCAAAGGGATTTTCGTGGACACCGATTATCTTCTTGCTTGGTATCTCCTACAACCAGTCCAGGGTGTTTATTTTTTTTAAATTCTTGGATGAATGACTGTGAGAGCACCACAAACACACCTATCGTGAGTTACACCTAATTACAACTAAACGTCATACATACAATTAATGGTATTCATGCAAACCATATCACATGACATATCAAAATCACCAGAATACGACAAGGAAACCAGCTGAGGCACTTTTATCAAGGAAAAATGTAGATAACGACGTGGTGGATATTCAAGTATGTACTTGCCGGTTTTCGAAGAATGTAAAATATTTGTACTTGTATTGTGATTAACACATATCAGCAACGATTTATAAAAAGTACAACAAGTTCTCACGCTACCCCGTCAAATATCACAAGTTTTTCCCATTATTATACACCATTATTTTGTTTGATTGTGGCACGAAATAAGATATGTTATGACTCTGTATCCGTGTATCTGTCCTACACACAGCTACTCTGTTGAGTGAAGGGGAACACACTTAATAACCCAACATGCACTATTACCCCACTCTCAAGTCGTCATTCATTTCATCATTGGATTGGATAAAAAATGTTTTATTTTATTGTAACCTTCAGGAAACTTGGCAAGCTCAAACAGTGGGAAATGAAGATCAATTTATAGAGGTTTTGAAAAAGGAAAAGTTGATTTATTTTAGTGCATACCATGCCGCTTAAAAGGCGGGGTGGTTACCAGCCAAGATAATTTAGCATTCATGTTGCTGGCGAAATAATGTTATAACCAGTGTGTGATATTTAGTATTAATTTATGTGCATGATGTCTTATAAGGTCGTTATCATTTTTGTTTGCAATTTTGGAACTCTCTTAAAAGAAATTACACTGAAACATGCATATAAAATACAATGATGTAATTCCTCCCTTTGGATGGGTTTATACACCCTTTCATATCCAAGGGTACGGTATGTAGAATGTAAAAAAAACTGTTGATTTAAGTTATTAGGGTTTATTATTATTTGATCAATATCAACTATACTTTACTGAAATTGAGACATTATTCCTAATCGTACATTAAACCGCGTGTCTTTTGGTGATCTTGAGTGACCCCTTAGTGACCTTTATTATTCACACTTGTTTATGTGCTGTCATTTAATAGAATTCCATATGTTACACTGAAAAGTTTGAGGTGTCACAAAATAGATATAGAAACATGGTTATCTACTAGGAGTGAATTAAAAAAAAAAAGATCTTGAATGACCTTGTATGACCACGCAATGACCTTAAATATGCATATTATTTAATTTAGTCTATTTCAGTGGCATTCCATGCGCTACACTGAAGATTTTGAGGGGTCACACGATCTATATGGAAGCATGGTTAGCTGCTATGGGTAAATTATTGAAAAAAAACTTGGATGACTTTGAATGTCCCCTGAATGGCCAGTAACTTTAAAATAAAAAATGCCAACTATATTTTTCTGAAAAGACACATCTTACTGAACACTTTTAACTTTTGTCCCAAAAATTAACATTCCAATCCCAGCAAAATAAACAGCCGACTGCACTAAAGACTGAATCATATAAAATAATGATTTTGTCAAGTAAAATTCAAGATAAGAGTAAAAATCAACTCTGCTACTGTATATTCAAGCAGCTGTAACTGAACCGTTAAATGTGCCGTTGATTTATTTGTTACTGACGATTCTGAAAATTAATTTACGTAATGCACATAACAATGCGAAATATCAATCAAGATAATGAGAAACCAAAGACACATAACATACATTTAGTTAAATAATAAATACAATCAGGAATATATAAGCTTATGCATTTCTGATACAAATTATAAAGTTATGATATCGATGTAATTAGTTTATCACTCGATATATATAGGAAACCGTTGTTCTGTTTATCGATGTGTGCGTTACACTTTCGACGTATGGTAACCTATGGTGACTTGGTACAATGCTGCGCAGAGCGCGGCAGGGGTATTTATCTAGGGGATGTGGACACTAGGTGGTCCAAAAAACCCACTTATATAACATATACCATTATGATGTGCGTTATTCAAATCACAATAAGCCTATCTGTACACTCTTAGCAGCTAAATGACGATGTAATATCCTTTTTGTCATCGATTTTTTCGAACCCACTCGTTTGTCACTGTGGCCATCTTATTATGCAGACGATTTCAGTCGGTACTAAGAGAAATTTTACCCAGGTATCATCCTATAAATTTGTATGTGTAAAAGCAGTTTCTACAACAGATTCCCTGCGAGAGAGCTGTTAAACGTGTGATGTGATATCTCAACGTTTTCAGTCGATAGCCCGAGTAGTCAGGGACCATGTCCACCCAAATAAAGTCCCGTGCGAATTTTTGTATGTTGCAAAACCACCCACCCGGATGTCTCAAGGACATCCCAAATAACAAAAAAAAATCATTTGTATTCATTTTTTGGAAACAGTAATACCACATTTTGTAAGCAAAATTTTATGAGGTATTGTTATATATTTTGCCAGTTATACGTACATGTATATGTACTTGCCAGCATTTACAATATCTAGGTTACTGTGACCACACAATGGAAACATCCAGTGAGCTATCAGCTTAGAAAGTCTGTTAAATTTGAGAAGTCCGTCCCACCAACAGCAAATAGCTAGGGACAACAATTACTGACTTTTATTAATGTTAAAGTGTCAAGACGTTGCTCGTGATGAGCTTTCTAAAGCAACATTTATTGGCATAGGGTGGTTACGTAAAACAACTATTTCGCTTAGACACCATATTTACAAGAGACTAAAGCCATATACTGATAAAAAAAGTAATAAAGATAAGGTCTGATGGCATCATAATGGTTATAAGACATACACCAGTGAAACATATTTATATCAGAAGAGGTATAATGCACCTATACATGTAGGAAACGGTACTAGATTAGCCTACCCCTCCCCCCATTTCCTTTTATAGTTACACCACTGATCTCTTGAAAGCTAAGTCCTATACTCTACTAATACATATTTAACGTAGTCAGGACAGTACCCCATTCTGATGTTTGACTTCATAAACCCTCAAGGTGACAGGTCATGGTTTCCCATTCACAGACACACAGGTATATCAAATGTATGCTGCGGCAAATCCAAAAAACACAAGATACAATGCGCATATCCGTACAACTACACATGGAATGGAAATATTACGTCTTAGTGAGCAGTGAAGATATTGTAATACCCCAGCAGCTGATGACCTCTAAGGTTAGATTTGTATCGTCAAAAATATCGTCCCGAACGTATTCAATGACAAAATGTGACAACAATGGTATCAAAGCTGTTTATAACTATAACAATATGATTGTGTCATTACAAGGGGCCGAAAAAATGTACCCAGTGAGATTACCTCATCCGGACTTTTGACCTCACAAGTCCTTTGTGCAACAAAGCAGCTTTTTTATAATTTGACATAGTGGTAGCAGATGACAGATGTATTAACTGATGTTAGCACACATTAGAATGCTCATAATCAAAGAAATGTACAGGGAACGGAGACGTTACATACTACTAACTGTGTTAAGTTGTGTTTCAAATATTGACTTTCGGCACTCTAAGAGTGGGTTTACGCTTGACTAAAAAATCTAAACTTCACATACGTTTTATCCTGAATATATTCTAAGAACAAATTTGACCAGAGTGGTATTAAAATGGTTTATAACTATAGCAATGGCGATTATGTTATGACAAGGGGTTGAAAAAATGTAACTATTGATAGTACCCCATCCACTTTTTTAACCTCATAATTCATCCATACAACAATGTGGGATTATTCTAATTTTATATAGTGGTACCAGATGACCGATGTACTAAATGAAGTCAACAGACATTAGCAGTTTCATACAATGTACAGGAAATGGCGAGATTACATTCTACGAATTATATTAAGTTTTTTTTAAATTGACTTTCAGCGCTCTTAAGGCTGAATTACGTTCTGTGAAAAAAATCAATTTTTTTTAATAAAAGATCAATAGGATCGACAGTGATTTAAAAATTGTTAATAGTGGTTTGGATTTTTTATTAACCTAGGGTTAAAAATGTACAGTCTTTGGGGCTCAATGGTACCATTGAACATCCCTAATTTTAAGAACTTGGTGCCTCTGCAAACTTCTACACCCACCATAACAATATTCTGGATATATTTATTTCTCTAATACCTCTACCACTTTTTGTGTCAAGGAAACTAAAAAAACTAGCAGTCTATGCAAACTTGGCTCTCGGACTATATATGCTCCACCTTTTGGCCCACACAATGTTTCATTTATCACTAGTGTTCATAAATTAAGAAAGTAATAAGCACTGCCATAGTTGCATTTTATGTTTTGTATCATATGATAGCATTACAGTTGCAAACATGTGTCAAAACAAAAATATCTTCTGGATATTTTCGTAATGCTCATTCCCAAAGTTGGTCAAGCAAAATGTTATAGTTTTCACCATCCACCCGTATATTTCAGACTGACAACATGTTGTTTATTGCTACTTGGGATGCCCTTGAGACATCTGGGTGGATGGCTTAGCATCATACAAAAATTCCCACGGGACTGAATAAGCTCCTCGACTAAAGGCTTCAAATTTATTTCAAAATGAACCGATTGAAAAAACTTTGAGGTAGGCCTATCACATTATCATGGTATATGTTATCAGGTTATATAAGTGGGATTTTTTGGCCAATTCGTGTCCACATCTTCTATCTTATATATAAATACATTCAGCGCGGCATTGTATCAAGTCATAGTGTGCTAACCTAGCTGATATTTGTGTTTTGGAATCGTAAAGGTTGTTTATGCGGTTTTGGCGACATATTTTGTTCATGTATATAACATTATCTACTGTAATATTGTACATATATATATACTGTTCACACAGATCTCAGGAAGACGATTTTTGTTCCCAGATCAGTCAGTCAAATATCAGTGTTCCTTGCCTCATCTTAAACGTCTCCCTTTTCGCTTACCAAGTGGTGGCACCTAAAATGTTACATATTTATACAGTTTGCATCACATTTGACTCATGATTCTAATACAAACCGCATACATAGCCAATAAACGTTTGAATCACACTAATGGAACTAGACCAGGTTTGGAGTATAATTTCCTAAAATGTTGGAAAAAAATGTAGGTATTTATGCCTCTATCGAAGAAAGTAGCCAAGCATATTCTGTAACCTTTGGAAAAATCATATTGAAAAAAGGATTTATCCTAAAATTATATCGGGATTATGCATGAAAAGCAACAAACCTTGATTCCTTATTTGTCTCAATACCTTTCGAGTGATTCCACCGTAAACCAATAAGGTTTGATCATATCCTTTGTTAGCGGCTGTTCCTCAGCAACATCTCAAATGATACATACAATGCTTAGAGTTATCATTTGATCATCATGACATAATACATACTAATAAATAATAGACACAAACAGTTATTATTATGGTAATACCAAACCAAGTGCATTTTGAAATAGAAAGATGATAGTAGTAGGATAAATGGTAGACAAAAATTGTATTTCTGCCCCTATTAAGGAAAGTATTCAAGCACATTTCTATGACTATTGGAAAAAAAAAGCTGAGAACACACTTATATAAAAGATCTATTTATTTCTTGTGGGGATTCCAATTACATAAATGATCCTATACTAGAACAAGCTTCTAAACGTTCAAAACATATTTGTAAAAATATATTTTTTAACAATTACGTGAATCGTCACAATATTATGTATCTTAATGTCATTACCCCTGCAAGAATTTGCACGACTTCCAACAGTTATCCTAGCATTGGAAACATCTTCCGGATTGTGGCATTATCCGATTGTTGCAAGCCAGTAATTGTCAACGTGTCAGGATCGATACTGTGCGCCCAGCTTTCAACAGTTACATTTGTTACATGGTCCCCACACAAGTATTTTAAAGGATTATATTTATGTCGCCAACGGACGTGGTTTAATACCTGGAACAATAGTTATACCTGAGACATTTGTGATCTCACACATCGCAAGTAAAATGTTTATGTCAGAAAATATGTGTGTATACAAATGTTTTTGATGATATCATGTATACAATTGTACAACTTATCGTCGCCTCGGAGCTAAAGGATCCTATCTGCCACTCTAACGAGTGTCAGATAGGATCCTTTAGCTCCGAGGCGACGTTATGTCTGTAGAATAATTGTTGTAATAGTTAGTTGGCCATGAATAAGAAAATAGCTCATTTAAGGTTTTCGTGTCGACTTTTCTGTGGATACCTAAAACATTGCTAGATGCAGACCCCTCATAATGAAACCCCGACCGGTTGTCGGCTTCCATGTGTGTGCACTAGAGCTACACAGTATTTTCAAAATGGCCGCCAAATTTACGCTTAAATTGTCAGTTTTACAAGTCAATCAGCATTATTATATGCAGAAAACACTTAATTAAAAATAAAAAACAATGTGGATGTTATATAACTTTATTCTTTTATAGGACAATATTATTTATAATGGATCAATAGAGCAGTAGTAAAAATACATTTTAACTTTGTATTTAAGCATACTGTCCAAACTCATTAATTTGAAAATAAGATAGATTGGTGTATAATCCAGCGCCTTTTTGTCTCTAAGTTTTAGAGAATAAACATATTTTTATTTCTATACAGCGTCTTAGAAATCACCTATTGAGCCCGGCAACAAGTTAAATTGATTAGAATACTCTCGTATACCACACCTGCACATGGCAGAAACCCTTTTCTTTCGGAGAAAATGTCAAAACGCATCCCTTTTAACCCTTCTTTTGCTAAGTTAAAATGCAAATCCTCGGTAGCCACCCAAGTTCGCAATAATGTGATTTTTATACTTAGGAAGAATAATCTAATTTGACCTTGAAATGACCCTTAAATGACCTTGGTGTTATCTCACATCTATGCCACATTAAAGCAATGAGCGTTATATATATGTTAAGTGCTATTATGCTGTGCCTAAAGTTTACTTGGAATATTACATCATGATTTAAAACTTGTGCTCAAGGAGTAGGCCTACGTTTTTGTGGGGAGTCTGGCACATTAATAGAGTAAAAAACGCGAATGACAAAGCCATGACAAAGCCATATCAAAGTGTCACTCTGATATTTATATGACATCTTATCCTGATATTACAATACCATATTTCCACACTATGGCAGGGCCGATATAGAACATATTATAATTTGCAATACATCCCTCAATTATATTACTAATATCTCACATTATATAACAACATATGCAGATAATTAAATGTCACATCTGTTTTTATTATATCATATCTTGATATCATAATGACATATCTTGACAGTTAAATTGTTTATATTTCAAATTATATTGCTATATCCACACAATATAAAGCCATATTCTGCCATTATATGATGTTGTTGAATACAATATCTCTACATATATTGTCATTACCAGAACGCATACTGTCATATACAAATAAACAAAATGTCAATATATAGCATCCTATTGTGACAGTATACTGATATACTATATACTGTCAAATCGTAACATTTCAATATGATATACAATGATGTGGATGTCAATTTTTCACAATACAGTGCATTATTATAGTATTATTCTGATATTAAAGTGTCACATCCTGACACTGTAGTGCTCCATCCCATCATCGTGTGGCATCATGTGAATATCCCACCATTTGAGTGCCATACTTGTGTATAAAAGCATTAAGATTATATTAAACTCTTAAATCCGTACATATTAATATGGTATGCCGACATTTTATTGCCATAAATTGTCATTATAATTCCATATTTATGGTAAGCCCTACTATAATATCATATATCGACACTATCATGTCATCAAATTATCAAGCAATTTTAAGGTTTATAGATTATACCATCATATAGTGACATCATAATGCCATGTGCATGTGTCATATGTTAACATTAAATTGTAACTTTATGGTACTATAATATCGTTTCTGTACACTATAGTACTCTACCATATATATATGTAGACCTACAGACCTAATGTATCATCCTGATACATTCATGACATATCGTTGCACATATCTGTTATTTTTACTCATACACTATTTATTAGGTAAGACGAAGCTGACATCTCACAGCAAATAATGTTTATATCTTCACCACCTAACGTTGTTGATATGAGTAATGTCATCCACCATATCCTATTTATTCAAGCGTTGAAAATGGCAGATTTAAATTTACAGAAGCGGAGCAATTTGTGATCAAACTGTCCTTCTACCATCAATTGCCGTAGAAGTCAATTCAGTTCCATGGTAAAATTTTGAAAAAAAACACCAATAAAGGACGACTTACACGAAACAATCTATCAGGCTCTGTGCTGTGCCCATATTGCTCTCCTTGTTATATCATCTCCTGAATACTATGATTATCAGCACCGTCGAGTTATGCAACCCATCAGTAGCTGATCCAGAGGGTGCGGCACACTCCCTCCAGTATCGCCAAAAAACGACAAATTTGGGCTTTTATATTCTCCAGAATGCACGATTTTAAGTATTAGATTTTGACATTTAGCACATGAGAGGATAACTGTGCTATCTGTGGTGTGTATTAGGAATAATAGTGCAAAATAGCGTTAATTGCTGGATCCACCACTGCCCATCCCAATGAGATGTCAGCTAATGCCTACTTCACGCCCAGAGCTATATCCACTTGTATGTGTACTGCAAACACAAATGTGGTGTAGCTGAAGTCAGATGGGTAGTTCCCTAGGGTGTCGGTGTGCAATATCTTCTTGTCTAAATCCAAATAGCTTAATAGCTGTTTACAAGATTCTGTCTAACTTGACAATGATTCTGTAAAACTGAATAATTGGATAATATAGTTCATTCAAACATGGAAGTTTGATGTATTACTGAGCTGCCAATATACTAATATGCTATTTCTGTGTATATTAAGAGCACATTACCGTGTTTCATACTTGAAGTGACAAACTATGAGCCACTAGTTTATCATATTTTATTTGTTTGTACAATCGGCTTTTAAAATGTATTTGTTTTTAACAGCTGATGCCACAGTATATCTATATTTATATAATTATGTAAAATTATCTGGTCTCAATAACTTTATTTCTATGCATCTATCTTACATGTATTTGTATACATAAGCATTCTACCAAGTGTCATATACCATCGACTGTTGGAGTTTATTATTTTTATTTTGAATGTATATGGTATATCACAACATATCACAAGTAGTATGCTGCATATTTCATATAACTATCACCCTAAAAGAATTCTACAATTTAGTTGATCCTTGATCAATTGCAAAAATCTTACTTGCATAGGGAAACACTCCGTTTACAGTTCAGCCAATTTTCGTTGTGATCTATGTGTGAATTATTTCATCATAAGCTAAATTTTAAAAGGCCTACTGTGCATGTATCTGATCCAATCTATGTCATTTATAAAACATTTTCTTTAATTGTAATAAATTGATTAATTCTGAAGCAATTAATTTGATTGTGGTTCCGTAATAAATCTTATTTTGCTCCTCAAAAACTCATGCACACACCTGCAAGCCGACAACCGGGTGCTAGTTATGCCCAGAGGTCCCAGTGACATGTTAAAAAGGTTTTAGGTATGCACGTTCAAGTGGTGTCGAAACCCCCCTTGGCCACTTCTGGCCAACTGACTATAAGACGTAACACATTGTTTAAACACATATCTTACCACGTTTTTGACTCCGGGAAATGGTAGGTTGTGGGCATTCCAGTCATATACAAATAGGTTACATCCAGTAAAAAACACCTGAGCCCCTATCTTTGATTTACATGGGCTCTGCAATGTTAACATACCTAACATATGTAGATAAATAATAAAATTTTCAAATTTCCTGTCTGTAACATAGACATATAATATACATACACACATACTCTTTAAATACAATTATATATTAACTTACCACCAAATGCAGTGCATTTATTGTCATCCTTATGGTCAGAGCACTTATTATTCCTATTTGTATATTAGTCGCCACAATCAGCAGGTTTACATTTGTGTGTTTGTACTTCAATTAATTAGTTTATTCTTCACTAACGCCTTGGCAAACTTTTAATATCGAACTTTTAATTGGAGTATATGTAGTCTCCCTGAAAATGTCAATTTATCCACCAGTTTTCCAAGCTGCCACTCAGTAACAGCTGATCCCGATGAAATTATAATTTCCTCCATTGAAGATCCATAACATCTCTATGGAAGACAATATTCAACTGTTTGTTTCTATTATTGTATTCAATTATCGTTTTTTTCGTCGTATTTATTAAACGTTTTTCATTGTATTCAATTATCGTTTTGTCGTCGTATTTATCAAATACATTTATCAGCAAGGACTATGCTCGTAGTAAAATAATCACCATAGACATCATTCTACCACGTTGCATATATAATTTAATTTATCACTGCCTGTTACCTGATAATATCATCGTGATAAACATAATAAAGTTTGGTAGCTACAGACATTTAAAGCATATTCTGATATAATTATGACAAGTGTTTTACAGTTGAATGTGGGACTTGTAAACCAGATATATACATGATATAGAGGAAGTGAAATAAGTATCATGACACACAATCTAGTCAATAATTCACACAGAGTAAAATAACGAATAAACCTACTGTAAACACTACAGTGACCAAAGTCAAAGGTATTAAACATTTATTACTGTTGTGGATGGATCAATTTGCAATGTTAGGAATAATTTGGTGGTCGCAAGGTGGGTTGACAGCTCCAGCTAATGGCTAATTCGAATGATCAACGGGGTGAGAGGATAAGAAATCCAATGATCATCATCAAAGATGTACGTTTTAATTAGCAACCTGGTGATACGCAAGAGACGACATAATAGGCTAAATATAATCGCGTTTATTTTAAGATATTATATTTAATCTATATCGATTTTCCCCTTATCAGATATACATTTGAAGTGGCATTTATGTTTGTTTGTCAATAGTCACATGGAGATCCTCGGAGAGAAGCGGAATACAAGCCTACAAATGATCCACCCTTTTAATTGTGATATACATAAATGATTCACGAAGCTTTCATTCATATGTTTCTGATACAACCTAAAATCGCCTTTTGTTTTATTTCTATCAAACACGGCTCAAAAAGTCGTATATAACTTGATAAATTAAGAGTCATTAGGTGATATTGAACAACTAAGATATTTTGTAAGCTTTGCTCCAACCCCCCTAATATCTCCCTCTACCACATGAAAAAAATCTGTAAAAATGTATAGATGTTTATTTTTACAAATAATCTCCCTCATACTCCTCAAAAAAATCCTTCAAGAACACCCCTCATATTCGAGCTAGGCCAAGCTATAGGGGGGAGGGGGGGGGGCTCGACCCATGAAAACAAATACGTTTTTTCGTTGGCCTTTTCCCACGAATAAAAAAACAAAAACAGTTTAAAAAAACTAGAACAGGGGTTCCTGAACTCCGAGGCCCGGCTTTAGTCCGTTTGAGTGCAATGGAGAAAAAATCGGCTTAATATTTTGTAAACAGAACAGTGTATTGGTCTTCCTCGTGCGCCATGATATAATTAGGAAAAAAAAAAACAAATAGCCAAGTTAAAATATATCTTCAACGTGTATCACTTGCACCACCATAGTCATTATCAGGGTGATTTTTCTATTGTGTTCTCTGGGCATTCTCTGAAATAATACCGTCTTGATTCAGTTCAAACAGCATTATTAGATTTGACCTAGGTATTATTAGAGGCCCAGACCATTGTTCTAAATGTCTACTGAGCTGATAGGCATGTACATCGATCGTAAAATTATCCACAGTTACTCGTCATGCGGCCCCGAGGGGCCAACGCACAGGCCCACATCTTAGTGTAGGGAGCATTTGATATTCAATTCGAAATAAACATTATAAAGTGTGTAGCGAGTCCCGCGTGAGAGAGGAGATTTACCTAGTGTGCAGTGGGCCCTTCATCCCTTTTGAGAAAGGATGTTTACAGAGTGTGCAGTGGGCCCTTCATCCCTCCTGAGAGAGGAGGTTTGCCTAGTGTGCAGTTGGCCCTTCATCCCTCTAGAGAGTGGAGGTTTACCCAGTGTGCAGTGGGCCCTTCATGCCTCTTGAGAGAGGAGGTTTACCCAGTGTGCAGTGAGCCCCGCATCCCTCCTGAGAGAGGATGTTTACCCAGTGTGCAGTGGGCCCCTCATCCCTCCTGAGAGAGGAGGTTTACCCAGTGTGCAGTGGACCCCTCCTCTCAGTGTACAGTGGGTCCTTCATCCCTCTTGAGAGAAGAAGTTTACTAGTGTGCAGTGGGCCCTTCATCCCTCTTGAGAGAAGGGGTTAGCCCAGTGTGCAGTGGGCCCTTCATCACTCCTGAGAGAGGAGGTTAACCCAGTGTGCAGTGGGCCCCTCATCCCTCCTGAGAGAAGAGGTTTACCCAGTGCGCAGTGGACCCCTCCTCTCAGTGTGCAGTGGGTCCTTCATCCCTCTTGAGAGAAGAAGTTTACCGAGTGTGCAGTGGGCCCTTCATCACTACTGAGAGAGGAGATTTACCCAGTGTCCAGTGGGCCCCCTCATCCCTCCTGAGAGATGAGGTTCATCGATTGTGCAGTGAGCCCCTCATCCCTGACTCTGCCTGATAGATGAGGTTCACCTAGTGTGAAGTGGGCCCCTTTAGGCCTCTGTGGACTAGAGTATCACACGTATTAACCCTCTGTGTTCTAGAAAATCCTGTTTCTAATGTGTTAACCCTCTGTGGACTACACTATCATGTTTATCTTATTTTAACCTACTGATGCTTAGAGCATCATAAATGTTATTTATTAAACCTCTATAGGCTAGAGTTGCACGTGTATTAACCCTCTCAGGTCCAGAGAGTCGATAGTACCACGTGTCTCAAACATTAACCCTATGTGTAATAGACTATTATATTTCTTGTATATTAACCTTTTGATGTCTGGAGTATCACATTTCTTATTTATTAACCCTCTGTTGACTAGACTATCGCAAGTATTTACCCTCTGTGGTCTAGAGAATCTACGTTTCTAATGTTTTAACTCTTTGTGGACTACACTATCATGTTTATCTTATTTTAACCTTATTTCATGGCTAGAGCATCATAAATGCTGTTTAATAACCCTCTATGTGCTAGATTTGGACGTGTATTAACCTTCTGAGATTCAGAGGGTCGACAGTATCACGTGTCTCAAATATTAACCCTCTGTGAACTAGACTATTATATTTCTTCTATATTCACCCTTTGATGTCTGGATTATCACATGTGTTATTTGTTATTTATTAACCCTCCGTTGACTAGACTATCGCAAGTATTAACCCTTTGTGGTCTAGAATATAAAATTTTTAATGTATTAACCCTCTGTGGACTGCACAATCATGTTTATCTTATTTTAACCTACTGATGCCTAGAGCTTCATAAATGTTATTTATTAATCCTCTATAAGCTAGAGCTTGACGTGTATTAACCCTCTGAGTTCCAGAGGGCCGATAGTATCATGTGTCTCGTGTATTAACCCTATGCGGACTACATTACCATATGTCTTATATATTAACCTTCTCATACCTAGAGTATCATATGTTTCATTTATTAACCCTCTGCGGACTAGAGTTACACATGTGCTAATCCTCCGGGGTCTCGGGTATCACGTGTCTCAAATATTAAGCTTCTGCGACTAGACTATTATATTTATCTAATGTTAACCTTCTGTTGCCTAGAGTAATACATGTCTTCTGTATTAAAGCCGACACAATCAGTCTAAAACCATCAAAAAATCATTAATTTTATTTTGGCTTCTTAATATATGTCCATAATATGTGAACCTTTAATACCATGGGGGGGGGGGAGGTAAGGTTTTTCTTTCTAACCAAACTGGGGTTCTTTCCTTCCAACAAAAAACATAATTTTTCCTTTCTCCCTGATCAAAAACAAACAATTTATTTCCTGAGATCACACGGACAAACTTTTTTCCAGGACATGTTTAATCCCGTAAATTAAAAATACTTATATGTGTTGAACCCTTGACAGAGCAGAGCGAAGGATTTTTTGTCTTGCTTTGGCAGCCAACTTTGTGAACAAATTATTTTTGAATTACATATCATACCCCCCCCCCCCCCGGTATTAAATGGCCGGTCCCTACGAGTGTAGACAAAAAGTCAGTTTTATTACCGCTATTGACAGCTGATGAGATGTGACTATTAATCTAAATATTATTAAAACAAATCTATTGTCAGTGCCCCTTCCAATGATGGATCTGTTGCCCAAACACATCTGAAAATCTGTGCAGTCATCAGAAGACATAATACCCCTGATGTAAATTAGGGCGACATTTCAGGTGGTGAAGATATAAGGTGAAACGAGCGTGATGGTGAATCGTGTTCATTGGGATGACGATCTACTCTTTTAGCGAGTACCAGATAGTACCTAGATAGATAGTACCTAGAGGGTTAATACACGTGATGCTCAATCCTTCAGATGGTTATTAAATAAACATGTAATACTCTATCATCAGAAGGTTAATATAGAAGAAACATGGTGGTCTGGTCCACAAAGGGTTATTACATGAGACAGATGGTATTCTAAACCACAGAGGGTTAATACATGTGTTACTAAAAATAGAGATATCATACTCTGGGCCTCAGATGGCTAATATTAAAGAAATATGATACATGAGACACGTGATAATCTAGGCATCAGGGACTTAATATATAGAATAATTATAATAATCTAGTCCACAGAGTACGTTAATACATGCATGAGGCACGGGATGATACTCTAGACCATAAACAGTAATACACGCAATACTCTAGCCTCCAGGGGGGTTAAAAATATATATGATGCTCCAGGAATCAGAAGGTCAGAAGGTTAAAATAAGATAAATACGATAGTGTAGAAGGTTAATATTTAAGACACGTGATCCTCTCGACATTCTAGACCTCCCAGGGAGTTAGGACACGCGATACTCTATAGAAGAAATATGGCTTGTAGTCCACAGAGAGTTTAATACATGAACCACACGATACTCTAGACTGAATAGGGTTGATACATACGTGTTACGTTAGTCTGCAGAGGGTTTAAAAATGATACTCCGGGCATCAGAAGGCTGACATAAAAAAATATGAGCAGAGGGTAAATACATGTGTTACTCTAGTTCGCAAAAGGTCAATAAAAAACATATGATGCTCTAGGTATGAGCAGGTCAATATAGAAGAAATATGATTGTCTGGTCCGTAGAGGCTTAATAAATAAGACATGCTTCTCTAGGCATTAAAAGGATAACATAGAAGACATATGGTAATCTAGTCCACAAAGGGTAATACATGAGACACAAGATGCTCTAAACTTGCTATACACGCGATAATCTAGCCTACAGAGGGGTAATATATAAGACATACCCAGGTTAACATTACAGAAATATGATAGCCTAGTCCACAGAGAGTTAAATAAATAAGACACGCGAAACTCTGGACCACAAAGGGTTACACATGAGCAACGTGATACCATAGCCCCCAGAAGTTTAATATAATATGAGACATATAATTGTCTAGCACGCACAGTGTTGAGACATAAATCAAGATAATCTATAGCCCCTAGAGACATGTGACACTCTAGTCCGCAGAGGGTTGGTATATAAAACATGTGAACTGTGTACTGTAGGAATCATAAGATTAATATAACAGAAATATGATAATCTAGTACACAGAGGATTAATAAGATACGTGATATTCTAGACCCCAGAGGGTTAATCATTTAATATTCTAGTCCGTAAATGGTTAATTAATAAGACATATCATACTCTAGGCTTCGAAATGTTAACATAGCAAAAAATATGATAATCTAGGCATCAGAAGGTTAACATTAGAGAAATATGATAGACTAGCCCTCAGAGGGTTTTTACACGAGATACGTGATACTCTAGGCATCAAAAGGTTAACGTGAAATAAATATAATAATCTAATCAACAGAGGGTAAATTAATACATGAGACACGTGATACTATCGACTCTCTGGGCCCCAGAGGGTTAATACACGTGATACTCTGGCCTCTATAGGGTTATTAGATAACATATGTGATGCTCAGTAGGTTAAGAGAAGATAAACATGATAGTGTAGTCCACACAGTGTTAACACATTAGACACGTGATACTTTAGACCACAGAGGGTTAATGCATGCGATAGTCTAGTCATGCAATGTGTAATTAAATAAAACATGTGATACTTTAGACATCAGAAGGTTCATATAGATGAAATATGGTAGTCTAGTCCACATAGGGTTAATATTTGAGACACATGATATTATAGACTCTCTGAGCCTCCGAGTCAGAGGGTTAATACACAGGGTAATCTAGCCTGTAGAGGGTTAATAAATAACATATACATTGTGATGCTCTAGACATCAGTGGGTTAAAGTAAGGTAAACATGATAGTGTAGTCCGCAGAGGGTGAATATATTAGTAATCTGATACCGTACTCTAGACCACAGAGGGTTATTACTTGCGATAGTCTAGTCAACAGAGGGTTAATAAATAAGAAATGTGATACTCTAGACATCAAAAGGTTAATATAGAAGAAATATAATAGTCTAGTCCACATAGGGTTAATATTTTAGACACGTGATACTATTGATTCTCTGGACCTCACAGGGTTATTACACGTAATACTCTAGCCTATAGAGGGTTAATAAATAACATTTATGATGCTCTAATTAGGCATCAGTAGGTTAAAATAAGATAAACATGATAGTGTAGTAAACAAAGTGTTAACTCTCAGGCCCAGTCAGGGATGAGGGGCTGGGTACACATTGGGTGAACTTCATCTCTCAGTGATGAGAGGGTGGTTGCACACTGGGTAGGCCCTAAATGTCATCTCTCAGGCAGAATCAGAGACGAGGGGCCCACTGCACACTAGGTAAACATCCTCTCTCAAGGGGGATGAGGGGCCCGCTGCACACTGGGTAAACCTCATCTCTCAGGCAGTGTCAGGTATGAGGGGCTCACTGCACACTGGGTATAATAGAGGGATGAGGGGCTCACCACACACTAGGTAAACCTCATCTCTAAGGAGGGATGGGGGGCTCATTGCACACTGGCTAAACCTCATCCTTAGGAGGGATAAGGGGCTCGCTGCACACTGGGTAAACCTCATCTCTCAGGAGGGATGAGGGGCCCACTGCACACTGGCACACTTCATCTGTTAGGGATTAGGTGATACTAGTACAATGAATGCTCCCAACGTCACCTGGCCCCGGGGATGATGTATGTGCCAGATGGAACATACTCCACTCATCGATGTAGTTGCTTTTGCTATCTGGCCGTCTACGAAGCACTATCTGGAAGCGACAAATAGGCTGCATTGGTCCAGCATCAGTCTAATGGATTTTTGAGGTTGGTCAATATTTAACCAGCTTCGAGCCAATGTTGCATGTTTTTTTGGCTAATAATGCTTGGTACCCCTATGTCTGAGAGCAGCCCGATCACTTGAATAGAAGACCCAGATTTGAACACACTCCTACGTGTGGTGGGTCGAAAAGGGGTCGCCGGCTGTAACCCCCCCCCCCCTCCTGTTGAACGTACCCAAAAGAAAAACACGACCAAATATTTACAATTCACCTTTTTGAAGCTGTATATTTCTAAAAACATTGGGGGAGCCGTACTCCCGTAGGGCACAGCCAGTTGTAGTCATATAGCTTTTTTAGAAAAAAGGGCGCTTATCCACATCAAAACAACGTTGGTTCATTGATGGTCCACTTTTTGCGAAGCTGGCCCAACATTAAACCGGCATAATTTGAAAGCACCCTTTTTGTTGGGATATGATATTGACCCAGCATTGCTTTAATGCTGAGCAATACCAGAAATTATATTTTATTCTCCTGATTTGTTTATGATTTGTTATGAGCCATTGACTTATTTGATGGTAAATATCAAATATATATAAACATGAATATAAACATGATACCTAATTAAATTTATACCTAAATAATATATTAAAAAATTCCAATTTCAAATTAACATACATTGCTTTATAATTTACAAAAAACGGTTCATATTGTACATACCAAATATTTATTAAGGACTGGAAAAAATCAAGAATCAAATAATTGTCATGAAGCACGTCTCACCAGCAACTACTCATTTTTCTAAATGACACCAGGTTTCCTTTTGTAATCATTTCCTATGGGCACACAACCCCTCTCATATAAATGGGCGTGTCCAAATTTTTACACTAAACATTTTGAAGTTTAAGGGTGGGGTAGGCACAGCGGAGGGGTTCTGGTAACGACTATGTCCGATAATCAGTTCAGAATACTTGCATTATTAGAAAAAAGCCTCTTCGGGCTACGCCCTCGAAGGCTTCTTTCTAATAATACTGTGTTCTTCACTAATTATCTAACACATCGCCGGTGCTTGCCAACTATGCATTCAATACATGCCTACAATGTACCTCGTACAGAGGATGTAGACCTACCCACCAAAACACTCCTCCAACGCTGATCCAACGCATAATTCTTCTACACCAGGGTCAACAGCAATCAATGTTGCTTCAATGGTAATCCAACGTGTCTGACGATGGCCTAACAACAACCCAGCATTTTACATACATGGGTTACTTTGCGGCATTTGCTATACAGGTGACACTATCATCCCTCGTGACCAGAAAGACCACTACCCAGATGACATTCGCCTTGTGGCTTGTGGGGCTGTTCAAAAGCAATGCAAGCCACATCTACACTAAAATAACACCAGTAATATGTCCAGCAACACTAACTAACCAAGTGTGTTTGTCTTTAAAGTGGCGAGCTTGCCAGGATCTGTGTAGAACAATTGACTTCTTAACAAAATGACAGAAAAGACAGAAAAAACAAACAAGAAAGTGTGACGGAAAAAAATGACAGTTTTGGTTTTGGCTGCTGACACTACTGTGCTACAGCATGACCAGGACCAAGCAGCACGTTGACATGGCTTGGGATATCAATCTATTTTAGCAGTGCTGCGCTGGTCAGTATTAGAAGGACAATCGCTGCTGACGCCACAGAAAAAAGACAACGTTTTTTCTGCTAAGAGTCACAAGGTATTTGGCTTAAAATTAAAATTGCTGCTGAAGCCGATGCTGGAGTTTTAAATTGTGAGTTTGAACAGTGCTTAAACAGTATTATAGCAACGTCCACGCAATTAAAGTAACCAGTAAAATGGGAACGTCCACGTCAATTAATGGTCGTCGCCTGGTGCCATGGAAAAAGCAAAGAAATGTTTAAAGCTGATTTTTGTCCATGTGGGCAAGAGCAGCATCCTGAGAGCAGAGCTGATAAAAACAAGCAGGACAGTCCACAATGCAGATATCAATTTCAGAAGACATCCCTGCAACGTTGCCGATGACGCCAGCCCAGTGGAGGACGGAAGTGCAGAACAAAAGCTCATTTTGATCGCGGTATTTGCCAGGGGGCTGCACGATGATGCTCTGCCAGACAAGCTGACATTTTGTGTGCTGGGCGCACAAATACACCTACCCACACCTGCATCGCAGAACAAAAGCTCATTTTGATCGCGGTATTTGCCAGGGGGCTGCACGATGATGCTCTGCCAGACAAGCTGACATTTTGTGTGCTGGGCGCACAAATACACCTACCCTCATCCCTCGTGACCAGAAAGACCACTACCCAGATGACATTCGCCTTGTGGCTTGTGGGGCTGTTCAAAAGCAATGCAAGCCACATCTACACTAAAATAACACCAGTAATATGTCCAGCAACACTAACTAACCAAGTGTGTTTGTCTTTAAAGTGGCGAGCTTGCCAAGATCTGTGTAGAACAATTGACGTCTTAACAAAATGACAGAAAAGACAGAAAAAACAAACAAGAAAGTGTGACGGAAAAAAATGACAGTTTTGGTTTTGGCTGCTGACACTACTGTGCTACAGCATGACCAGGACCAAGCAGCACGTTGACATGGCTTGGGATATCAATCTATTTTAGCAGTGCTGCGCTGGTCAGTATTGGAAGGACAATCGCTGCTGACGCCACAGAAAAAAGACAACGTTTTTTCTGCTAAGAGTCACAAGGTATTTGGCTTAAAATTAAAATTGCTGCTGAAGCCGATGCTGGAGTTTTAAATTGTGAGTTTGAACAGTGCTTAAACAGTTTTATAGCAACGTCCACGCAATTAAAGTAACCAGTAAAATGGGAACGTCCACGTCAATTAATGGTCGTCGCCTGGTGCCATGGAAAAAGCAAAGAAATGTTTAAAGCTGATTTTTGTCCATGTGGGCAAGAGCAGCATCCTGAGAGCAGAGCTGATAAAAACAAGCAGGACAGTCCACAATGCAGATATCAATTTCAGAAGACATCTCTGCAACGTTGCCAATCACGCCAGCCCAGTGGAGGACGGAAGTGCAGAACAAAAGCTCATTTTGATCGCGGTATTTGCCAGGGGGCTGCACGATGATGCTCTGCCAGACAAGCTGACATTTTGTGTGCTGGGCGCACAAATACACCTACCAGTGAGCGCCCTATGATCGACATGTAGTCGACGGCGTTCACATTGGTCCGATAATGCAAAAGAGCCTCTTAAATGCTCCTCGGACTGGATATTGTTAATTGTTAATTGAGTCGGATAAATGCCGACAGGTTTTCGGAAAAAGGTATGTAAAATGTTTGTGCTATAGCTGATAATAATTAAACCACCCACACCCCTCGTACGTCAGGCCACATATAACCAGATAACATAGTTCGATTTGCTGAGTAGTATGTAGCAAACTGCTACATTATTCTGTCGAATTTTTTATCAAAATTGAAAATAACTAGTAAAAACGGTTTATTTTTCAAATTTAATGACAAGACGAAAACTTTGAATTTGGTAATGAGTGATAATACCTTCACTGAATTGTTTCTGTATCAAATTGAACCTTGGAAGGAATATGACGGTATTGAGAGGCAAAGTGGGCAAGGTTTGGATTGGAAATAAATATCAGAATTACCACTCATAATCATGATAATGTGTTTGGGAACAAAGAATAGCGGACATTGAGGCTACGATGGCCCTCCCCAGATTCTTCCCATTCCATTAATGAAAAGTGGTTGGTTTGTAAATAACCCTTGAATTCCTCAGGAGGCATTTACGAGTCAGGTGTCATATTTATCAAATATGCTTATTATATAAAAGGATACAACCCATTAAGAATCATTCAACTGCAAAATGCGCATGCCTGGGACGGTCAAGTGTAGGCCAACATGCAGTAGCCTATTGAGTACAGATTGATGGCATTAATATAGCCATTGAAAATTGAACCAACATTGAATAAATGTACAATGTTTGAGAGAAAGTCCTCCTGCTCAGCGAACACAAGACATTCGTATAAAATGGAAAAAGCAAAGAAATGTTTAAAGCTGATTTTTGTCCATGTGGGCAAGAGCAGCATCCTGAGAGCAGAGCTGATAAAAACAAGCAGGACAGTCCACAATGCAGATATCAATTTCAGAAGACATCTCTGCAACGTTGCCGATGACGCCAGCCCAGTGGAGGACGGAAGTGCAGAACAAAAGCTCATTTTGATCGCGGTATTTGCCAGGGGGCTGCACGATGATGCTCTGCCAGACAAGCTGACATTTTGTGTGCTGGGCGCACAAATACACCTACCCACACCTGCGTCGCAGCGCAGTGAAAAAGATTGGGGACATGCCGCCGCTCAAGAATTTGTCATTGGTCTCATAATAAGTGTTAGGTCGGGCAGTGAGCGCCCTATGATCGACATGTAGTCGACGGCGTTCACATTGGTCCGATAATGCAAAAGAGCCTCTTAAATGCTCCTCGGACTGGATATTGTTAATTGTTAATTGAGTCGGATAAATGCCGACAGGTTTTCGGAAAAAGGTATGTAAAATGTTTGTGTTATAGCTGATAATAATTAAACCACCCACACCCCTCGTACGTCAGGCCACATATAACCAGATAACATAGTTCGATTTGCTGAGTAGTATGTAGCAAACTGCTACATTATTCTGTCGAATTTTTTATCAAAATTGAAAATAACTAGTAAAAACGGTTTATTTTTCAAATTTAATGACAAGACGAAAACTTTGAATTTGGTAATGAGTGATAATACCTTCACTGAATTGTTTCTGTATCAAATTGAACCTTGGAAGGAATATGACGGTATTGAGAGGCAAAGTGGGCAAGGTTTGGATTGGAAATAAATATCAGAATTACAACTCATAATCATGATAATGTGTTTGGGAACAAAGAATAGCGGACATTGAGGCTACGATGGCCCTCCCCAGATTCTTCCCATTCCATTAATGAAAAGTGGTTGGTTTGTAAATAACCCTTGAATTCCTCAGGAGGCATTTACGAGTCAGGTGTCATATTTATCAAATATGCTTATTATATAAAAAGGATACAACCCATTAAGAATCATTCAACTGCAAAATGCGGATGCCTGGGACGGTCAAGTGTAGGCCAACATGCAGTAGCCTATTTAGTACAGATTGATGGCATTAATATAGCCATTGAAAATTGAACCAACATTGAATAAATGTACAATGTTTGAGAGAAAGTCCTCCTGCTCAGCGAACACAAGACATTCGTATAACATTTATACAACGTCGGTCCAACGTCTTCGACGTGGGACTAACATTGCATGAAGTCATACAAATGTTTTGTGTTTACTGGGTGTCAATACAAGCTTTGGGTCAAGCAGTTTCCACGTCCCCGCAGTAATACAGTCAGTTTATTTTCAAGCCAGCGACCAAGTAGGGGCAAGGGCCAAGGGCTTCGAATTATTAACTCATAGATGTCGCTCAAGGATTAAAAAACTTGCTGTGATTTGAGAACTTGCTCTTAATGAGGCTTTGGGTATGAAACGCATATTTAGTATTATTATGGAATAGGGCCTCAGCCTACCCACGGGCACTATTGCCTTTTGGGGGTCCCTTGTCCCGCGAATTTTTGACAGTTGACCACACCTTTAAAATGAGAATAATTCTCATTTGATGTGTTGCATTGGAATATTTTAACAAAAATTAAGTAATTTTTACCCTATCACTAGGAGGCGAGAATTGCGATAGCAGTTCACCACTCACAGTGAATGGGAAGTGAATAAAAGTACAGAGTAATTAAAGGGTTAGTAAATTATGATGGACGCGATACTAGTATCCCAGTAAAAGGTGATACTGGCTGGTTTCATGGGTAATGTGACTGCTCATGATGACAGCTTACAGGTTAATCAGATTATGTTCGCCAAAGAGAGTGATCATGATTTTTGGCTCAACTGATCTGATTGGAGCCAGCACAAGGTGCGCATCTATGGAGTTTGGAATAATTATCAAATTAGATATTGTTGTCCAGACGACGCTGCTGGTGAAGCAGGAATTTACCGAGTGGAGCTGTTATAACCTGGTCTCACATGGTATCAACATGTATTGTGATAACTGAGTGACAGCAGACCTAACAAAGGTGTTCCCAGTCCACGGAATCTCTAGTAAATATTATGTGTATAATGTATCAGTACAGACCGGTCCCACATAAGTGACCGAGGCCCTGGTGACAAGTCCCGAGGTTTCTGCAGAGAAGTGGCCAATGCCGTGTGTCTATGTTATTGGTATATTAATGAAGTGGGATTTTATTACATTGTTGTGGTTATCCACGAGACAATGTTAAACCATAATTATATCTCGAGAATTGCTGCTGAACGCTGACTGCAAGGCTGCGAATGGACACTGGGGTTGTGTACCATCTCCAGGTCAACAGGGACAGCACTAATTATTCTGAATAATCATTGATTGCATGCAATAATTAAACTATGTATTAATGTGACGCAAGAGCTCTCACAAGCACGCCTCCAGCACCCGGACTGGCAAGCATTAAAACAAATTGCGGACATAACCATTGAAAAATGAAATGCTCGGTTGCCCAGCTGGACATTGGCTACGAGCGGCCGCCGTTCCTCGTCCCGCTGGACATCGCCGTTGTCTTTGTTATCGTCGGTTGCTCTAGTCATTGGTTGAGCGTTCTTGCTATGGTAAGCGCGCCATGCGTCTGAGTTGTGAAACTTACGTAAGCTGCAGTTGGAGGCGATAAAACTACTGCTGGAGATCACTGGATCGCCATGATGCGACCAGGGCGACATGAGAACAAGTGTAGTGAATATAATCACGGCATATTGTGTGCTGCTTACTTAAGTGATGAGTTATGGACATATAGTATACTCGATGTGAGCAATACCCATTACCTTGAGTATTTAATAGTGACTTATTGACATGTACTATCATTGTTGTGCTCTTCAGTGTTGTGCAGACTTGTTGTTACTTACGAAATGTTCATCTTACTCACATAACGTTAACTACTGTTGTATGTCCATGCATAATTTTATAAGTGTTAGCTGGAGTTAAAAGAACATGTTCCGTATTTTACCTTTGTTTGAGAGCCTATGTAAACTCATGCATGCCTAGCGCGTTAGACACACGCAGAGATGATAAATACTGTCGATCTGGCCAGAACGAAACACGACAATCCATGATTGGATTGGGACAGTAATGAATTGCTCAGTATAGACAAATGTCAGCCGAGCCATCAAGGCTGATGAACGGGCGACCGTCGCCAGGAAATGTATGTTAACTCAATGTGCCGATTATGATCATTTATTATTATATGTTAAGTCAATGTTGTGATTATAATGATGTAAAGTGCATATAAGGGACGAACGTCGGCGAGGAGAGTAATGCGCGGATAATGCGGGATTGATGCGGGCCGGAGTGCTGTCTAAGGCACGATGGTGCGCTCTCTACTTCAGAACCAAGCTGGGTTGTGCTTCTCTGCCATGATGAAGCAGAGTGAATTGACTATGTAACTGTATTTCATCTTATATGTGTTCTTCGCCAGAGGAGGAGAAATAAACACGACGTTCAACCCAGAAATGGAGTTATGTTGAGTGAATCTGAAGTCTGATTTAAAACCAGTCCGTCGCCGTCCGCCTTGTCGTGTTGGCGTCAAGATGGCGTCATGGTCTAACATCCTTAAATCATGTTAGACAGGGTTTCAGACAGCCCCTTTAGTTGGCTCATTCGGCTTCATTTAAATACCTAACGGTGTTGTAACCAAAATCGATCCCCGCGCTGAAAGAGTTATTTTTTAACAATTTTATAAACCACTGTTTTTCCCTTCTTACTTCAATGACAAATATATTTATTATTTATATTATTGACATTAATATATTGTACATTACGTCTAATTATACCATTGCAAGAAGATTTGTTGTTGCAGATAATAGCATGTGAAGATGATTAACTTATAGTTTCTCATTTGAGTGGCTGGTCCATATTTTCTGGATGTTATTCAGCTGGTACGCACTTAACCTTTACAGTGCAGGGATCGACTTTAGTCGTCAGAATCTGACGTCTGTAGACGTCAGATTCTTACGACTAATGCCGATCCCAGAACTGTAAGAGTAAAAATATTTCTAATGGCCGTAGACCCATAACAAAGGTATTCAAATGAGCCGGAAAAAGCTGACTACCTCTTTTTGATTCATTTGAATACCTGTGTTATGGGTCTACGGCCATTATAAATATGGGCTGTTATATATATGGACTGTTATTATGGACAAAAATGCGCTTGTCGCATTAGAATAATCTAAGTGATAAGTGTCATTATGTCATATACTTGAACTATTTATTTGAACTATTTATTTTTATTAGCATGTACCATTGAATGTTACATAAATGAAGACATCGTTAGAAGACTGACTGAATATATATGACAAAATATGAGCTCCAGAAAACTGTGTCTCTCAGTTGGACACCCTTTTAGTCTGAAAGCCCGTTAGTCAAAAGGCCCATTAGTCAGAGGGCCCTTTTGTCAGAAGGCCCGCTGGTCAGAAGGCCCAATAATCAGAAGGCCTCTTAGTCAGAAGGTTCGTTTGTCAGAAGGTCTGTTAGTTAGAAGGCCCGTTAGTCAGAAAATCAGTTAGGCTGTTTAGTCAGAAGGCCCGTTAGTCAGAAGGCCCGTTAGTCGGAAGGCCCGTCAGTCAGAATGTTTTCATTGGACAGTGAACAATGCATGGGGACGCTTCATTGAATATCTGGAGGGGGCATGTTATTTCTAATAAAACGTTTGTTGTCCAGCTATTAATAACTTTTTTTTCAAAAAATTGATAGTTTAAAAATTAGTTTGAGAGAGAAAAAGAGCCATGAAAATTATAATGTGAAAAACATAATAATGTTTTCTTCTAAACAAGAACACTCTTTTTAAAGTATACACAAAAAACTTGCACAACTCAAAGTAAAACCTCTAAAACCTCATATATTATTATATCATGGGTCTATACTTTTTTGCAGATGGGCTATTCTCAAAAGGTGCGTCGAAAATGGGGTACTTTGTTAAATAGACAAAAATGATACTTTTCCATGCAAACTTGGGAATATTTTAATACTTCTCAATCCTAAACAAACTAATGAAGCTGGAAGAGCTTTTAAATCTAAATATGACAATTTAATCTAATAATTATGACAAATTTTACTGCTTTTTGATGCATTATTTGATGCAAATAAATGGGACATTTTAAATCGTATCAAGAACAACTGTTTATCACAGGATACCAATTTTTTTTCTAAGCAATTTACGGACATATCTGTGGAGGAAGAACTTATGTTATATAAACAAACTGTATTAGCAGCTAAATTTTAATAATTAGTGCCTTTTTTATGAAATATATTAAGCTATGGTGGACGTAACATTTCGGGTCCTTTTGACAGCTACCACTAAATCATGTCATAAATTTTGACTCTGTGTCACAATCTCTTGAAAAATAAACTAAATAGCCCAATTATATGATGCAGATACAGAAATAATAGTTGAAAACAAAGGAAAACCAAGTAAAAGGGTTTAATTACTACTTTTACTGAACATAAAATGTTCATGTCCTACATGCATTTTCTTTTGATGTCATTTTCTTGAACAGTAGTCGCTATTTAGTGTTCAAATTGGTGTGTATACATCCATGTGTACACGGGCTGTATGTGTTTTACACATTATTGTATACACAACAATATGGAACAGAAAGATAAAGGTATTTTTATAGGGGATGAAAATATGGTAAAATGTGCGACCGTTTGACCGCTCATATATAGTATTTTTATTTCACAATGACTGTACAAAATAGCAGAATCAATGTTGGATCTCGTCTGCATCCATATTTAGATAGTTTGTGAAAATTGGAGATTAAACCTACAAATCAGAGAAAAGTTATGATCACGAAAACATTGTGAGACACAAAAGTGGTCGTAACATAGGACACGAAATGGTCGTAACATTTAAAACCTATACTAGAAAGTAAGGACACGAAAAATGTTCGTGTCCACATGGTCGAACATTTGGTCGAACATGAGACACCAATGGTCGCACACAGGACACCAAGAAAATCATTCACTGCGGTCGCACATGGCATTATTGAGAGGACACCAGAAAACCTTTGGTGTCCTCTGTTGGACCGATCTAAAAACACGTATTTTTCACATTTATCCTCCATTTTCTGCTTCCAAATTTAATTGTATGACTAATTATCATTAATTTCATCGATCTATAACCATATATGAACTTTACTGAAATACGAGAGTTCTCAACCGGTGTTGATTTTATAGCCATAATTACGTTTAATTTATGTCAAGCGTTGATAAATGTGTCATTGCTCACGATAAATAAAAAATTGTTATTCTAAATATTTTGATAAATAGCATTGTTTGTTGATTTTTTTTGTGTGGAAAGTCTTGATTCATATTCGAGAAAGGGAAGTTTATCTTAGTACGGGAGAAGGATTATATAATGTGATTGCAGTACCGATATATCCAGGTACTATCCAGGTTGCCAATAACCACTAATATTAATTCAATTATTATGGGTATTTTTTATTCATTTAAAGTTGGAAATTACGTCAGCAACATCAGTTTAAAACATAATGAGTACTGGGTAGCATATTATTATAGTAACCCCTATGAAAGTGCTAGATGTTTTTACCGGCACAAGTAAATAAATAAAGACATATAATTGATCATAACGTTATCTGTTATCATCAACGCTTCTCATAAATTAAACATAATTATGGCTATAAACTCAACACCGATTGAGAAATCTTGTGGGGTTATCTCATGAGAAACTTTTCACATGTCAGTAATGTTTATATATGTGATGAGGTAATTATCTGACTTTCTGACTAAAGGGCTTTCTGACAAACGGTCCTTCTGACTATTATTCTTTACTTACTATCTGTCTAATTGGCTTACTGAAAATCGGGCCTTCTGACTAACCATCCTTACTGATTTTCCGACTAATGAGCCTTCTGACTAAAAGGCGGACATCCATTTGGTCATCCTATAGTAATTGGACATTCAAAACGCCGGCTATGTATTCGACATTGAACATTCAAAATGGGACCAACACGGCGGGCATAATAATGTAAAACCAATGCAATGATGTAATCTGGCGTTGCCATATACAGTCATAGCAAATCAACGTCAACGTTTCGGACGAGGCCTACATCCGACGTTATCTATGACGTTTTTT
This sequence comes from Flabesymbios commensalis, assembly GCA_964017125.1. Taxonomy (NCBI): domain Eukaryota; kingdom Metazoa; phylum Annelida; class Polychaeta; order Terebellida; family Flabelligeridae; genus Flabesymbios; species Flabesymbios commensalis. The sequence goes on from OZ024905.1 coordinate 11,619,066, forward strand.
TTCTAAAATCGATTAAATACGTAAACATAGCATGGACCGAAGGTCATCATGTCTCCAATACTCACACGACGTTGTTTTTTGTCGTTTTGCTAAAAATGTTTCAAGATATAAAAGTGGTATACTGTTAGAGGGATAGACAACTGTTTATAATACTTGAGGCATGGGGGCTCCACAAAGCACCGCGCCATCTATAGACATCATAAACTACAGTCGATAATGTGAGGAATCGTTCTGTAGAACTGTTTTTACACATAGGCCTATAAATGTATATGATGATACTTTAGAAAATTACTCAGCTTATCTATTATCAGCGGATGCACCGTCCGCAGTGGACCGCATGTTTAAGTCAACGTCTCCGACGTATGACCGACGTTGGTACACAGTACTAAACCCAGCGAACACAACACATTTGCACAATGTTGGACCAACGTCGAAGAAGTTGGGTCGATAATAAATGTTATAGAAATGTTGTGTGTTTGATTGGAAATGATTTGACATGTATTTAGACATTGCGTTGTGTTACGTAGCATACAGTTAAAAATCTGTAACCAAACCATATAATTTTACACAATATTTTGAGAAGATTGGATATTTTATTTATTTTAATATTGTTTAATTGGACGTTCAGAATTTGCCATTCAAATAAGACCAAAGTTATCCCAGCTGTGGCGCGATCTTATTCAACATTGGATCAAAGTACACAGTTATTGTAATCTTCGCAATGATAAATATGTGTGGTTAGAAACACATACTTAGGCGGACATCATTTTTTTCACTTGATTCTTTTTTTCAATACTATGACGGCTTTGTTAAGACATTGCTGAGATAATTACTTAGGTACTTATTTTCTAATTTCATTAATTCAACATGTCTGGTGCAATCCAGCAATTTTGTGAAGTTTAATGTGCATTCTAATTACGCGAAACAAGTTATAGTGCTAAAAGTGGCGGACGGAAGGACGGACGGACGGACGGACGGACGGACGGACGGATGGACGGACGGACGGACGGACGGACGGACGGACGGACGGACGCGCCTGGTGACGACGATAGGCATCCGCCAAAATTTTGGCTGAGGCCTAAAAAGGACTTCCCGAACTCCGAGGCCAGGCTTTAGTCTATTTGAGTGATTTAGACAACAAATTGGCCTAATATTTTGTAAACATAACTGTATTGGTTTTCCTCATGGGCCAGAATCCTAAATGTCCAGGATCTAATTATCAAACAATCGTACACACAATAGGCCTACCCACCCAATACTGGTTCAATGGTGGGCCAGCGTCGCAGCCTATTACTGGTTTAATGCTGGTCAATCGTATTTGACGCTGGCCTAGCATTGAAACAGAATTTAGTGATTGTTCAGTGTTTGCTCTGACTGCCATACGGGTCACCCGAAAGGCCACTACCCGGATAACACGATTCGTTGGCCCAATTGTGAAATAAAGCTGCGCCACCGTCTGCAATGCTGGGCCAACATTATCCCGACCAGAACACTTTAAGCCACACATATAATCGTGAATATATTTTTTCTGAAGACTTTTTAAACTCGAAACTAAACCTGGGGACGTCAAACGTTACATTCGACATGTTAATACAGACTGGTGTACAGAAATGTCAACCGTTTTCTACACAAAGCACCACTCTTTCCCCTAAATAGGACACAAAGTCAGGCAAAATTAAAGACGTTTTGGTAAGCATTAATCGAAATTTAGTGCCAAATCCTACTACGTAGGGGAGCCAAATTCTTCAATTTTCATGAATTTTTTTTTTACTATTTTCAGAAAAGCTCTATTTTTTTTTAATATTTAAAAACAATTGGAATAGTGTCTCATTATACCTTAAAAAAATCCCAATGCCATATGGTATTAAGACTAAAATATCTTCAAAAAATGTTCAAAATAATGATGCAAAACCATAAAATAATGTCCTATTGTGCTTTAAAACGATTTCTTGGCTATATAGTTTTACGAAAATAATATCCAAAAATTATATAAATATAATAAAATGGAGTGAATATGATGCTATAATATTACCCTGCCCTCGGTTAATATATAGTTTACACGACAATAAAAAGAAATATCATAATTTTTCAAAAAATAAATTGATATAATTCTTTCTCACTGTTATCGTCAAGATATTCTATAAGTGACTTCGAATGTTATATGGTTACAAGAAAAAAAACATCATGTATAAAAAATTACATAAATATAATAAAATCGACTGAATATTATGATATTTTCTTAACTTGAGAAATTGTAACCTTTATACATACTTATTTATTTTAATTTTATCAAAATTATCCCAATCGCTGTCAACAATTAAGTTAGATCATATATAATCAAAAAAATATCCCATACAATTAACTACATAACATAATGTAATATCCCTCACCCACACTATTTAAGAAATATTAACCTTCAATGAAAATGGTGAATAGAAAACAAAATTTGTTTTTACATTTATGCACTCCTAGTTTTTTCATTGAAGCAAATATAACATTCACTCGAATAAAATGAAATTACACTATATAATTATGTATATAGCACACATATTTCCGTTTTAAATGTCATCAGTGACTGATTCATCTGAATGAGCATTGTAAACTACATCATCATCGTCTTCACATTCTAGATTTAGTCAACCCCTCAGACAAAATTTCAGGACCCTGTGTCCCGTAAAACCAATATATGCAGTATCTTCCATTTTTCACTTCCCAACCATTTTTTTCCACATTCCACAAACAAATCTGCTTGTTTATCGAGTTACGCGAAATGCGGACACAATAATTTGTTCTTTTAGTTTTTTTGTAGAAGAACAGCCTTAGAGGGAGGGTGGAGTGATGCTTCACATCCTTTTAACTATTGTAATGGGTTTTCATTATCATGTTATCATGTAGCTTAAAACTGTTCTGACAAATTTCAAAACAGCATAATGTTACTAATTGCTGACTACTTCCATACAAATTCCTCTAATATAAAAATTAAGTCTACTGACGTCTCCTCAGTTGTGCCTAGTGCGGCACTTTTTTTTAATAATCATATACTCCATAATTTGCATAGGTCTAATTCTTCATTTAAAAAAAATAATCTGTGTAATCTGATCCCGTGAAAAGATTGTAGCCCACTAAAACGTGGCATAATCTTGACCCCAGTTTTTTTGGGCTAGTTGTGATACGTTAAAATTATAGTCAACTGTTAAAATATGCAGGGCATGGGTCCCAAAGATTTTAACAGTGCCCGTGTGTAGGCTTAGGCCCTATCCCATGATAATACTAAAGATGCATTTGGTACCAAACTCTGCATTAAGAGCAAGCTCTCAAATCACAGCAAGTTCATATATACGTGAGCAACATCTATGATTTAATAATTCCACAAAAGCTCAAAGCTCTTAGCTGTGTGTTGGGTTTGAAAACTAACTGACTGACTGACTAACTGTTATTGCGGGTATCTCGAAACAGTGGACCCCCACACCTGTATTGACAGGAGGGCTTACCCTCAAACACTGTACACTCCCCCAATGTTGGTTCAATTTGGGCCAGCATACTTAAAGCAGCGTAGAGTAAGTGTCTTGTTGGAGTAGTATCTGAATCAACCTGCACTGTACCGTAGGCTTATGCCGAAGGCTTACACGTGACCTACGCATGCAAGTTCAGAACATGACTGTATCTTTAATGAGCCTGTTCCACGTGTAGTAACAGGTTCATTAAAAATGTATGTATCATCACATCTTATTACCATATTGCATTCAGGTTGCAGGCTCACCACCTATTGCATGTTGGACTTGAAGATGAAGGATGGCAATACACTTACAGCTGATAATTTAGCATGCCATGTACATCTCAGAGCTGCAATCTGAATGCAATCTGGTGACAAGATGTGATTATGCAGGCATGTTACTGAACCTGTTACTACACGTAGAACAGTTAAATTTTAATATTTGGATGGATGTTGGAAAATGTTCCAATATATACGAGGACATTCATTAACGTATCTCAACTAGCCTGAAAACTGGGGTCGAGAATATGCCAGCTCCATTTCTTTAGAAAATGAAAAATTATGGAATATGATTATTTGAATATTGTTGCCGCACTAGGCACAACTGATGAGCCGTCAGCAGATTTAATTTTGAAATTAGAGGAATTTGTATGTAATATGTATGGAAGTAGTCAACAATTAGTAACTTTATGTCTTTATCTCCCCCTTGAGATTAAATGGTGGTCCCTTTACCAAACTACGTGCAAACAGCGCCAAAGCTGTGGAGTGAACTCTCGGATTCAGTGCGGAAGTGCGAATCCTTAGATGTCTTCAAAAGCGCCTAGAAGAAGCATATTTTCTTTACCGCCTACCTTTAATTGTCTGTAAAGCGGACACATCACTGTATGTGCGCTATAGAAGAGCTTATTATTATTATTATTATTAAATAAACATGTGTATTTAACATGCTACCCATAAACTACTAGTATCGTGTTCAGCCAAATGTTATTTATGAGCTTTGCAACGTCTGTCCAGCATTGATCTAGGTATTGCAAATAGAGTTTGCGTTTCTGATGATTTCAAATGTAGGCACGTAACTTTACTCCAGCTTATTTATAAGAGAAAACATGATACATTAATAATTACATACTTTTCAATCTTGTTAACGTCTTCATACAAGTGACAGATCTCATGACTTGCAATTTGTCTGCAGTAGAATAATCTATTTGGTACAATAATCCAGTAAACACAATACCTTGAATCGATGTTGTCCCAGCAATGAAACAGCATGGAATCAACATTTAGTGTTCGCTTGAAATAAAGTATTAATGACTTGTAAGGAAAGAAATGAAATGAATCGGAATTTTCGTATTCGAAATTCAAACACTGGAGGCCCCCACAATACGGTGTTTTACGAGTGGATGGGGAAGAAATATTTTTGTTTGTTTTTAAACCGCCGAGATCGGGAAACGAGCCCCGAACTCTAGGGTGAAAGGCTTCGGTGCTAACCACTACCCTAGGGCCGCTGCTCTGTAAGGAAAGAAGATTCAGACACATTGACTTTGATACATTTGCAATTCCACCTGGTGAGTGTCTTGTCTTTACTGATTTTTTTTATTTTGATTTGATTTATTTCAGTAAAACAATACATGTAAGCATGATTATAAAACAATCAGGGTCACCATACTGGTCGCCAGGGATAAAAGACACTTCGCGAGCTGGACTACACACACTACCATAGACATGACTGTAAATTCCTGTCCTTGTACAGTTTAGAACACAAAGAACAGCCATAATCCTACTTCTGAATTTGTTGCCACATTGTATGAATATAACTTCTTCCTATTAATTCACAAACCTACTCGTGTTACAAAAGTATATGCAACACTTATTGACAACATTTTTAGAAACAACATAAAGCACACAAGGGTAATTTATCTTCTATTTTATATACAGATATCACTGATCATTTTCCAATTTGTCATATACCTACAATAATGTACAACATGAATCGCCAATTATGATCAAAAGAGATGAACAATAATAACGTGATTAAATTTCATAATCTTGTTAAACTACCGACTGGAGTTTTGTTTGCTTGGAGAGCTCTTGCCAAGCATCATTTTCTCTTTTCCATAAAAAATTACTTGAGTATTTTAACGCTTGCTTTCCCATTAAACATGTTCATTCGCATTATAAAAATTGAAAATGTTGGCTAAGTGATTAAAAAGAAATTATTAAAAAGAATAAACTATATTTACTATTTAAAAAGTGTCCTTATGTAACCAAGTTTTATATAAACAGTATAGATCGCCTAGCTGAACGCAAATATTACCAGAATATGCCTGAAAATAACAAATTCGACCAATAAAAGACCTGGCAGATTCTGAAAGATATCATAGGGAAATCGAAACCAGGTAATATGAGTAACAAATTTTTAATAGATGGTACTATTGTAGAGGACAGTGAAGTCATTGCTAAAGCATTTAATGATTTTTATATAAACATAGGCTCAAATTTAGCAGGTAAAATTAAACCTAATAATCCTTAAATAAATCCGACAAATTATATAAAAAATAAAGTTACAGATAGCATTTTTGTTGCACCCGCAACTGATGCCGAAATACCTAAAATATTTAATAATTTAAAAAAGAAAAGTGCCGGGTGGAATGGTTCAACACAATCCCTGGTCAAACCAATATTTTTTAACGTAACTGAACCCCTTACCCATGTGATAAATTTATCTTTAGCTCAGGGCATTGTCTCTCTAGAACATAAACTGGCTAAGGTTACGCCTTTGTGTAAAAATAATAATAAAATGTATGTAAATAATTATAGACCTGTATCTGTGTTACCATTGTTATCTAAAATCCTAGAACGACTGATGTATAACAGAATATTAGCATTTATTAATAAACATGACATATTATATAGATATCAGTTTGGTTTCAGACAACATTACTCAACAAATTTAGCTTTAATAACATTAGTTGATAAAATTACCAAATAATTACAAAAAAGAGAATGTGTTTTAGGAGTATTTTTAGATTTTAGTAAGGCATTTGATATAGTTAATCATACAATTTTATTAGACAAATTATATTTATATGGAATTCGTGGTACAGCACTAGATTGGATCACAAATTATCTCTCGGATCGAAAACAATATGTAGTCTACAATACATTAATGACATTTGCAATGTATCTGACATTCTTTTTCTTATTCTATTTGCAGATGATACCAATATATTTTTGAATGGTAAAGATATTGATGAATTAGTAAAATGTATGAACTGTGAGTCAAGCAAAGTTGTTATTTGGTTAGCCGCTAATAAGTTATCTTTAAACATTGAAAAGACCCATTTTATGATTTTCCGCTCGAAACGATGCTGTATTAATAACCAACAAGATACAAGAATTTGTAACCAAAAAAATGATTTTGTTGAGCACACTAAATTTAAAAAACTAAAGGAGTCCTAAGAAAGGCAAGAAAATTATTATATCAAAATATGTTAGTTACACTGTATAATTCATTAATTTTCCCTTATCTAAATTATTGTTTAGAGGTTTAGGGTGGTCCTCCAGATATTCATATAAAATCTCTAATTATTCTTCATAAACGAGCAATTAGATTGATCACCTGCTCGTCTCGGATGACACACACAAAACTAATTTTCCTCCAAGTAAAATTATTAACACTGAAAGAGTTATATTTGTACAAGGTTGGATTGTTAATGTTTAACAAAATGCATATACCAAGACATATTTATGATTATTTTAATGTTAATGCAGATTTTCACAATCATAATACCAGACATGCATCCTTCTTTCGGGTACCACTTACACGTACTAACTTTACGAAAAAAACTTTCAGATATACAGGTGTCAAAATATGGAATAGATTTAGTGGTAATATAAATCACAAAGTGCCTACTGGATCTTTTGAAATAAACCTTTAAAAATATATTATGTATATTATGTATAATGTTTGAACATTGATTTGTTTTATTTTTTATATAATCTTATAATATATTGTTACACATGCATCGTTATGTGGGTAGTGATAATTTGTTTGTACTCTAGATTTGATTTTGTTATTTTGTTTGCTCTGCATGCGCATACTCAATGAATGAGTGTTAACATAAAGCTCAATTTGAAGGGTATATAGGCAAATCTGCCTTTTTTCGGTTGCCACCATTATTATTACAGTTATTTGTTCATGTTGATTGTTGGAATATATGGCAATAAACTCAAATATATTATCATATATTATTATTAGGGAGACATCCGCTCAAGCCGGGATGTGAAGTTGACGAGCGAATCAATAATGTAATATCACATGAAGACTTTTAGAATTTTTACAGATGCCATTTAATATGCCTCTATATGATATACCAGAAAATGCATAATATTGAGCATGTCATGATGTAGTAGGCATATTATTATCGAACATTTAGCACATTTGTAATGGTATATATATATTATTCATGGCATGTTGGTTCATGACATGTGCCAAATATAGTATCTACTAAAAAAAAGTGTAAAAAAGGCATAGTTGTTTTGTACAAGTAATAATTACTGAAGATAGATAAGTAACACAATGCTTTATTCACATTACAACATCATACATCTAATAAGTCCCGGCGAACCTTTGTTATCCTACAAGTATTGTAACCCATCGTGATTAATATTAACATTGTTCTTGCACTCCACATCCATCCAGGGTGAGACATGTGTGCAAAGATATTTCTTATAAGTTTGACGGCAACAATGTGGGTGCTCCGAGAGGCTCTATATAAGCTCTTATGACGCTCACATATAGTTGTATAAATAATGGAGATCAAAGGTTTTTTTAAATCTGAAATCATAATAAATGTCTTAGTTAGCTATTTCTGCTTCATTTGAATACCTTTGTTATTGGTCTACGGCTATTTTAATTCTTTTAGTGTGTGGATCGACTTTAGACGTCAGAATCTGATGTCTATATTTTAGACGTACTTCAGATTCTGACGTCTAAAGTCGATCCCCGCGCTGAAAAGGTAAAATGCGAGAGTGCTATGTTTTTTCACTATAATTCGACTATAATTCGTAACATTTTTATTCTTTCGGTGCGAGGACCGTCTTTGTATGTCAGAATCTGACTTCTGTCAATTCGACTTCAAACAATTCAACAGGAAAAGAACTAACCTTTACCCGACGGTGCCGTCCATATTCGTTTTTTTATAGCACATTACACATCAGCTTTTGAACCTGTTATAGATGAAAAGTGACTTTAATCAGCAAGATTTGAAATTTATTGACCTCCATTTTGTCAAATTTGAGTAATTTTCACTCACTTGAAGTTGTACTGGATCGCGTTAGCGAGACACAACTTCAAGTGGGTGAAAATTCCAATTGAATAATTTGTCGGTTAAAGGGTTAAGGTATTGAAAATCAATAAACCACAAGAATCTGGTTTTAAAGGCAGAGTTTTTTGTGAACATTTAACGTTTTCTAATCCTCACACTTTGTATTATTTATTTTGTGAACATTTAACGTTTTCTAATCCTCACACTTTGTATTAGTGATTTCAAAGCTGTAATTAGGGGCCGACCATTAATAACCAGAGGGAGGGGGAGGGGCCTGAATTTTTTTATTAGATTTTCTTATTTCGAGCAATGTATCAACTGCATTATTTTTGTCTGGGCTGGCTATGAACAAATTTTTTTTTTTGTTGTGCCGGGTACCGACTGTCCAGCAATCACAGAACATTAAAGAATCATTCAGCTTCAAAACGCGCATGCCTGGGACTGTCAAGTGTAGGCCAACAGTAGCCTATTGAGTACACATTGACAGCATTAATATAGCCACTGAACTGATTACAAGATACTACTCAAACGAGACATTGATCCAATGCTGTTTTAATGTTAGGCCAACGTCTGCGACGCTGGCCCAACATTGAACCAACATTAGATAAATGTACAATGTTTGAGAGAAAGTCCTCCTGCCCAGCAAACGCAAGACATTTGTATGACATTAATGCAATGTCGGCCCAACGTCTTCGACGTTGGTCCAACATCGTACAAAGTCATACAAATGTGTTGTGCTCACAGGGTGTCGGTACACGCATGGGGTCAACCTGTTTCGAAATACCCACAGTAATACAGTCAGTTTGTTTGCAAAGCAAGGCCCAGCTAAGATCCAGGACAAAGGGCATTGAGATTCGATGGAATTGTTACTCATAGATGTCGCTCAAGTATATATAAACTTGCTGTGATTTGAGAACTTGCTCTTAATGAGGCTTTGGGTATGAAACGCATATTTAGTATTATTATGGAATAGGGCCTTGGCTTACCCACGGGCACTATTGCCTTCTGGGGGACCATTGTCCCGCGAATTTTGACAGTTGACTACACCTTTAAATAATCCAAGGTAGATTTTATTTTGAACCGTTGTCTCAGATAGCGGATCAACATTAAACCATTGGTGATAATAGGCATATGCCTCGTCAATTGGACCTCATCTGGAATCTCAACATGACGATAAGGAGCCAAAATTCAATCTCCTGGGGGGGGGGGGGCAGGATTAAATAATTTCGGGCGGACTTATCGTGAAGTAAATAATTTACTATAATATAATTTACTATATAAACATGTAATATAAACATGCCCCCGAATATAGACATAATACAAACACGAAACAGTGAACCAATGTATAATATTATATGTTCAACCCAGCAAACACGACATATCCATCCGATGTTGAACCAATGTTGGGCCGACGTCATAGACGGTGGGCCAGCATTAGACTAACATTGAGTAGATGTGCGTGTTTGCTGGGATCAAATCGTGTTTGTTGGCTCAAACAAAATGTACATAATTAAGCATGTTTATACTTTTCGAACGTATAGCCGAACATGTCTGCGTCAGCCTTATATTTATCAAACACACGTTGTAGTAGAGAGTTTGGTAGAGATGTGTACATATGTGTATATCTATAATTATTTCCAATTTCATTGGCACTAAGCTTTCTTGTTGGAAAAGTAGCGGAAAATTCTGTAGCATTGAGATGTGGTAATATCTCCTTCAGATCAGCTTGTATTGTCTCTAAGTGAGCTACGTAGTCATAGTTAATACTGCACGGCTTACAATTCGTCTGGAAAATATAAAATAACATAATAAAAAAAACGTATTGTAACATAATAGAATAAACTTATTGTGACATTCTCCTAAAAAATAATCATTAATATGGAAAATAAAATAAGCTATGCATTTTATTACAAAAGTGCACACTTTTACATTTAGTAAGGCAAAAAATACTTCCGAATACAGTGCCTTCCCTATAACTAATGTGTGTGTAATGACTTTTCTTTATGTCAATAAAATGTCTGTCTGTCACTCTGTGTTGGTGGTCGGGTAATTGGAAATAACTGTGTGTGGCCTAAAATCTACATAGCCATAATAGTGATAACACTATCAATATATCCGTGTTATCCCTATTGTAATGCGTTGCGTCAACAACAAGGAAATGCAAATACATGTATGTGACTATTTGGAAAATTGAGTGAATGATTATATTATATATATAGTTGTCTTTGTTATGCTGAGTAGTCTACCCATTATGATAATCATATTTCATCATTGTATTCTTTCTAATGCCGCGTAGTCTACCCATGATGATAATTATATTTCATCAGTTCATTCTTTGTTATGCTGAGTAGTCTACCCATGATGATAATTATATTTCATCATTGTATTCTTTGTTATGCTGAGTAGTCTACCCATGATGATAATTATATTTCATCAGTTCATTCTTTGTTATGCTGAGTAGTCTACCCATGATGATAATTATATTTCATCAGTTCATTCTTTGTTATGCTGAGTAGTCTACCCATGATGATAATTATATTTCATCATTGTATTCTTTGTTATGCTGAGTAGTCTACCCATGATGATAATTATAGTTCATCAGTTCATTCTTTGTTATGCTGAGTAGTCTACCCATGATGATAATTATATTTCATCAGTTCATTCTTTGTTATGCTGTGTAGTCTACCCATGATGATAATTATATTTCATCAGTTCATTCTTTGTTATGCTGAGTAGTCTACCCATGATGATAATTATATTTCATCATTGCATGCTTTGCTATGCCGCGTAGTCTACCCATGATGATAATTATATTTCATCATTGTATTCTTTGTTATGCTGAGTAGTCTACCCATGATGATAATTATATTTCATCAGTTCATTCTTTGTTATGCTGAGTAGTCTACCCATGATGATAATTATATTTCATCATTGTATTCTTTGTTATGCTGAGTAGTCTACCCATGATGATAATTATATTTCATCAGTTCATTCTTTGTTATGCTGAGTAGTCTACCCATGATGATAATTATATTTCATCATTGCATGCTTTGCTATGCCGCGTAGTCTACCCATGATGATAATTATATTTCATCATTGTATTCTTTGTTATGCTGTGTAGTCTACCCATGATGATAATTATATTTCATCAGTTCATTCTTTGTTATGCTGAGTAGTCTACCCATGATGATAATTATATTTCATCATTGTATTCTTTGTTATGCTGAGTAGTCTACCCATGATGATAATTATATTTCATCATTTTATTCTTTGTTATGCTGAGTAGTCTACCCATGATGATAATTATATTTCATCATTGCATGCTCTGTTATGCTGAGTAGTCTACCCATGATGATAATTATATTTCATCAGTTCATTCTTTGTTATGCTGAGTAGTCTACCCATGATGATAATTATATTTCATCAGTTCATTCTTTGTTATGCTGAGTAGTCTACCCATGATGATAATTATATTGCATCAGTTCATTCTTTGTTATGCTGAGTAGTCTACCCATAATGATACGTATATTGCATCATTTTATTCTTTGCAATGCTGAGTAGTCTACCATCAAAGATAATTATATTGCATCATTGTATTCTTTGTAATGCTGAGTCTACCTATGATGATATTTCTATTGCATCATTGTATTCTTTGTTAAGCTGAGTAGTTTTTCCGTGATAATAATTACATCGCATCATTGTTTTTTTTTATTATGCTGGTTAGTTTTCCCAAGATTATAATTGTATTGCATTCTTTGCTATGCTGATTATAGTTTAACGATGATAAATTAGGAGTATGTCACATGGCAGGGTCAACTATCCTCAAATCGATGATATTATTATTAATGAAAATGATGTATACACATTATTATGCAATCTTGATGTGAGCAAAGCGACAGGGAATGATGAGATTGGCAATAAAATACTAAAAGAGGCTGCTCCGTGAATATCTAAGATCCTGAGTAAAATCTTCAAAACATCAATACAAAACGGAAAATATCCACAAGTATGGAAAAACGCATGCGTTATACCTATTTATAAAAAGGGTTCTCACTCAAATATAAATAACTACAGACTAGTCTCTTTGCTACCTTGTGTATCTGAAATATTTGAAAAATTAGTATTCAACCATATCTTGAATTACCTAAGAAGACACTCTGTTATTACAGCAAAACAGTCCGGTTTCAGTCCAGGCGACTCTTGCGTGAACCAACTTCTACACATTTCTCATAAAATTTATCAGGAACTAGACAAAAATAACTCTGTGAGGGCAGTTTTTCTTGACTTTACGAATGCCTTCGATAAGGTCAGCCATAAAGGTTTGCTATATAAACTAAATCGCTGCGGTATAAAAGGAAATATGCTAAGATCGATGAAAGATTATCTATCGGACAGAATGCAAAAAGTGATATTAAGTGGTAAATCATCCTCCCGGAAAAAAATTACTGCAGGGGTTCCTCAAGGTTCGGATCTCGGTCCTCTTTGTTTCCTAGTCTATATAAATGATAGTGTTGAAAATATAAATAGTCATATATTCCTTTTTGCAGACGATGCCTCTTCATTGAGAACAGTTGATGAAGTTTTTCTTCACGAGGACACCCGATTATTAAATGAAGATTTGAATCGTATTTCTCTCTGGGCAAATCAATGGAAAATAATAATTAGCATACCAAAAACAATAGCAATGATATTCTCACGTAAGAAACAACCACCCCAAGAACTACCTTTAATTTTAAATAATAATAGGCTGAAAAATGTAAAGCAGCATAAACATCTAGGTATTACTTTTACACAAAATATGCAGTGGACAACCCATATAGACAAAATAGTATCCTCAGCGACTACCAGGATTCATCTTATGAAAATTGTTAAATATAAATGGTCACGTAATAGTCTTTTAATATGTTACACAAATTTTATCCGACCAATAATAGAATATGCTAATGTTGTGTATGCAAATTTATCTATTCAGGACAGCAATAAATTAGAAAACATACAAAATGAAGCTATGCGAATAATAAAAGGAGCTAAGCGTTTATCATCAAATACAGCATTATTAAAAGAATCAGGCTTTAAAACTCTCGCTAAACGCAGGAAATCTCACAAGATGATTGTTTTTTCTAAATGTATTCACGGGAAACTGCCATCACTTATAACAACAGAATGTATGCCCACTCAACTCCAATCCAGAAACACACGAGCCGCATCATCAGTCACATTTAGAATACCCAGATGCAAAACATCTGCTTTTATACAGAGTTTCTTCCCCAGCTGTGCCAAAACATACAACACACACGATACTAACTTTAGATCTGCCACACTCACAAAACAGATAGCACACTACAAGCAAGAAATAAAAGTCTCACGCAACGGCTACTTCTCACTCAACTATAGACATATACAAATAACACCAGCTCAAATTCGCTTAGAATTTAGTAACCTCAACAAGCATTGTTCGCGAAAAGATGTTTAAATAGTTCCCAATGTGAATGTACAGAAGCAGTTGAAACCCATCTCCATTGTTTCCTTAAATGTAAAGTTAACAATATGCATAGACCGATAATGATGCAGACCTTAAGTAAATATGTAAATCATGCTTCAGACTCCACACTGATGCATATAATTCTAGAAGGGAATGGAAACGAATTTGAAAATGTAGAAATAATAACAGCTGTGTCAGACTTTATAAATAATACTGGGCGATTTATTTATTAATTCTATCAACTATTTGACAACTTCTCATAATTTATATAACCTTTTCATCTATAAACATGGTAACTATTTATGCAGATTTCATTTTAATTTATTTTACTCTACTGCTAAACATCGGTATCATATAATTTGCATGCCGATATGTTGTTATCCAGTTGATTATGAACTACTTCAATATTATAATTTGCTCATATCATTGCACACTTTTATTACACACTTTTTATTACTACATAGTACTATAGATTATTTCTACTGTAGTAACATCTGTATCGTACTTCATATATAATGTAGGAATATTTGAATAGTAATTTTTCATTACCTATTTGACCACTTTTTTATAGTTGACATAGCCTGTTCATCCATATTTATGTAGACTTCATTTCACTGTCAAACACCATGATCATATAATTTGCATGCCGCTAATCAGTCGATTATGCACAACTTCACTGTGAGTGAGTGAGTGAGTGTAAGGCATATCTCTAAACTCAATACTATATTCTACATTATTAAATTAATAAACGGTTTATTTTCAGGGCACAGTTTTGAAGTACTGTGATCTATTGCAGTCGACTAAGGGGTCATTGACTCCAGGTTATCTTCTATCAGAATGATAGAATAGGCGTGATTTAGACATGCTAGAATACTATACAATACATGAATTTATGAAAAATAACAGTTTACTGACCAGGGCCCCGTTTTATCAAGCTGAAAAGATACGTGATCTCGTAATTCTCGTGACCTTGGCCTGCCACTTATGAGAAAATAGAACCTCGTTAATTTTCCTCGTATGTCTCCCTCTTTAACATGTATAGGCAGGATACGAGCACTCTGACCCACTCGTTGAAACTCAACGATCCTCATATGCAAATGAGCTATTCTTACGAGCTCGTATCTTTTCAGCTTGATAAAACGGGGCCCAGATATGTTTTGAATTGTATGTTATATTTTATCTTGTGTCTAGTTGTACACAATAATGAATTATTTTCCAGTTGTGTTCTTCATTCAGCCCCAGTGTATAACCTCAGCCGACCATGAGGAGAAGCAGTGATGTTGAAGTTTTTATTTTCCAAATTATGTGATCTATTGTTGTTCGAGGTGCTAACAGCAATATAATTATTACTCACCTGGTATGTTCTCAAATGTATGTTAGATATCAAAGTGTCAGGTTGTACCTGTGGATAAATAATATATAGATAAGACAAATTGTCTGCACTAGTGAG
This sequence comes from Flabesymbios commensalis, assembly GCA_964017125.1. Classification (NCBI taxonomy): domain Eukaryota; kingdom Metazoa; phylum Annelida; class Polychaeta; order Terebellida; family Flabelligeridae; genus Flabesymbios; species Flabesymbios commensalis. The sequence goes on from OZ024905.1 coordinate 11,634,818, forward strand.
GGAAGGCATAAATCATCAGGGATTGTTTGTCATTGTCGTTTATCGACCTGATACTTTCAGTAGTCCCAGCCAAGGGGGTCACCTTGTTTTCGCTGCTATACTTTTTCTCTCGACTGATTATGCATCCCTGGCATCCTAGTGATGATATCTCGGCGGATGTGGGTTTCTAACCCCTGAGGGATTTTTTAAAAACGCTAAATTTAAAATGGCCGCCATGAAATCACGAAAGTTATCATATCTCCCTTAATATTATTGTCGATCCCCAAGCTGTAAAGGTTAATAGTATTTGTGTACAAACTTAGCATTCTTCTGGTATAATCATTACAATCAGGAATTTGGTTGATTTGCTGGATTGATCCATTGAGCATTTAGGAAAGTTGTTGCAAAACAGTATCATTACACTGTGGGTATTTCTGCTTAATTTGCCTTTACACATTTCACTTGGCTATAATTTAATACTCTTTGAAAAGGGTTCCCAGTGCTAGTTGCAAAGCCCTAAAGCTGACGTCTTCACTTATAAATCAGCATGATTAATGGTGCACTGTACTTACAGTACGTACATGGTCATGGCTGTTCAATCTCTAAGTTCAAGGTCTCCAAGGTCTAACATATTTACAGGGATGTAAACCGGAAATTCATATCAGAAACTAATTGAAAGCCCAGAGCTCCACATCTCTCTCCCCATTTGCCCCGATTATCGCCAGCTATGGACCCAGACACGGACTTGGATCAAAATGTATGTATTATCATTATTATAAATATTCTTACTCACAATATGATCATTACATACTAAAAATATTTTCACAGTTCCAGAATGACAAAAAAAGTGTATTTAGAAAGGGAATTTATGCAAATTAGAAGCCAATCGGGCCATCTCTTTGCATCTGTTTGTTTACTGCAAAATGGGACTCGTTGGTTTCATCTGCCGCAGATTGATTTTTCCAGCCCCACCATTCGATCTGGGCCTGTTGTTGTTCGACCATATTATGCAAGCGTGGATGGACTAGATCAATCTGCTGTAGGTTGAAAACAACCGAATTGAACAATTGGTAAAAATAAACTTCCATTGTGAAGAATGATGCGTCAATCTATATAAATATGCAAGGGGTGAGTAAATATGAACGCCTCCATCACAGTCTGTGTATATTTACTCACTCATGTGATTTTCTTCTCCACCTAAAAATTATTTTCTCTGTTCTTTTTACGAAGTAAACAAAGCTTCATAAGAATGTATTAAATCAACTGAATATCATTCTACACGACATTATCAAAACGCCAAAACAATAGGTACAGAGTATGACTTATTGTTATATGGTTCTATTAAAAAGCTATAATATCAGATTATATCTCACCACGTATTGCAGAAATTCCTCAAATGTAAAGTTATTGGGTCCTACGTTATTCCACTTTCTACCAACAAGCATCTGTGGGCAAATATGCGAACATTTTTGCAATTGTATATATATATAAACAAATTGCTATATTGCTTTGCTTTGCTTTCGTAGGCCTAAACTTACCAATATTGCTTTATTATCTCCCGTTTTCACAGTCTTTCCTTTCATTTTATCCAGGTAAGCAGAAGCTAGTCTTTCCATGGGATGCCTGACAATCATAAACTTGTAATATTCTTTTCTGGGATCTGGTAAGTTATCCTTCTTTTCCCGGTGTGCCTCAGGTCCGATCGCCAGGCGGTTGAAACCCAGGTTGTGAAGTCTATTTATGAATACATACATAATTTTTTTTTAACACGCAGTTAGGCCTAGTTAGGTCAGCTAGGTTACTTATTACTCATTACTCTAGGCCTAATATTGTCACTGACCATGTTTCTATTCTTCAGATTGTCACTGGGCTGTATGGTAATTTGGGCTCCGGGAGAATACAACTACACAAGATTGATAAGCTGGATGATACAAATTTAATCTTATCTAGAGGAAACAACGTAGATATTTAAAATTGATATTTTAACAGCACTTACTCGGTCCATCTATCTACTTTTCCAATCCATTCATATGGGTGTTTACTAAACCATTGCTCCCGCTCATGAATTTCCTTTTGGCCAAGCTGTTGAAACATTGACAGCCAGCTTGTAGTTCCGACTTTGGGAATTTCACAATACATCACCTTGTGATAATGATCAACAAAAGCTCTCACAGTGCTTATGTAAGCCGTTTCAGGGGGTGGTATCACATACTCGCCATCCTGTATGCCCTTACAGACTTCATCAATATCTACAGAAAACCCCGTTCTTCCAAAGTCTGCAACATTAAAAAATCTAGATGATATTATTTGAATCATTATGCAAATTGAATCATTCTGCGAAACAAAATTTGGACAGCTAATGCTGTACAAGTTCGACTTCGGTGATTCGGTAATTCCTCGTTTTATACATGCTATCACCTTGAACCATTTCATGTAGGTATATGTCAGGATTGTTGTTCAAGTGGACTCGAGTTCCTAATATCAATATTTACGAATCAATCAATTAACTGTAGACGTCAACAACATATAAAGTGTATACAAATACCGTGGTTTGAAAAGTATGATTGTTATCATGATAAGGCATGTTATTCGAATCGCTATCACATGGCCTCCTATTTACTATACATATAAGCTTGGCTCGCACAGTGTTATTAAAGAAAGTGATACATCCAATGGGCCTGGTTTATTAGCTTATGAATATCACTTGCATTTGGGAATGAAATATGTGTTTCAGCATCAACATTTACATTTTGTGGTCTCATTAAAGCGACTCAATCAGGCTAATATCATACAAAATCGGTTATTTTATTGTGGCTTCTTATGACCATATGATGTAACCATGTCCATAGACTAGAACTGCAAAAAAAAATGTCCAAAATAAAAAAAATAATAAATCAAGAAATTTGTGAATGTTAGGTCTATTTTGTGAGATCTGATAGAGTTGGGCATTGTAAGAGGAAATGAAATTCTTCACCCTGCTCCTCAAGTTATATTTATCACAATTTCGGGTAAATCATGGGCGGCCAATATACCGTCCAACTTCAATTGGCAGTTTGTGGTTAACAGTTCTAAAATTACACAATAATTTTCTATTATATGGTGACAATGCGGTTAGATAGTTTTCAAATACAAAAATACGTTTAAAAGTTCTGTATAAGACACATTAAGAAAAAATAATAATAATTGTATTTAATACTTAGTTCGACATCTGGCTTTCGGTAATTGAAATAAAAATGGATACATACCGCGACGATCGTAGATAGACTTTAGTGGCGCAAGGTCTGCATGTGGGTGTTGTTGTACTCCGCACATAAACCAAATGACCAGTATTGTCATTAGAACCTGCAATATATTATATTACCATAGGCAGACAGGCAGGCAGGCAGGCAGGCAGGCAGGCAGGCAGACAGACAGACAGACAGACAGACAGACAGGTAGACATGGAGATAATTATAGACATATAGGTCATGTTAAAGTTTTAATTAAAAACAAAACAAATTTATTTGAAATGTACTCACGCATCCAATTAGAGACATTCTATGCCATATTTGGCGATATATCTGCTGCGATAAATATGCCATTCTCACTCTGTCTAAAAGATATAAGCAACCTGAATATAATTGTATCAATACCTAATTAAAACACGACATATAGAAAAAAATATTAGATGTAGCGTTTCTTTATGAACAAAAACTGAATGTTTTATTCAACGATAAATTCTGAAGATATTTATATTCGATTGCCTAGGTTGGAACAAATTATCGGTATGGATAGTCGGTGATAGAATGGTTGTAATTGTGCAAACAAAGTGATAGTCTGGAATACAGAAAAAGACCCGAAGTCACATGTATTCCGTGTAGACTGTCCTACGATCATTATTTTATCAAAAGTCGTCGCTACAATAATCATTTCAAGCCTGACTTGCCCATGTCATCTCTATCCACTATACAAATCGCAAATTCCTGTCGCAATTCTCGACTTGTATAGTGCATAAATATTACTTTAAGTGGGTGAAAACTTAACGAAAATTGCCATATATTGATTGGACAATTAGTAAAACTGTTTCATTTAATCATTCTAAAACCCCTTAGTTGTAGGAAAATTACGTCCGCTGTTAGGGATTTGAAATGATGCTTTAATGCATCGTGAAGGTTTAAAGAGTAAAGATCACTCATAGTGATAACATTAGCTAATAGAGCACATAGCAGTTGAAATCATGTGCTACCAATGCCAAGTGGTCTGTTTGCCTATTCAATACAAAAAATGTGATTTTCAAAACTCATCAATAGCTTTAATACCTCTAACCTGCAGTTCGACTTTAAGTTGGGATCATCCACACGTTTTTTACACCCCCCCCCCCCCCCAAAGATGCTAGACGTAACCTCATCTAATCTGTCTGTGCCACAATCATTTTCAATCACAAACTCGCCTCGGACTGTGAGAATCAAGCAACTTGGCAGTGTAAATGACCGCCATTATTGCTCACCCAGAACACTTTCAGGTTGGTGAACAGCGAGCAGCGTCGATGATAATAGTCCAACGTACTGGTTCCTTGTCATCTGCGAAATGTGATTTGTATGCCATCATACTATAATAGTATATGTACAACTGTAATATACTGATAAATATTTACACCCCTCAATAACACTTAAAACGCCGACTCATTTTTGTTTAAGCCATGGAGACTGAAGGGTATTTTTCAATTGGAAATCATCTACGTTATCGGTCCACGGCCATTATAAATATGTTAATTCCTTCAGTGCGGAGATCGTCTTTATACGTCAGAATATGACTACACAGACGTCATATTCTGACGTACAAAGACGGTCCCCATTAAAATGGTCAACCGATAAGTAATTAGAGACAAAAAAATTGAGGATTATATTAACTAATTTATTAAAAACGATTCAAGTTAAACTCAAGTTTTGTGATTTTGTATCGACATAATTCCCCTAATTACATTCTATATGAAGGAAAATGCACGGGACATGTACGGCTGCATTTCGAAAAACAATATCTAATTTTGTTATTCAATGTGTTTAAAAAAATCAGAGCGTTATTTCTATCTAGCTTTATGGTAAAATATGTATGCTGTGATATACTTGACTTGGAAATATTCGGCTACTATAATTAATGCGATAAAACTATATACTTTATCTTCTGCATGTTTATTTATTTATTTACTAAAATATATTTATACAGGGTGCATGTGTATTAGAAAAGATGCTATTTTAAAAATATGTGCCCTGCTTTTCGTATATATATATATATATGTTTAAATCCTATTTAAACCACCTCCTTAGTAGTCGCGTTTTAAGTGTTAACCCTTTAAGCCCTCACGATGCATTAAAGCATCATTTTACATCCCTAAAAACAGACCTATTTTTCATACAACTAGGGGTTTTTGAATGAAAATTTCAATAAAACTGGTTTACTAATACATGGTAATTTTCTTAAAAATTTTCACCCAACTCAAATCATCTTCATCCACTACAAGTCGAGAATTGCGGCAGCAATTCGCGGCTTGTAGTGGACGAAGATGACTATGCTAAATTCAGGCTTGAAAGGGTTAATCCACTTGTAACTGGTCTTACATCTATGATTATTCGCTACTTGTAGCTGACCTTGTAACACATTAACTCTTAAAACACTAACAAATATGGAGTACAAAGGGTTTTTTTAATTTGAAGTTATCACAAATATCTTAGTCAGCTCTTTACGCTTTATTTAAATACCTATGTTATGCATTCTGTCATCTGTCTGGGGACAATACACAGTTAGTGCTGCAGCAGACCCGCCAAAAAGTACCCTGATCGGCTGGCGAGAATATTATGGTGGGGGAGGGGTGGGAGTAGACAGCACCTGTGTGGAGCCCAGCAAACGCGAGAATTTGACCCAATGCTGTTTCACTATTGGCCCACCGCCAACGGCGCTGGGCCAACATTGAAACAACATTGGGTCGAGTCTTCGAATTTGCTGGGAGAGCTGTCCGCATTTTGATACACGCGTGCCGTCTGTGTCTGGTTGGAACAGGCTGCACAGTGCTCTGTGTACATATACCATTGGAAAGCTTAAAATCTCAAGATTATGGCTGGGGGGGGGGGGAGGGGGGGGGATAACAAGAACGGACAAATCTGGCAAATTAACCCTTTGTGAACCAACATCACATATTTAGTTCATATTTATTTTTTGTTATGGTTATCGATATATACTTGAAATAATATACAGCATACCATACATACATCAGCACCAAACACATATTTAGCCGACCATTACTTAAAAAAAAATAAAAAATATGATTTTTTTTCTTTCAGGCACCTTTTCAGGCACCCAGTGTCTGGATGAAAAGGAGGACTGGAACCTGGAAAGTGTTAATTGCATTAATTTGACCTTGGAATTCTAAGTGTGGCCTAAAGAAAGATGTGTTGAAACAAACCATAGCTATCCCAGGGGCCGATCTGAACCCAAAAAAGTTGTAGCCAAATTTTGATCCAAATGGAAAAACTTGTGGCCAAATTTAGTGGACAGAAGCCATAAAAAACCCAGAAAAAACAACATTTTAAAACCACATTTTCAAATTTATTGTTATTGTCTGTAGTAATGCATGTGCGAACAACTATTTCAGGCTGTTTTATCTTAGAGAGTCAAGATCATCCTAGCTTTTTTCAGCGAAACGAGACTCCCGTCCTAAATCAGGGCCTTCATAGCTGGCTGTCGCTTCCAGCAAACACAAAACATTTGTATAACATTTGTACAATGTTGGACGTTGGGCCGCCTTGCACAAATGTTATACGAATGGTGTGTGTTACACTAGACGTTAAATCAATGTTGGCTTAACGTTGGGCTAGCGTCGTAGATCCTGGACCAACGTTGCTTCAACGTCTTCTGTCTGCTGGGTGGCTGTCAATGTGGTCGGCGCGTGACGTCGGGACAGTGTTGTTCTGATGCTGGGCCACCGTTGTCAATGGTGACCTACATTAGATCGGCATCGGTTTGACGTTTCCTCTAGGACCGGCTGTCAATTCTATCTATAGCACTGCCAACACACACTGCAATATGACCACTGAACCTTGACTGAACGGTATGGCAAGTCTAATTCTCGCAGTCATGGGATATTGAGCTGATGTTGGTTTAATGTTGCACCAGTGTCTACGACGCTGGCCCAACATTAAACTAACTTCAGGTCAGAATTTCTGGTTCACTGACACTGGCTATCACAAGAAGAGTGTAACGTTGGTCGAGTTCTGTTTCACTGCTGGTCAATGTCGGCGGCATTGGCCTCACTCAGTGACAGTGTTCAGCTATAGCAAACATTGTGCACGTGTTTGGTTGTAATATTGCCTCTGTGTCCACGTAATGGTACCGGTCCAATGTCGGCCCAACACTAAGGGGGCCACCATTAGATTCCCGGGGGGGGGGGGGCAGGAGTATTTGTCGCGGGCAAATTATTTATTTCAACCGGTCTCGGCGGTGCGCTGAAAATTTCACATTTTGTTACATGTTTATATGGAACAGTTCAGTAAATTATTTATTTCACGCAGAGTCCGCCCGAAATTATTTATTTCAAAAATACTCCTGCCCCCCCCCCCCCATGGGAATCTAATGGTGGCCCCCTAACATTGGCCCGCCACCGCCCCGATGTCATGAAGTCCCCAGTACTCAGACCTGCCCGACACTGTAGCCTACATGTATAGGCCCATTTTGTATGTTCTATACAGACAGCCTGTGCGGTTACAGCTCTATGTTCAGAAGGTCATATGTTCAGAAGGTCCTATGCTCCGAAGGTTCTATGTTCATAAGGTCTTATGTTCAGAAGGTTCTATATTCAGAAGGTTCTATGTTCAGAAGGTCCTATGTTTAGAAATATTTGTTCAGAAGGTCCTATGTTTAGAAAGTACGGGTGACTATTTCATTGTCAGTTCCAATTGGGCACACGACGTTTTTGCGACGTTAAATCAACGTCAATGACGTCGATTCAATGTCGCAAAAACGTTGTATGCCCAGTGGGTTTACGTTGTTCAAAATATCACATAAAAACGAGTGATGTAGAAATATCAATTATCTTATCTTACATGTCTTATCTGCTTATATGGTCTATGGGATTATTCTCTGTTGAATGTAAAATATGCATATATGTCACAACCTTTACAACTGAATATACCGTGTGGTAATGATGCACGCTGGCAATTAAACAATATTATTTAATCAATTTATCGGAATCTATCTATATCTACAATAAGAAATACGTATTTTAAATAGAAGAAATTGTCACCATGACCAGTGAAATACCCATGTGGTGTAGGCCTACATTTCAGAGCAATAAACATGTTAAGTGTATTGTGCAAATGAGAAAAATAATTGTAGTTAGAAATCAAGGTCATATAGATGTTTAGGTCATGTAATTGTAAAATGTTGCTTTACGTCATTTTCGACAGCAGACTAACAGTCATTTAAGTGACATTGCACGACGATAAAAACAGTGAAGTTATTTGATGAGATGAATGATGTACATATGATGATATGAGCATGGGGTGATATGGCATGGTGGGTTATTGAGAGTATTTCCCTTCACTCGCCCGATAAGGGGTTCTGGGAATGCCTATAGTCGGATTCACATTGACCGTGGCGAATGATTTCGCTGATTTCTCCGTCAATTCTCAACCAATTCTCATGCAATATTCCAAGCATTATTTTCTGGTCATCAGGCGACTACCCTGAAAATTTCATTGAAAAATATTGTATAGGGCCTACATTAAACGTTAGTCAATTTAACATGTAGTAAATAAAAATTATCGCCTTCTATAATTCTATAAACCCATTATAGCTTTGTCTCATAAGTTCATTACATGTCAAATGGTCTAACTTTTTCTAAATACCTTGTAAAACTTCTCGAAATTTTGAGAGCAGTCGCCCCATGGCTAGGTAAATGTCTGTGCAAAATGTCAGGAAAATTATTTCAGACTTGACTGAGGAATCCGAGAAGTTCATTCACCCTGGTTGTTTAATTTCATGTGAATCTGACTATAGATGAATTACCCCCCGGACATGCCCAGACGGTCGAAACACCTTGGCCTTTCACACAGCTCTGATATCCTCGGGTCAGATATTCCCAAGAGTAGCAATAACAGAGTGTAACTCCATTCTAGCTGCAGTGGCTGAAGCTTGACCCCATACAAAATCGTGGGACAGTTATATCTAAGAAAATACTTTTTTTATAGAAATAGAATCAGTAACATTTTAGCTACAAAGTTGCATGCTCACCTCATTTTTTTCAGCACAGACATTAAGAAGTTATGAACATATTTCAGATATTGGGGTCGAGATTGCTCTCAGTCACCGCCATGTTCAAAAACGTTGATTTTTTCGGGTAAAACGAATCAATCTAAGGCTGATTCCATCCCTCCCACGCTATACATTAGGACAGAACTAACCAGTAGCGCATTTTTTTCGTTAACTACTCCGTCAATTATCAACCGATTTTCATGAAATTTTATGAACGTAAAATTTTTTGTATTATTTCAAAAGCTAGACGATTTGAATGATTGTTGTAAATTGAAATTATGACGTCACCCATTACGCTAATTCAGGAATATTATTACATGTCGAATGATCTAACTAAACTTTTACCGGTGTTTGACTTGAAAGGGTTTGACTTGAAAATGGCCTGTGCAAAAAAAATCGGGTCAGAATCGTTGAGAAATCGAGGTAAAATATGCGCTACAGATTTACCAAAATATTTGTGCCCAATGGTAGGCCTATAGTTAAAACAAGGCTCTGAATGGAGCTTTCTTGTGCAATCTATTCATTATTGACTTTATTTTAATGGCGATTTCCACTCACTCATTTCCACTTTGGTCAACCCAACTATACAACGCATTTTGGGGATATGCAGAAACCCAAAAAAAACTTTCAAATAGATTAAAATGAAAAAACAGAAAAAAGCTATAGGACACACTAGCACCGGATTTAGGTGGATTTGAATTCAGATAGGGGCCTATAGTGTCATATTCCTGAATTGCGAGGGCTATCCTTCTGTGATCACTCCTGGTTTTGTGTTGATTAAAGTCCCAATAGCAATTTTGGCTATTGTGGACTGACAAACGACGGACAACGCGCCATGACAAAAGCTCATCTGACCTTTGACCGAATGAGCTGAAATGAGAGGCTGTGATTTGTTATATTGCTGAAACTGAAAGATGTAAGTTTTTTCATATAGGACCTTCTGAACATAGAACCTTCTGAATATAGGACCTTTTGAACAAATATTTTCCGAACATAGGACCTTCTGAACATAGGACCTTCTGAAATATAGGACCTTTTGAACAAATATTTTCTGAACATAGAACCTTCTGAACATAGAACCTTCTGAACATAGGGCAGTCACCAGCCTGTGCACTGTGCACGTTATACATAGTATAGTACTGTACCCACCACTTCGCGAACATGAGCTGTTTTAAAGTTATTTTTCATCCAAACTATGGCAGTCTCGAACTTCTCATGAACAATGAATGTTTAGACCGGGTAGGCGGACATTAATCACTTAATGTGCATGATTCTACTGGTTTCAGACAAGAAGATGAATATGTCGAAATCACGGCGCCGATAGATCGCATCGACTACAATTGCTCTACTAGTAATGCAAAAAATATATATAAAGCTGATTTGATTATTTCAAGCACCCTCTTACTGCCAGAAATCACGCAAAAAAGGTTATGTCCTTAAAATTGTGAAAATGTTGTCTTCATAAATATATCAATCAATAGTATGCAGTAAATAATTATTAATTACCAAAAAGTAATGTTTCTACATCCTTTTGACAACATTTGCTTGTGAACATATCTACATAAACAGACATTTTGATTCCCAAAGTGGGCCTATTTAAAAACAGTCTGTGGTGTCTGAAAACAGAAATGCTTGAAGCCATCTAGATTTCTTTGAATATGTTGCGAAATACATTACTGAAAAAAAAACATAATACATTTTCAATGTTGCATGTGTGTTTGAAAATAATAAAATCAAGCAATAAATTGACACACCCTTTGCGCACTGGACATTTTTATATTTTACTGAGAACAAATAAAGTTCAAATTTAGATATATAGGGTAAATAATTATGCATAACTAAAACTGACCTATTACTTAAAATTCTAGGGCTTTACTATGACTTTATGATGAAACTTTTGCATTCTCAGATGGTCAAGCGTCTCACCAGGTTTAGCTTTGTATAAAGCGACGAAAGCGTCTTCACCTGAAGATATCACGTCAGCCTTTGAGCTATTTAGATCATTGAAAACTGGCCCACTGTTCCCGAAATACTGCACTGGTGGATAGAAGTGTCAATGCTGCTTTTTGCCAATCCCGACGCCAGATGTGGTATACCATCCAATAATGTGATGAATAAACGACACATTTATGTACACTTCTGGACCAACTGGAATTGTCAATAAAGCAATACCCCAGCATTTTGGTGGATGATTTTCTCCCTGCTTTGGCTCTGGCCTAAGAAATAATTTGTGGATTTGGCATGGAAGCATACCAATAAGTGGGTTTGTGTCATCGCCAATAATAATATATGGGCTTAGTGTTTTTTTGAAGCCGCTGTGGCAGTTTGCACTATTAACAGATCTCTTTGTTAAAAATGTTACAAATGATCTTCCATTTTTACTTGAAGACCACAGAGTCTGAAACTTGTACAGTTGCACCTACATAGATACTAGAGAGTGTCTGGTGAACTACATCAACACAACAATAATTATTGGTGTTCCATAGTGGTTGTTGACATACTTTACATAATGCTTGCATGTTTCTTCATATGCGATTCTTTTACTCAGAGAGACTCTATGAAGTAGGTACCTCTACCTAATATATATTGTTAATTTTGGGTGGTGGTGTGTTATCAGGCATGTGATGTTACAGTGCAACAGCTAGGCTAGATTTATTAGCCATTCTGGGAGTAAACTTATTATTATAGGGTTGAGGGATAACTACATACATGTAGCTCGTAATTTGATACGTTTGTGAGGTTATCAGTACCCTGTCTGGCAGCTACAAGTCTCTGGAAGAGGAGTTAGGTATCAATGTGGATGACCTCGTCTCTTATCTTGGTGAGTTATCAGCACCCTGTCCTGCAGCTACACGTCTCTGGAAGAGGAGTTAGTTAACAATGTAAATGACCCGTCTCTTATCTTGGTGAGTTATCATTTCCCTGTCCTGCAGCTACAAGTTTCTTGAGGAGGGGTTAGGCGAATGACCTTGTATCTTATATTGGTGAGTCATCATGCACTACCCTGTCCTGCAGCTACAAATCTCTTACAAGTACTTAATCTTAAGGGTGTCTGCCATGTCCTTTGATTGTTTATTGCATGTGGAACGTCCTTGTGTTGCACACTGGTTGTGTATGAAATATTAGTCAGGGCTTGCATGACAGAATTAACATGAGATGGGGAGACCCAGGAGGATTTGGAGACAGGGTGCATTTGGACAGTAGGTTTAGGCTATAAATGGATGACGTCACTACAGGATCACCGCCCCCAGGGAATGCATTTAGGGAATCCTTTAACCAAGAACAAGTCAGTGGGCTCCATTTTTTAATTTTAAATGTTTGGTCACATTTTGTTTGATCTGTAACTGTCGAAGTAACTTGTCAGAGGTAAGTTCAATGTTTTTTATTCATTAATGTCTAGTCTTGGATTTAACCCTAAATATTTCTAAGGCTGTTTACTCATTTTGTGTAATTCAATTTTATGAATGAATGAATGAGTGAAATCTTATATAGCGCATGTATCCAGCCGGCGGCTGTTCAGAGCGCTGTACATCGAGAGTAACTTAGCAAGGCCTGTTATCATTCAAATTCCAACTCAGTCTCCTGGGAGATATACAGCTGAGCTGCCATTGAGGCGCATCAAGCTATTTTCATTCCAAGCAAATTCGCCTTATGTGCCAAGTACTCACACATTGTGGATTTTCTGGGGTCTCGCTGGATGGAAACTGCGCCTACGTCCATTGAGGTTCTTTTACGTCCAACTCTAGGGCAGTCAGACAAGCCATCTGATTTACGTGGTTCTCTGAGCCCCACGAGTGTATACAGCACCTGGCAGTCACCAAGCGGTCACCCATCCAATTATGAACCGGGCGCGACGTCGCTTAACTTCAGTGATAGAGCCAATCACGATGAGCGAACGCCGTATTCCGTATATATAATTCAATTTTATGGCAAATGTCTCTTGTTCGAGAATTGAGCTATTTCTGTTGGGTGCATTTGGACAGAAGATTCAGCGAGGATTTGGACACTTTTCAGGGAGGAATGGGACACTTGGGGGAGGATTTTGTCAATGTCCATATCCTCCCCAACTCACTTGTCCAAATCCTCCCCACAGCATGAAATGCATTATCCCAATAAATACAGTTATAAAATGGCTTCGATAATATGACTCTCAATGAATAAAAACGCTAATTTTCAGAATTCTTGTTATTGCTTCTAATTACAGCTGTATGTCCAAATGCTCCCCAGCCATGTCCAAATCCACCCACACATGGGGAGGATTTGGACAAATGTGATTTTTTTTCTATTTCTAGCTGTGTTATTTTTTATATAGAATGTTAAAAACACATATGGCTATCCATAGGCATAGTGAGTCTCTTTCTTTAAGCAAACGATGAGCTTTATCCTAGAACATAGTATGAAAAAAAAGAAGCTGGCAATGTCAAAATCCGCCTGGGTATCCCCTACAAGCCGGAGTTGAAAGCAACTTTACGAAACGCGGCGATTCATTCATGCCATTCCTCTCGTCAAACCATCTGTAGTTTTGAGGTTTCTCAGCAACACTTAAGCAAAGATTAAGTCAGTTGACAAGTCAGCTCAGAACCTGTCATTTCTTCTGACAACATGGTGGCCATCATAGTGATGGGTGATCAAAATACGTGAAATTTTACGCAATTCGGCATTCAACATATACGACAATCCCATTTATTTTCCGAGATGCTAAATGATATGCTCATCCGATTCCTTGACCCCAAAAACATATAGTTAGACACCAAAATCATGATTCTACATTGATTATTAACCGAGATATCGCCAAAAGAAAACTTAGTCAATTATTTTGACGGCCATTTTGGATTTATGTAAATTAGGTACTCTTCCACTCCTGCGATTCTTGGTGACTTTTATTATGTTTTTCTATGTCACTTTCTGAGACTGTTGGTGAAGGGATAATTTTTGTTGCAATTAGTGGTGGGTCATTTCATAGTATGCCTGGAATAAAAGTGTAGAAGGAACACGGAAAGTTCCCTTTGTGCCATCTTACACCACACTAATATCGATATAGTGTAGAAGGAACACGAAATGTTCCGTTTGTGCCATCTTATCCCACACTAATCTTTATCTAGTGTAGAAGGAACACGGAAAGTTCCCCTTGTGTCATCTTAAGCCACACTAATCTCTATCTAGTGTACGTAGGAGGAACACGGAAAGTTACCTTTGTGCCATCAGGGACGTTCTATTTTTGGTGCCATATTCCTCCACTCTAATCCCTATCTAGCGTAGGAAGAACACGGAAAGTTCCCTGTACAGTATGCGATATTCCACCACTCTAATCTTTATATAGTGTAGGAGGAACACGGTGAGTTCCCTTTATGTCACCTTCCACCACTCTTATCTGTATCTAGCGTAGGATATAGAGGAGGAACATGAAAAGTTCCTTCCCTTCATGCCATCTTCAACCCACTCTAATCTCTATCTAATGTAGGAGGAACATGGAAAGTTCCTTTTATACCATCGTGCACCACTCTAATATGTAGTAGTCGGAGTAGTAGTAGTAGTAGTAGTAGTAGTAGTAGTAGTAGTAGTAGTAGTAGTAGTAGTAGTAGTAGTAGTAGTATGTTTAAGGCCTTGGGCCCATAGTACCAAACAATTTCACATGTTATATACATACATTAATGCATAAGAGATTCAAATATATACAGTACTTATTTGTGTGGGACATATCAATACATATTAGTTAAATTTATCTGTATGAGTTTCGCTGTATGATATGCAAATGAAGCTAATTACTTTATTTTATGTTCCTAAATTTCTGTTAGTATTTCTATAAAACTGCTGTAAGATGTATAATTCGATCTCAATTCTTGTAAGCAGGACATAACATTGAGAAATGACCTTCATATTCTAAAGCAATAATAGATAATTCTTTACAGAAAATGCACAATCAGCCATTAACAACTTTTTATGTTATCCTGCTTCAATTTGCAACATATGACTGGAACATCTTAACCTGGATAATGCCTGTCTATGTGACTTAATAATTTTAAAATTCAAATACATTACTTGTTCAAATTTTGTAATCACTGTTGAATAATGTAATATAATATAATATAATAATTTTCTTATATTTCCAAGGTCGGCAAACTACTTATTCTTAAAATGTTTCTGTAGCTTTGTTTTAAATATAAAATGGAAGGTTGACTCAAATTTTGGTCACTTTGCTGCTACATTAAGTGCTCTGTGTAACCAGTTTGGAGCGTCAATGGTCTTTATGTTTGTAACAACAGTCCCACTGTTCAATATTGTGACACTACTATGTCGGTAGAATGAAATAATTCTCAATTATCTCGCAACTACACAAAATCTACATATATATGTGCATTAACCCTTTGACTTCCAGGCCGGAATGCATGCCAGGATCCAGATATACTGGTGTAGGAGTTCTATTTTTCGTCATTTGAAGCTGGAATTGCTAACGCAATTTCCAGCTTCAAATGACGAAAAATACATAAATGTAGTATATATTTGACGAAAATTTGTGTCATTTTATGGTTACGATCATTGACGAATGACGACGGAAATTTCCGTCATGTATGGTTGTTCAAATTTTGTAATCACTGTTGAATAATGTAATATAATATAATATAATAATTTTCTTATATTTCCAAGGTCGGCAAACTACTTATTCTTAAAATGTTTCTGTAGCTTTGTTTTAAATATAAAATGGAAGGTTGACTCAAATTTTGGTCACTTTGCTGCTACATTAAGTGCTCTGTGTAACCAGTTTGGAGCGTCAATGGTCTTTATGTTTGTAACAACAGTCCCACTGTTCAATATTGTGACACTACTATGTCGGTAGAATGAAATAATTCTCAATTATCTCGCAACTACACAAAATCTACATATATATGTGCATTAACCCTTTGACTTCCAGGCCGGAATGCATGCCAGGATCCAGATATACTGGTGTAGGAGTTCTATTTTTCGTCATTTGAAGCTAGAATTGCTAACGCAATTTTCAGCTTCAAATGACGAAAAATACATAAATGTAGTATATATTTGACGAAAATTTGTGTCATTTTATGGTTACGATCATTGACGAATGACGACGGAAATTTCCGTCATGTATGGTAGTGAAAAGGTTAATGCATGGACAACGATCACTTGAAAACTTTCAACTCCCAGTGATTAGTATTAAGATTATAATTCACTCAGAACAGTGACTATGAATTTGTAGCGAAACACAATAGATGGATTCAAATACAGTCAAGTTATCTTTATTTACCGCAGTATGCCCTATATTGAATAAGATATTTGTATATCTTAAAATAAACATATTTGTGGTGTTTACCATACTTTTTCATGAAAAATAAGATGAGGTATTGGATATAGTTATATTATAAATGAGAAAAATGATATCGGGTGAATCGATAATATGCCGTAGTGAAGTAAATACAAAATATGACTGATCAGTAGGGCGACATGGCTAGAAATGTGGAACAAATCGGAAAGAAAGGAGTGGCGACTTAACAAAAGTAGACCCATGTTGTAGGCTTAAACTTGGTCGGAGCAGTGAAGAGTGAAATAGAAGAGGAGGACGGTCCGGTAAGAAACGTGTGGCGAAATGGTGAGAGAAGTGGGACGAGTTCAGAATTAAAGGAGGGCGAGTTTGTATGGAGCTATTTTATTGTGGGACGATACGGTATGGTGAGCGAGTTAATTGTAGTCAACCCGTCACACCAACAACACTCATAATACCCCTCGAACCCGGAGGGGGTATTCCCATACTTAGGAGTAGGCCCTACTGGGGATGTGCCGCTGGACAGGGTGCTTTTTTTTAGCTTCCAGCTTTGGCACTTTTTTGATCTTCTAGTTTTAGCACCCGTTTTTGGCATGTTTTTTGCTGATATTTCGGGCCATTATCACCCGAATTCCACCAATATTTTCCAGTCTCACAGTAGATAGCCTCACAATTACATTTAAACATATTAAACGTTCAAAATTGGGTTAAGATGTTTTTTTGAGCCATAAGGCAGTGGGGCAAGTTTGTAAAATAAATGGGTCGAGTTGCTAAGATAAAAAGGGCGTTTTGGTTCTTAAGAGATGTGGGCCGAGTTGGCAAAATAAATTGTTGGAGTTGGTAATATAAAAGGGGCGTCTTTGAGAAGTGGGTGAGTTACTAAGATAAATCTTGCGAGTTGGTAAGATAAATCTTGCGAGTTGGTAAGATAAATAGGACGTTTTGGTAAGATAAATCGTAGTAGAAATGAGGCGAGTTCTTAAGAGATGTGGGCCGAGTTGGCAAGATAAATTGTTGGAGTTGGTAATATAAATGGGGCGTCTTTGAGAAGTGGGTGAGTTACTAAGATAAATCTTGCGAGTTGGTAAGATAAATCTTGCGAGTTGGTAAGATAAATAGGGCGAGACCTAATAGAGATGGGGCGAGACTTAATATATCAATTAGGCGAGTTGGTATGAGAAATGAGGCGAGTTGGTCAGAGATATCGGGCAAGTTGATTACAAGAGAAATGGACGAGCTAGAAAGTGAAACTGCGCGAGTATAGATAAATTGGGTGTGTTGTTAATAGAAATAGGGCGAGTTCGTAAGATAAATAATAATAAGAATGTAGCGAGTTGGTAAGAGAAGAGGGCGAGGTGGTAAGAGAAATAAAGCGTGTTGGAGTGATAAATGCGCATGTGGTAAGAGTTGATAACGGAAATGGGACAAGATGGTAATAAAAATGGGGTGATTTGGTTACAGGAGAAGTGGGGGCGAGATGGTAAGTAAAATGGGATGAGGTGATTAAAAAATAAACAGGCCGAGTTGGTAAGATAAATGGTGCGAGTTCTTAATCGGACGAGCTGGTAAGATAAATCGGGCACGATTTATTACAAATGAAATAGGCAATGGAAGTGGGGTGAGTTGGTAAGATAAATTGGACGAGTCCAATTCAATGTTAGTAATCAAATTATGCTCATTTTTGAAACCAGTGTCGAAAAATACCAATTTGAACAGGAGGCTTATGCAAATGTCATTATTCAGACATGTGAGTCTGTTTTACTGACCTTATTTCAACTTCTCATGGACTTGTTTTTTTCTATGATCCATAAGCGTCCAGTTGCGCCGGGTCGTTATGAGTGTGCACTCAGTTGAAGTAAAAACAATTGTAGACTGAATCAAACCGAGTATGGTTATGTGGCGATGTGTACGCCGGGTTATGACTCCAGTTAAATTGATGAGCGGTTGTTTTTATGTAACTAATTGATAAAATACAAACAGTTATCTTTGTTAGCCAGGTGATCCATAGCTACACTGCAATCATTGTGTAGAAATAGTCATACAATATGTGTAAAATAGCATGGTCGAGCGATCTGTGTGTGTGTGTGTGGGTGAGTGTCTGTCTCTTTGTCTGTCTGTCCGTACGTCGATCCGTCCGTAATCAATCAATCAATCAATCAATCAATCAATCAATCAATCAATCAATCAATCAATCAATCAATCAATCAATCAATCAATCAATCAATCAATCAATCAATCAATCAATCAATCAATCAATCAATCAATCAATCAATCTATCAATCAATAGACAAATCAATCAACCAGTCAATTAGTCAATATTCTGTCTGTCATTGCATTGTGTGATGTAACTTTATTAGTTAGTTCAGAAACACGACAAACTTGGGTTGACGCGGCGACTCCTTTGGTTTATCTCAAGATACCGGGCTCGAATGTTATAGGCCTATAAAAAACCATCAACGTATTTAGAACTAGGGGTGTTGACGAAGTGTTTACTATATGGTATTGGTCTTAAATATCGACACCGTCTCGTCGGGTATCATCTTTTTGGTATAGCCTGGCCACGATTTTATCACAATTCGTTGCGTCGTGAGCAGTCTTCAAGACTGAATATGTTTAGTCTTTGTCGAATGTAATCGGTACTCGACTTGTCTGTATGGACTGCCCTACGACGCGATATACTCAAGGCATACACAATTGATATCGCAACACTAAGACTATCATCTAAGTTTTCGCTACTCGTCAATTATTCTGCATTTTAATAATTTGAGTCCGAGCTGTAGGCCTATACATTGATAATAGGCTCCAAATGAAATGCAATATACCCCACTGTTATTTCCAAAGGCGAATCATCCAAGAAATCATACTGCAAGCTTCTCACACCATTATTCACAATAAATCAATCAATCAATCCCAATACAACTTCTATATAGCCAAAATCCTCAGCGGACCGAACTCAGGGGCTATGGACACAATGAGATAATAGTTTGTCTTGACAGGATTAACATTCAGCTTGGATCCTGTCATCCAAGCCGACACACCCATTAAACAATGTTCCAACTTCTCAAGATATTCCTTAGCGTTTGAAACTGATAAGGACATGTACATTTCAATATCAAAGGCATAAATATTATGGTTTATGTCGAAACTGGAGATAGCGCCGAGTGGTGTAGTGTATAAGGTAAAAAACAGTGGTCCCAGCATAGAACCCTGTGGGACCCCGTTTGCGACTTTATTTGATGGAGTGTCTTTAATTTTTATGGGTTGGTATCTATTTTCTAAATAATAAGAAAACCAAATTTAAGCCTACACAGGTATTCCATACCTATTTATCTATTTGTTAATGTAGCATGGTCAATAGTGTCGAAAGCGGCCGACAAGTCAAGCAGTGTCAGAGCTGTGACTTCACCCTTCCTTATTCTAATATTTATATCATTATGTACTTTCAGTGGCGCCGATTCTGTAGAATGATGTTTCCTGTAGGCTGATTGTAATGGATTAAATACCTATATGTTGGGAATGTCACTGTACTGGCTGTTATATACATGGTTCATTACCCATTTAACGGTATGTATTGTACACATTGCAGCCCATAGTTTGGTCGACCATATACCCTGTGCAAAAATTACCGCTAGCGCATGTTTTTTCGTGGATTTATCCGTCATTATCAACCGATTTTTATGAAATATTGCAAACATAATATTGCAAGACAATCCCAATATCCCTTAACATATCGTGAAACTATATGCAGTAGTTTAAAAGTTAGACCATTTGTCATGTAGTAAATTGCAAAAAAATGACGTCCCTCTATAAGCCTATTAAACCAACGCTATTTGAAACCCAGGATTGCATTATATGTCAAATGGTCTAACTTGACATTCATTTGAACTTGACTTTGACATTCATTTTCAAGATCACATAGGCTGACAGATAATAACTTTGTCATCGCAATAGGTCAGTTCTATAATTTATATCGCTTTCGTATCCATGCCAGTGTTAAATCTTATACAAATGTCACATGACATGAGTTACAATACATGGTGTGACGGCATATCAGCTCTTACAGTAAAAATTTATGTTCTGAAGTTATATGCCTAGAATATAATAAAATAATACCTTATTTTAGGAAGAAACTGATATTTGTTATTTTCACGTTTTACGATCATCTAGAGGTAAAAACCAAGATGACAACCCGGTAAAAAATGAGACATTTTCACCAACGTTCATCATGATTTTTTAACTGTTGAACTAATAGTACTAAACTATTATATAGCATGCATCATTTTCGAAAGACATAATATCCGTATATCACAATTGACAGATGAGGCTGGCTCTGTTGAAAAATAGGCAAAACCCTTAGATATTGTAATATATACCTGAATGGGTCACACATAAATGTCGTTGTTGGTCACTACCTCAAAGAGTACCAGTAGCAGTAGTAGTTGTAGCAATTTTATTGGCATAAAAAATCTAGTACACTCATTTATCCACATGACAATACAGAGTGGCAACGGTAGTATTATGGTAAGTTAAAGGGACTCAATCCGGCTAAAATTATAAAAAAATCAGTGATTTTATTTTGTCTTCTTCATATGACCATATGATGTAAACTTGCCAAAGACTAGAACTGCAAAAGTTTTTTTTTAATTTTTGTGCTGCGCATTTATCAGCTAGGCTAGATATAAAAACGAAATTCCCGATTTCTTATTTCGGACATGCATGTCCAGAATAAGAAATATGGGAATTTCGTCCCTATATCTCGCTTAAATGGTAAATGCGCAGCATAAAAATCAAAAAAAAACTTTTGCAGTTCTAGTCTATGGACATTTTTGCATCATATGGTCAAAATAAGAAGCCAAAATGAATCACCGTCTTTTTTATGATTTTAGCCTGATTTAGTCTCTTTAATATCTATATAAAATTTTGATAACAGATCAAAACTAGACAGTCAGTCGGAGACTGCGAACCTCCGCCACACAACTAAATTCTGGATCCGAATCGAAATCCAGATCATCCCTGAAATATAGTGGTTTGTTCCTTAGCCCGAGACACACTTCTGGAAATATGTAAGTCCTGCTGACAGACAAACAAACGGTCTGAAAACAAGCAAAAAAAGGCCAAAACATCAATTCCTAGGCGTAGGTAATAAGTATGAGAAGTAGTGATAAAATAGAGATAAGTACGGTTCGTGAAATTTAAAACTCTAAATCGTTATATTAATTACTATGTAAAATATAACAAATAAAATCATATATACAAAATACAATAAATGGGTACTGGAGCTGCAATATAATATTATTATTTTGTTTGACCTAGATACACGAGAAAAAAATTATAACAACTGGGACAGTTGCACTAAAAGTAACCTGTGTAGTTAATGGAAAAGTATGTAAAAAGCAAAGTATATAATTATAGTTATGTAAAATACTATTGCATATAGATGAAAAACATATCAATCATGCCATCTAAAGTTATATCTCATTTAATTTGAAATGAAATGAGATGGACAAAAAAAGAACATAAGTGTAATAATAAGCAACCTTATAAGAATATATAGATATCATAATAAAAAGGCCTATAGTAATTAAGCATATTATGTACAACAAAATACAAACATCCAATAACGGATAATATAAGCCACTAGAGTGCGTTACGTTAATGAATATACCTAGTTATTAATCCATTAAAGGTGTAATTTAAATACATGTCTTAGTTAGCACTTTCCGCTTCATTTGAATACCTCTGTTATTGGTCTACATCCATTTAAATATGTTAATTCTTTCAGTGCGGGGACCGCCTTTATGTTACGTCAGAATCTGACGTCTACAGATTCTGACATATGAGGACAGTCCCCGCGCTGCAGGGGGTAACCCGCTAGGCACGACTATAGTCGTTTTTTAATTCGTTTTATTAGCCGATTAACCCTTTCAAGCCTGAATTTACCATTGTCATCTTCATCCACTACAAGCCGCGAATTGCTGTCGCAATTCTCGACTTGTAGTGGATGAAGATGATTTGATGTGGTTTGAAAATTAAAAAAAATGCCATATATTGGTAAACCAGTTTCATGGAAATTTTCGCTCTAAAACCCGTAGTTTTAGAAAAATTAGGTCTGTTTTCAGGGATGTAAAATGATGCTTTAGTGCATCGTGAGGGCTTAAAGGGTTGAACAACTGTTACTGTGAAGGCAGTGTGTGTTTAAATATCAAGATATGCAAATGCTTGGTCTCAAATTAAAGGTATGCGAGTAATATTCACCAACCTGAAGTTGTGGGTCGCTGTAGGGAGACTATTATGTTCCGATCAACCATCCTAATGAAGGAGAGAATTACAGAACACTCCCCATATTGTTCTGATCAACCATCCCAATGAAGGAATGAAATATAGAACACTCCCTATAATGTTCGAAAAAAAAACAACCCAATCACGGAATGAATTACAAAACACTCTCCAAAATGTTCTTCTCAACCATCCTAATTGCGGAATGAAATACAAAACATTCCCCATAATGTTCTGAGCAACCATCCTAATGAAAGAATGAATTACAGAACACTCCCCAAAATGTTCTCATAAGGAGTTCATAGTAATCAGGTCGACAATGAACCCAGTCTATGTACCACTCCGGTCGCACTAGACTGGACAAATTATATATATCAAAAAATGGATATATATTATTATAATTAGTCAATACATTATTTTTGAAAAGTCTAAAAAATTCAATGTTCTGTCTATAAACTTGAGTGTTCACGCTATATATTTTACCGTTGTCTTCCACCTTTTTCGGCTGTCCAGATTTGCCTAAGTTTTTTTCACACCACGACATTTGAGACAACCACACAACTGGTACAGATCGTGCCACTAAACTGCCTACTTGTTTTATTAACCATGATTGCTGATTTCTCCATTTAGATACCGGAAACTCGGGAACATGAGCAGTGGAGCCGATTATAATAATATCAGGATCGACTTGTTGAGCATAATCTCCAAATATGTATTGTTGGATAGTCTGCGCGCCATAATTGACAACATGTGGACACATAATATTATCTTTGTCACTATAGAACTTTGCAGGCTCTTTTAACATTGGCATTTTGGCATAATGTATTACTAAACGTGGAAATGCCTCGTTGTGGGTCGTTCTCCCGCACAGGTAGACACGTCTGAAGAGCCACTTGCAATCTGTTTTTGTGCTGAGTTTATGTATGGATAGCTTACCATCCTTACCACGTGGGGTATTATTGTGCATGTCATTACATACAAATACTCCACTGTCCTCTAAGAGCCCCAGCATTCGCTCTAGAGGTCGTCGTATATTGGAATCCCCCACAAATAAAATCTTGGATGTGTTTGTTTTCTCAAAACAAGTCGAGAGCCAAGTAAAATTGTCAAAATTTGGTTTCAAGTTACAAATACCAGGTTTATAGAACACATTTGATTTAGATAAGGTGTTGTTCTTGTCGAGCCCAACAATTTTTCCATTTTCCATAAAAGTAGTATATTGATTGATGTGATCCTTTATGAGATCGAATGTACACATTCCTTTATATTCACTGTTCCAATTTGTATTTGACATCATTCCAAAGGTCACCATATAAGGTATACGTAAAGCGCTGTTGGTGATAACAGTCCTTGACCAGTAAAGAAAACTAGTCCCCGCCAGCACCAATAACAACACAAAACCATTCCATTTCTTCATAATCGACTGAAAAAAGAACATGTTTAGTTGAATATACAAACATAACTAACAATGAAAACATATTCAAATTAATTTATATACACATTAGTCCAATCATATTTTGTAGGCCATTTAATACAATAAACATTAACCAGTTGTATAAAAAGACGTTTTTATTATTTGTGTTCAAATATATTCGTAGTTGTCCACCCAAATTGTTTCAAATAATTATTCTATTCGGAATGTAGATATGCAAAGGCATGTAAAATGCCAGCAAAATAAATTGCACACACATAAATGTAGCACGTCTGCTGCACAAATGGCCATCAGCGTTATGGTGGTTTTTTATGAAATGAATTTTCAAGAAAAGTATATTTTGATGTCAGTTATAAACGGGCGTTAAAAAAAATATATTGACTAAAATATATTTTTTGTTACAAATCATATCCTCTGATGTATTATATATTATTTTGTTTGTATCATGCACTTCTGCACTAGTTATTCTTAACAATTCGAAAATGTAACTTTTTGAGGACCGCATACCGAAGAAGACTACATACGCTAGAAAAAGGCATAACAGAGGTGAGCACATACCGGAAAGGATCGCATATGGGAGGGGGCCACATACCGGAGAGCGCATGCAGGAGGGGTCAACATACCGGAGGGGACCGCATACTGGAGGGGACTGCATACCAGAGGGGACCGCATACCGGAGGGAACCGCATACCTGGGGGAAGTGCATATTGAAGGGGACCGCATGCCAGAGGGAACCGCATATTGGAAGCCGCATACCGGAGGGAACCGCATATTGGAGGGGGACACATACTGGAGAGCGCATGCAGGAGGCGATCGCATGCGGAGGGAACCACATATTAGAGGGGACCGCGTACTGGGGAGCCGCATATTGGAAGGTAACATACTGGAGCGTGCATGCCAGAGAGGACCACATAACAGAGGGGGCGTATATTGGAGGGGACCGCATATTGGAGAGGGTCACATATTTGAAACTGCATGCCGGAGGGAACCGCATACAGAGAGAACCACATATTAGGAGGGACCGCATACTGGAGGGACCGCATATTGAAGGGTCACATACTGGAGCGTGCATGCCGGAGGGGTTGCATGCCAGAGAGGACCACATAGCGGAGGGGGCTTATATCAGAAGGGACCGCATACCAGAGGGGACAGCATACCGGAGGGGACTGCATACTAGAGGGGACCGCATACTGGAGGGGACCGCATATTAGAGGGAACCGCATACTAGGTAGCGCATGCCTGAGGGGCATATTCTCTGATGTATTATATATTACTTTGTTTGTATCATGCACTTCTGCACTAGTTATTCTTAACAATTCGAAAATGTAACTTTTTGAGGACCGCATACCGAAGAAGACTACATACCCCAGAAAAAGGCATACCGGAGGAGACTGCATACTAGAGGGGACCGCATACCGGAGGGACCGCATATAGGAGGGGATTGCATTATTGGAATTGTGATTCGTTTGATTGCACCCTGTGGTTGTGTACAACTTCCACAACCCGCAGCCTTTTGCACGTACA
Source organism: Flabesymbios commensalis (assembly GCA_964017125.1). NCBI lineage: Eukaryota > Metazoa > Annelida > Polychaeta > Terebellida > Flabelligeridae > Flabesymbios > Flabesymbios commensalis. The sequence goes on from OZ024905.1 coordinate 11,660,587, forward strand.
CAACCAAGCCATACACTCTTTGCCACTAAATCTGTCACTTTCCCGTCTGCCTCCACTATCAGCACTCCTCTTACCAATTTTCATATTTTACCTATAATACATTACCTTTACCTATTAAACACCTAACAAGTTATATTAACTTCGCCGAAAGAAATTTTGACAACTGCAGATTTCAAAGACATCAAAATGTGAGTACTTTCTTTACTATTATATTATCTTCCTTTCCTCCAACTTACTACTTCTCCACTCGGGGCTTATCAAAATCCCAATATCATACCAGAGGGGACCACATACCGGAGGGACGGCATACTGGAGGGAGCTCATACCGGAGAGACCGCTCACCTGAGGGGACTGCATATCAAAGGGACTGCATACCGAAGGGACCGCATATTGGAGACCCAATATCGGAGACTGCATATCAGAGACATCTACCGACCACTGCATACCGGACACCCCATACCGGCCACCCCATACAGGAGACCGCATACCAGAAACTGCATACCGGGGACCGCATATCGGACGCCGTATACCCGGGACCGCATATCAGGGATGCATACTGGAGACTGTATACCAGAGACCGCATACCGGGGACCGCATACTGGATAGAGCATACCGACACCGCATAACTGAGGGGACCGTATACAGGAGGGTACCGCATACTAGAGAGCGAATGCCACAGGGGACTGCATACCGGAGAGAACCACGTTTTGGAGGGAGCCTCATACTGGACAGCGCATTGCAAAGGGGACTGCATACTGGAGGGGGCCGCATACTGGAGGGGACGACATACCGGAGAGGAGCGTATACGGAGGTGACCGCATACTCGAGAGGACCGCATAGCGGAGGGAACCACATATTGGAGGGGGTCACATACTAGAGAGCACATGCCGGAGCGGACTGCATACCGAGGGAACCACATACTGGAGGGGATCACATACCAGAGGGGAGCGCATACTGACCGCATACTAGAGAGCGCATGCCGGAGCAGACCGCATGCAAGAGCAGACCGCAAGCCGGAGCGAACCGCATGTTGGAGGAGACCACATACCAGAGAGCTCATGCCGAGGAGACCGCATACTGGAGGGGGTCGCATACCGAAGCGAACCGCATACCGTATACTGGAGACTACATGCCGGAGCAGACCGCATGCTAGAGCAGACCGCATGACGGAGCGGCCCGCTATTGGAGGAGACCACATACCGAAGAGCGCATATCGGAGGGGACAGTATACTGGAGGGGACCACATAACGGAGAGTAGCTAACGGAGGGGGGCGCATACCGGAAGGCACCGCATACTGGATAGCGCATACTGGGGAGCGCATGCCGGAGCGGACTGCATGCCGGAGAGTACCGCATACCGGAGGGGATCGCATGCCGGAGCGGAACACATATTGGAGGGGACCGCATACCAAAGATCGCATGCAGAGGGATCGTATGCTGGAGAGTGCATGCTGGAGGGAACCACATTCCGGAGGGGATCGCATACCGGAGCGAACCGCATGCCGGAGCGGACCGCATACAGAAGGGACCGCATATTGGAAGGACCGCATATTGGCGGGGACCACATACTGGAGAGCGCATGTTGGATGGGACCGCATACCAGAGGGGTCCAAATACCGAAGAGGACAGTATACCGCAGGGGACTACATGCCAAATAGGAACACATACCGGAGGGGACCACATACCGGAGGGACCCTATACCTAAGGAGCCTGCGTACGAACGGGACCTCATATCGGAGAGACCGCATATAAGAGGGACCGCATACCGGAGGCACTGCATACCTGAGGGGACTGCATACCGAAGGGATCACATACCGGAGTGACCTCATACCAGAGGAGCCGCATATCTGAAGGGACTGCATACTGGAGGGACCACATACAGGGGGAACGCACGCCGTAGGGACCGCATATCAGAGACGTATACCGGACACTGCATATCGAACACCCCATACCGCAAACCCCATACCCGAGACCGCATACTGGACACCGCATATCGGACACCGTATACCTGAGACCGCATTTCAAGAACCGCATATCGCAGACTGTATACCGGAGACCGCATACCGGAGACTGTATACCGGAGACCGCATACCAGAGACTGTATACCGGAGACCGCATACCCGAAGCTGTATACCGAAGACCGCATACCGGAAGCTGTATACCGGAGACCGCATACCGGAGACTGTATATCGGAGACCGCATACCGGAGACTGCATAGGGGAGACCGCATACTAGAAATGGCATACCAGAGACAACATACTGGAGATTGCCTACCGGACACCCATATCGAAGACGGCATACCCGGGACGGCATACAGGGGACCGCATACATTTGACTTTATGCCGCAGACTGCAAACCGTAGATTAAATATTATCAATACCTTTCTTTTTCTCCCAATTATAATGCCGATACTAGACAAGAGTTTCAGGGGGGGTGGGGGTTTACTCTTATCTTCGCCAGAACATCCTTTTCTTGTTGTATATAATACTGTAGATCTAGTAATATTCGCCAGGTTTAATTTTTCGCGATTTTCGTGAGAATGACATATTTGTGAATTGAAGAATCCCGCGAAAATTATTATTATAATAGCCTTTCTAGAGAAAAATAAAAAATCGTCAATTCTAAACTTCGTGAAAAGTCTCAAAATCGGAAATTCGCGGAAAACTTAAACACGCGAACATTCTACAGTATATTGAAGCTTAACCCTTTCAGCGCGGGGACCGTCTTATACCTCGGAATCTGACGTCTGTAGACGTCAGATTCTGTATTGTAAGTGGTAAATCATTTATTAAAGTCTCACTCTTATAATTACAAAGATCACTCAGAGTTTGAGCTGCGAGAGATACATACTAAAATATTTAAGACACATCAAAACATAGTAATCAGGACTAAAATATAGAAGACACGTAAAACGTTCTGCATTCTTAAATACATACTTGAATGCTACATGCATCAATACATACATTCCTATACCTAATTATACGCATGTATAATCTTACATTATTTATCTCATTGTTCCTTATATTAACAATTTCAGAGCAGGTTTTGGCATATTTTGACACTATATCATCCATAGCGGAGAAGCTGGGCATGTTTATTATCATTTCATTGTAAGTATGGGTGGCAGCACGGCGGACATTGGAGGTGATTGGCTTATAATGCCTGTTCAATGATGGGGGCACAAATGATCTAACTTAAGCAGAGCATAAGTTAACTGGATCAGTGCGTGCCTCTCCTCTGGCGGCTGACCCCTCCAAGGCTGATCTCATGGATATTACGCTAATTCAAGACTTCGTGGGAAGTCCTAAAGTCACAAATTCGAGAAAATCGCACGCGAAAAATTATAAGATCTACAGTACCTATACTTGATTGTTGGGGCTTCGATGCTCATTTGGGAAGTTCCTCCGGCATTTCCTTTGCAATTCTGTTTGGCCAATTTGTTTGTGGGGTGATAATTAGAAGTGGTTTGAATTAATATTGACATCTGTTATTTAAAAGCTCGCAAAACACGTTTAAACGACTTTGGGATTATGTTGAAACTTGGTTGAAGTTGAAATTATTTAGACAAGGCATTTAAATTACGCATGAATGAAGTTCACATCATTGAGGTGACTGAAATCACGTGGATATGAAATGTTGAAAAAACATTGGCAAAATGATGTTTAATCAATTTTTAAAGCAAACCAATTTTTTTCAAACGACATTGATTCATCGTTGTTTTGTCTGCTGGGCTGGCATTGTATGAGTGGTTACATTATTGCAACAGTTCATCACACGCGCTATTATCATTTCTAATATATAGTTGCAGACTGTTATTTGAGTGGTACAGCACCTATCAATATTTACCATTCAACGAATCTTTTTAAAAATAAAAAAGTATGTAAAAGTTTCATTCACTTGAAATTGTGTATCGCTACTACGACACACAAATGAACCAAAACACTTGCATAAGTAGAATTTGTATCAAAACATATACCAATCTAACCCATTCACTGCGCATGTTTAACCCTGACAACACTAAATTATTTTTGTCTAAGCCATGGCGACTAAAGTTTTTTTTTCATTTTTAAATCATCATAAATGTCTTAGTCAGCTTTTTTCTGCTTCATTTGAATACCTATGTTATGCCCCAGTCACACTGTCGCGAATCATGATGGGGAACGATACGGATGTAAATATTAGATCGCCAGCTGTTTCGTCACTGTCGTATTGTTCCGTGCTAGAGCGTGTCAATTCTCCAGACAAATATCACGGTTCTCAACGGTTCGCCAAGCCGATACGGATGTTTCAAACTGTTTAAAACATCCGTACTGCCAATACGAATGAAACCCATTCGTTATAGTTCCTTACAGTTCGTAGCAGTTCTTATCAGTTCTTTGCACTTCGTATTGCACTTCGTATCGCTTCGCAGCGTAACGGGTTGGTTCGCATTGGAAGAGTCAGGCGATGAGCAAGGAGTCGGAAAGAACTGACTAGAACTGACCCGACGCAACACGGTACAGATACGGTTGTCGTTGCGTGTCGTACTGAATCGTTGATTTTAAGGCCTGGAGATACGATGCAGTACAATTTACGTCACGAACTAGAAAGGATAGCTACGGATTGCTACGTTGCGCAACGGTGGAGTGAGACGAGATACGAATCAGTTAGATCCCAATGCGAATGACGGCGATTCACAATGAGCTAATGCGAACCAGGACGTTACCAATACAATGCAATACGCGGTAAGTATATAAAAAAAGCCTTCGACTATATTATTCCAGTGTTGCCAGAGCAGACTATAATGATCATTGTGTTTCAAATAATGGCCAAACCTGAAACAAATTTCAATGTAATTTCTGACTGTTGTTTCATACTCATAAATATGTCTCCTATAAACTCAAAAAGTCTCAAGAGATTCGCGCGGTGGAAAGTATTTTAAAACACTGTTTCTTAACTATACCCTCTCAACATTTTCGACTATATTTATGGTGGGATGACGAGCCACTTTCTAGCAGTGTTATGTACGTATTTTAATAGAAAACTTATTATTGAGATTTATAATAGTCTGACATATATTTAAAAAAACAATAGCTAACACATTAGCCGTCATAAATGTGATTATCCGGCACTATTCTGCATTGACTTCTGCATTGACCAGACAATTTCTTACCTAAGTACAGGACAATTACGATAGAGATTTTGTATTCAATCCCTCATTTATCACGGAAGATTGAGGTCAAGGTATCCCCGTGACAATATTCCTTGTTTACCCCCTAATATACATGCCCAGGCATACACTCTTAGAGACAGTTGTTAGAGACAGTGTGTATTATAGGCATATCATACGAATAATTAAACCAACAATAGCCGGAACAACACTTGTACAGTTCCAGATTGGTAAAAAAATATATTAAAAAAACTCAAGTCGAAAATCATATACATAAATGATACATAAATAGGCCTATAGATGTATATAGTTACAACACTTACAACAGTTATTATAGGCTTGCATTTAATCTGATTACTAAATTAAATCGTTTGATAACTGAATCGTTGGATATTATGCATACTGATCTTCAGCACTGATATGTTTTTAAAATATATTTTTATTTCGCTATGAAGTGGGATTTTTCGGTAGCAATTTGAAAATCGACAGGATTAAAAATCAGAAAAATAACTGGGTGCTACGATTGTGACTGCTACTTCCAAATGGATGGCATCATGCACAAGTGGGCAATCCCACTTTAAAAAAAACAATGAAAATAGATGTCATTGATAGCAACAACTTGATAAATGTACGAGTTTTACATTCAGGTTTTAATAGACCATTTGGTCACTGATTTTGCTACCTTTTTGTATTAATTTGTGTTTATTCGTTTTATCCTGTACTTCATGTTGCTGCGCGATTTTTTCTCAAAATCTTTAAAATGTGGGTTAGCCCACTTGTGCATGATACCATCCAAATGCGACTTTAAATAACTCTTCCTTTACCAATTTCGCATTTATGTGAAAACTACCTTCCTTTACCAATTTTGCATTCATGCAAAATCCACATGTGTACATGCATTAATTTCAATGGGGATATTTCATTACATGCGTGGTTGAAAATCGGCAACCAGAATGGTCAGTGACATGGACGCAATGTTCTCCTATATTTATTAATTTGTCCGATGTGCGCATGCACATAGCTATAACCTGTATTGTGCCCAGGGGCTACTCCAGTGGTCCTACTTAAAAAAAGTCAGTCAGTTTCTGGGGTAGTTTTATCAGAGGGAAGTCGGTAAAGAGAAGAGTTAATTAAGCACTATAGTCTAATTGGAGCTGTTGAAGTATAGAGCGAAGGGCGGCGATAACGCACGGCGTTGACTGCGATAATGATGGTAATACTAAAACTCCATAATGGATCTCTGTAAATATATTTTTTCTTGACCCACTCTATTTTTCAACTTCTGGTTGACAGTTGTTGTCGTCTTCTTCCACGACATTACATTTTTTCTGTCACTCCGCTTTCTGTTCTCTGCTGTTTTTCTTTGTATGTTTTTTTATTGTTTTCATTTGCGGTAATATTTTTTACTATTAATCTGCATGTTCTCTTTTCCTCGCTATGTTTTCCCCTGATGAATTCTAAGGCTCTATCACTTTATGATGATACACTCCTATCTCCCTCTGTCTGTCAAGCAATTTGCGTTACTGTTCTATTAATTTTATTTTGTTAGTGTTGTTACAATTTATTTCCCGGTAAATGTTTTCCTTTGATTTCCTATACTGTGGTTGCAATCGTCACTCTTTTTACCACATCTCATTCTTGTCTTCTACTATGTACCCCTCTTTGTTACCGTTACTTTATTCGCTGATGAGTCCCAAGCTATATTCATATACATTATTGTTACAAAGGAAAATGTTTTTTTTTGTTGTACTCTACTTCCTTCTATGCTTAAATCTTTATATAGCTTCTGCTGTGACACTTCGGCCATGGGATACAGTTAATGATCTATATTTGAGCACCGATTCTACTCTAATATAAATTCGGTATTTAAAAAATATTGTCACAAAATTCTAATTGAATACATTTGATAACTTTACATTTGAATTATAGTAATATAACGTTTAATATAATATAACACAGCACTAAAATTGGGTGAAGATGATTGTTAATTTGATGGACAAAGAAGACTGGCGATAAGACACGGATCAGCGTGACATATTGTAGCCAACAGCTCATCCCTATTGAATCGAATTGGTCCGTTCCAGGTCGTATCAGTTCGTACTGGTCCGTTCGAGGTCGTATCAGTTCGAACTGGCCCGTATACTCATATACATTATTGTTACAAAAGAAAATGTTTTTTTTGTTGTATTCTACTTCCTCCTATGCTTAAATCTTTATATAGCTTCTGCTATGACACTTCGCACATGGGATACAGTTAATGATCTATATTTGAGCACCGATTTTATTCTAATATAAATTCGGTACTTAAAAAATATTATAACAAAAATACATTTGATAACATTACATTTGAATTATAGTAATAGAACGTTTATTATAATATAACACAGCACTAAAATTTGGTGAAGATGATTGGTAATTTGATGGACAAAGAAGACTGGCGATAAGACACGGATGAGCATGACATATTGTAGCCAACAGCTCATCCCTATTGAATCGAATTGGTCCGTTTCAGGTCGTATCAGTTCGTACTGGTCCGTTCGAGGTCGTATCTGTTCTAACTGGCCCGAGTTGCACTCTATTTGATTTGGTTAAAATAAATATTCAGGGATATATATAATTTAGACTATATGGGGCTGTTCGACAATTACGTAACGCTTGGAGAGGGGGGTTATAATGGTTGCGTTACGGAGCGTTGTCAAAATAACTATTAAATACCTACAAAGACGTGGGAGATAAATCTCAAAATAAGCATTAGGCTATTGTTAAATTATTAAAACGACCCCCCCCCCCCAATGCTTATCCACCAGACATGGCATGGGGGTAGCCTATGCCTAAATAATGCTATTTATTATATCTTGTGGTCTAGATTAATATATAGACAAGTTTTGAATTATCTTGTATTATCTTGTTATTTAGGCCTAGATCTTATTCTACAATTATTTTAGTAGGCTGCCTGTACATAGGCCTAGTCTATTTTATTATTGTATTATCTAGCCTCCTAAGGGTGTCTTTACAATTTTAAGTCCTGTAGGCTCAGGGGCGTAGCCAGGGCTATGAACATGTGTACGCACAACGCTAGGGGTACGGATTTACGGAGCTTTTCCGAAACGGGATGGAGTGGATTTTTCCTAATTCATGGCTGCCATCTTATGGGGGGAGCCCCCATACCCGCTGCGCGCAGCTCAGCGGACACGGCGGGAGTCTCCCCCGAAGAAAATTTGAAAAAAATCGCAAATGGTGGCATCTGGTGGTATTTGCGGTAAAGATATTGATTTATAAACTTTGATTTTTTTTATAATATTTTTGTAAAATTTCAAAATTGAATACCAAAATTGAATTATAGTTTTTGTATAATTTAAGGAAGTGTCTATTTATCCCGTCACGGGGTGTGCAAGAAGTATAAAACCTTATTTAACCCGACAATGACAACCAATCAAAATCGTTTTTTCAATGCCCTGCTGTCAATGTTTGTTTTTTGGCGCTCATTCACGGAACTGAATATCCTACACCAGGACCTTATGAAAATGAACAGGTAAGTTATGCCGCGTCAAAATAAACTTGTACAATGTAAATATAGGCCTATCCCTGACACATGACAACTATTAGGCCTATCGCTTGCAACATTTACAAAAAAATATGAAAGCTGGAATACTACGAAATTATATATGTGAATTGACAACTACGCGTATTATCGTCCGTGGCCGCATTTGATTACTGCGCCCGATGTGCATTTTACATTGCTTAGTATCTGAGACATTCACCCAGGGTTACTTTATTGTTGGTTCACCGTTCACGACACTGGGCCAACAATAAACCAACATTAGGTAAATATAGGCCTATAGTCAACTTAATGACGGGAAATGCCGGCCGCTGATCCAGGGCGGGGGAGGGGGGACGGCCCCGCTTTTTTCGCCACATTATTTAAAAAAAACACCTAAATTGACCTAAATATACCAACAAAAAACTTGAGGGCCGCCCCCTCCCCCACACGCTTGTTTTTTTCAAATCCTGAGGAAAAACCTGGGCTAAATAACAATAAAAGGTTTCTTATAATATAACCCAAATAAAAACAAGTGGGTCATAGAGCTATTTCAATCTTCGTCTTCAACGCACATAAAATCACCCGGAATAAATAACTATATCAATCTATGTGGCCTACTTATTTAACCCACAACAAAGCATCCAGGCTAAATAACTATTTCCACATCAAACAACCCGGGCTAAATAACAATTCCAACCTTCTAATTTAACCGCATTTTAGAACCCACACTGTATACCTATTTCAACCTTCGTATTTAGCCCACAACAAAGTATCTGGGTTATAAACGTTTACAGCCTTCTTATTTAACCCACAGAAAAGCAACTGGGTAATATAGAACTATCTCAACCTTTATATTTCATCCACACCTAGTCAACCAGGCTAGATAACTATCCTAACCTTCTTATTAAGCCCACATAAAATCACATACTGGGCTATTTAACTATTTGAACCTTTTTTTCACCCCAAATAAAAGCAAGTAGGTTTTATAACTTTTCAACCGACATATTTAACACACAGAAAACATCCCGGCTAAATAACAATACAAACCTTCTTATATAACCCACATAAAACAAGTGGGTTATAGAGCTATTTCAATCTTCGTCTTCAACCCACATCAAATCACCGGGGATAAATAACTATGTCAACCTATGTACTTATTTACCCCACAACAAAGCATCCAGGCTAAATAACTATTTCCACATCAAACAACCCGGGCTAAATAACAGCTCCAACCTTCTAATTTAACCCGCAATTAATAACCCAGGCGGTATACCTCCTATTTCTACCTTCGTAGCTTCCAGCCCGCAGAAAATCTATTTAACCCAAATAAAAGCAAGTAGGTTTTATAACTTTTCAACCGACATATTTATTTAGCCCACAGAAAACAACCCGGGCTACACAACAATTCCACCCTTCTTTATGCCTACACGTAATAAAGCACCCAGACATATTTCAACCTTCTTATTTAGCTCACTACAATGCACCTGGGTTATATAATTTTACAACCTTCTTATTTAACACACAGGAAAACAGCTGGGGGACAGAGCGATTTTCCAATCTTCATACTTAATCCACAAGAAATACACCGGGCTAGATAACTGTCCTAACCTTCTTATTTAACCCGCAAAAAATCACCTGGGCTATTAAAGTATTTAAACCTTCTTTAACCTATAGAAAAACACCTGGTTATAGAAATATTTTCGTATTTAATCCTCACCAAATCCACTGGGTTAAATAACTTTTCCAACCTTTTTTATTTAAACCACAGAAAAGCAGCAGGGTTATTTCAACATGTCTCAGCACGGTAATCTAGAGTATATCTTGTGCAAAATATGCGTTATGAATTCTAGAACATAAATCGTTGTTGCTACACAGTACACTTACGTAGCAGAATTGCGTTCTCGTAATGATTAAATTATGCTATAGTGATATTTGTTTTTGTTTTCTTTGTACAGGATAAAGGTACAGCGATACAATTTTTAGATCATTCTCCTGGAGACACGACTGCCCCGTATACACATGATACAGTAGTGTATGAGAGATAAAATTGTAAGTATGCCTATCTACCTAATTTATGTGTTAACCAACAAATATTTAAGTTCTTGTAGTTATCATATTGTATTTTTTTTTATCAAAATATTAAATGCAAATTTCGAATTTGATCACCACGAATAGAACATATTTAAAAAAAAATTATGTTTAAATGATCCATTCATTATTTTATTTTCAGCGAGACGCCAGTGGTTTAAAAAAAATATATATGGACAATCTATATGAACACTCAAAGTCACTGGCTATATTTGTTTTATCTGTATAAGAAACATAAACAAGATCGACATTATTTTATGTGTGATATGATTTTCTTAATGTTTAAAAATTACTAAATGCAAGTGCAACATTCGTAATTATTATTATCTCATCATTGACTTTATAATTGAATGTGTTCACATGGTCGCAGAGTAACACAAAAGTTATCCACAAAAGGATTACCTACTTCTTGTCTGTACATGAATAAATTATCTAGTAGCTATAACAACCACCATTATATAGTTCCGGTACAATTGTAAACAAAGCACTAAATTATAATACTTACATTTTATTAATAAACAGGATAGTAGGCCTACCCCCCCTACACTTTTTATCACCCGATAGCATACTATTATATGTACACAGAAGTAAGATACAGAAAATATGTGCCCCTGAGCCCTTGTTGAAATGATGTGTTTTCCCTATGAGGCGAAAACGAGTGCATCTCTGCCAAGCATTTTAATTGACAACCACTAAGAATCATTGCGCTATGACCAAAACCTTTTCATTGCGTACTCAGGCAGGTAAGTGCCTACATACAAAAGTATGAGTGATACGGACTAGTGGTACTTGGGATTACGCATTCACAATGTATCTTTGACTTTTTTGAAAAAAACAATTTCACCATACATTCTATAGTTCCTCAAATATTATTATAAACATAACCACAATGCTATTTCAAAACTTTTTGGTAAACCATAAATGGTACCTTGGCGATAATAACTTAATCTAAACAACTTTTTGGTAAGTCATAAATGTTACCTTGGATAAAGGCGATAATAACTTATTCTAAACAACCGATGATAATAGTGTTCACTTTGCCTTAATCAGTCTCAATACAAGGACAAATTGAACAGATTGTTACTACCCTCAGATACGCATAGTCGGCACAGACTGGGAGAAGATAAACCATGGGCCTACTCACACAACAGAAAGCGAATAGTATAAATTAATTCACAAATATGTATTTTTTTTGTTTATAGCTAAATGTAATAATGATAACAGTAATTCGAAACATGTATTGCAGTAATATCGTGCGCTCACTATGTGACCTCAGGAATAAGTCTCCGTCATGGAGTGGTATAAAAAATATACTTTAGAAATTAAATCTGATTCAACCCATCAACATTGCCTAGTTAAAAACAGGTCAGACGTTTCACCTAACTGATTAAAAATATTGATGGACCACATACCAAATAATAATTCATTAATGTCTAGATGATTTAACACACAATGCTGAAATATTTGCGTATCAACCATGGAGACCAAAGAGTTGTTCCAATTTGAAATCATCACGAATAGCTTAGTTAGCTCCTTCTGCTTCATTTGAATATCTATTTTATGGGTCTACGGTCATAACAGTTTGCTAATTTCTTTCAGTGCGGGAGTCGTTTACGTCTAATGACGGTCCCCGCGCTGAAAGGGTTAAGAATAATTTAGGAAAGTATCACGGTAAAATATAAGCTCCGAGCGTCCCCACCATAGCAGTATAATGGCCAAAACTAGAAGGAATTACCACTAACGTGCTAGTGAGTTTGGACGGGGTCATTGTTTCTGAAGGAGCGCGAGAGCGAGCCAGAGACAGAGCAAGAGCCAGAGACAGAGCCAGAGCTAGAACCAAAGACAAACAGAGTCAGAGCAAGAGACAGAGCCAGAGCCAGAGACAGAACCAGAGCCAGAGACAGACTGAGACAGAGACAGACAGAGACAGAGCCAGAGACAGACAGAGCCACAGACAGAGACACACAGAGTCAGACAGAGACATAGCCTGAGACAGAGGCATAGACAGAGACAGACAGAGACAGAGCCAGAGACAGACAGAGCCAGATACAGAGACAGAGCCAGAGACAGACAGATCCAGAGACAGAGGCAGAGCCAGAGACAGAGCCAGAGCCAGAGGCAGAGCCAGAGACAGAGCCATAGACAGAGACAGACAGAGACAGATATTAAATTTTTACGAGTGAGCGGGGAAGAAACATTTTGCTTTTTCTAACTTGAAGGCCAGAGTGGTAGCTTTAACCACTGCACCAGGGCCCCCGCCCTATCGGATTACCAATGATTAATATCGGAAAGTTGTTCTTAAGATTTTATACAACGGATATTTGAATTCTGAGCAACATGTATAATTATAATATGACACAAACATATGTCAGTAATAATGCATTAAAACGATAACAGATTAATTATCTTCCATATGATATTGATTACAGGCTCTATAAAAGAGCAAATGATCTATTTCTTCGACCCAGTAAACAATAGACCTTAGCCCACTGTTGGATTAATGATGTACCGCTGTCTGCAAGACGGGCCCAACGTTAAACCAACATTGTATTGACGTATCGTGTTATCGGGAACGCGTTTTTAACCAGAGTATTAAATTGTGTATGCGGTGTACACGAATTGTATGCATTTTGGATGTGGGTGATCCATCATTTGTGTGCATGAGCGTCGATCAAACTGTAAAACCAGCTGGTTTAAACGGCATTCTGAAGTTTTCTTAAAGGTATAGTCAACTGTCAAAATACACTGGACAAGGGTGTCCCCAGAATGCAACAGTGGCCCCTGGACATTCCACAATAACATATCACCCCACATCCACAGTTATCAGCCAAGATAATAATACTATAATGTGTTTCATACCCATCGCCGCATTATGAGCAAGTTCCCAAATCATATAAACTCTATATACTTGAGCGACATCTATGAGGAAATAATTCACCAATTCTCTTATGTGGGCTTAGTGTTGTAACACAAACAGTTGTGTTGCCATGGGGGTCTAGAAACAGTTGACTCACGCATATTAACAGTGAGAGCTTTCCCAGCCAACACGGCACACTCACCAAATGTTGGTTTAATGTCGGTCAACGTAGCAGACGTTGGTCTAACATTAAAACAACTTTGGGTCAATTTCTCGTTGGAGTAGTATCTTGTAATTAGTTCAGTTGCTGATATTAATATAGTCAAAGTGTACTCTATAAGCTAATGTAGGCCTTCACCTGACTGTCCCACGCATGCCCATTTCGCAGTTGTATGAATCTTTAAACTGGAGCAAAACTGCTTTTGTGAATATGGTTTATAAATTATTTAAACATATGTTTAATTACACTCGTGTTAACGCTAAGCTCGGGTTTGGTAAAACCTCTTTTATGAATATGCCTGATAGTGTACAATATGACAGTGGACTCAAAACGTGAAATCACTCAACTATGCTTTGCTATGATTTTACAAGATTGATGTTGTTTAGTTATTATTAAAGATTCATACAGCTACAAAACGGGCATGCGTGGGACCGTCACGTGTAGGCCTACAGTAGCATATATAGAGCACAGGGCTGTAGGTATACAGTAACCTACCGTACAGGGTGACGGCATTAATATCATCAACTAAACTGATTACAAGATACTACTTAAACGATACATTGACCCAGTGCTGTTTTAATGTTGGACCAACGTCTGCGATGCTGGTCCAACATTGGACCAACATAGGGCAAATATACTATGTTTGAGAGAAAGTCCACCTGCCCAGCTAACACAACACATTGTATAACATTTATACAACGTCAGCCCAACGTCTTCGACGTTGGTCCAACATTGTATAAAGTCATACAAATGTTTTGTGTTCACTGGGTGTCAATATATAAGCTTGGGGTCAATCAGTTTCGACATCCCCGCAGTAATACAGTCAGTTTGCTTGCAACCCAGCGACCAAGTAGAGGCCAGGGCTAATGGCTTTGAATTATTAACTCATAGATGTCGCTTAAGTATATATGAAGTTGCTGTGATTTGAGAACTTGCTCTTAATGAGGCTTTGGGTATGAAACGCATATTTAGCATTATTATGGAATAGGGCCTGCCCTGGGCCCACCCACGGGCACTATTGCATTCTGGGGGACACTTGTCCCGCGAATTTCGACAGTTTACCACACCCTTAATTCTTCATCGTCATCTTACGCCGTACAACTGACTGACATCAGGTCACATCCAGCTAACGCGAGACGTTGACCCAATGCTGGGGTATTACTGGTCCTCTATCTGCACAGCATTACAAAAACATTGGTTCCCGACATTCCATGTTAAGACGCTGCTCCAACATGAAGCTAACATTGGTTCAACGTCTCGGCTGGGTGTGCTGGGTATCCGTCCCGCTCTGTGCGCAGATATCTGTACGTTGTAGGCATTGCTCTTTTGTCAACCTAATAACCTAGAAAATATTATTGTATATTTGGCGGTTAAAGGGACATGCCCAGGTCTAAAATCATAAAAAAATCGGTGATTTTATTTTGGCTTATTAATATGACCACTTAACAGTTAGGCTAGATATAGCAGGCTTGGGGCGAGTACTGGACAAAAGTACTCGAGTACAAGTACAAGTACTTGAAAAAATGACGAGTACAAGTACAAGTACAAGTACTGGATTTTTAAAAGTACTTGAGTATAAGTACAAGTACTATGAAAAGTACTTGAGTACAAGTACCGAGTACTTTCATTGTAAACTCTAATTAATTACATGAAATTTATTAAATAAATAATTGATTATAATAATGTTACTTCATGTTGATATATGTGACCCGATCTGGCAAAATGAGTTTTGAATCGCACTTTAAGAAATGATCATTAGGAAAATGGATTGGAAATGCATATTTTTTCTATTTATTTTATTTTATTGCAATTGTGTGGTATTTTCCAAAAGTGCACAAATTGCCTTTCTGAACTTCAAATGCCATTTTCTAAAAATGACGCAATTTCAGACTTCATATTTTTCTGAGTTTGTCGACTAATATTTTCGGAGTTAAACACGCTACAGAGTTGTGTGCTATACCATTTTAAAGGTAATTTTGTGTAGGTGCGTGATCTCTTAATAACTCCAATATTTAAATATGCGACTAACGATTCATTTTGCCGGGTCGGGTCACATTTAGATATAAATGAGTGGTGAAAATAATATTTTATGGGGCAGGCCTATTATTGATATTGCATGATGCCATGTCACAGCTAATAGTGTGATATTGCATTTTCCAATCAGTGTACAAAATATTGTATGCTACATGTATGCCTACTATTTGCGAATCATATTAAATAAATAAGTACATGCTAGTATACAAATTGTCTGTGTCTAAAGCTTTACGTTGCAAAACACGCTAGCTTAAAAACTTGCAGTGGTCCTAATGATGGTTATTTTTTGAGGCCAGTGCAGCCAACATTTGGCCGCCACTGTAATACACGTTTAAATGAGCCTGAACACACATTGTGTCATAGAAAAGATTAAAGGTATGCGGATCACAGTTCTGCCCTGAAAATCCAAAAGGCAGTATCTGCTTACTTGAAAAGTAAACATAACTGCCTTTTGGCTTTGTATGACAGAATTGTTTTGCGATAACAGGCACACTTTAGTTGCTGGTGACTGTTATATCAAATCAAATGTATTACCATAATACATGTTTATCTGTACAAGATTCATAAATTAGCCTATTATTAGTTTAAAAATATACATTTGTATGCAATTTATAGGAGGAGCATCTCACTGTTGTATCTATTTTTATACTCGGCCCGTCATCACATTTCGGGACGGGAAGGGTTATATAAAGCCGCCGTAGGCAGACAATTGACTAATTATGTAACCTCACACCTTTAACCCTCACGCGACACTAACGTGTTCAATTATATTCTTCTCTAATTTGCAGCTATAATTGCGCCTCAACTCTCAACTTCAAATGACAAACTACATAATCACGATATTAAAAAATAGACAAATCAAAAAACAATTTTTTGACTTACCTGCTGCTTACTGGTTACCTGACGCAATGTATATATATATATATTGTACATTTTAGGGTAGTTTAGTTCGCTTGATACCTGATGTCTTGTAAACTTGTGCATAATTTCGTCTACTTTTATTTTTTCCTTGTTTTTAGTATGTACAGCGATCCGATTTACATGAAAACATTGCTAAAATCAGAATTAAGCATGTTTTCTTCCAGGAGATCATACTACTCAGCATCCATCCATCCATTCATTTATCCATCCATTCATTCACTTTCATTCATCCATCCATCCATCCATCCATTTATTCATTCGTCCATCCATCCATCCATCCAACAAACAATCAATAAATCAATAAATCAATAAATCAATCAATCAATCAATCAATCAATCAATCAATCAATCAATCAATCAATCAATCAATCAATCAATCAATCAATCAATCAACATTGATCTATCAATTCATGGATTAATGAATGAATGGATCAATGGGTTGGTTGAGGCACATTATGGCCTGTATGTTTACGTTCTATGCTTAAGTTCGCCCAGGTATTGACTGATGTAGATTGAACACACATTGGTGAGTGGTATGTATGTTTAAGTTTATGTCTTGAATAACTCTTTCTGGTAAATATGGTAATGCAACTGAAACGTGAATTGATTTCGTTCTTACACTATAAGAAATAACATTTTTTATACAATAGAGTCGTTTTCAATAAAAAATATTTCTTATATTGGGAAGAGCATATCTATGGCAATTGGCTATGTGAAATAAAAACGATTATATTTTAGGTTTTCAGAGGAAACCAATGGTGATTTATTTCATATTGCACAATCCTCACTATGGAGTGTATATGTGCCTGTTGGAGGTCATGACATTTGACCTACTTTTTTACCTACATATCTGATCTAAAATAGCTTAGACACTAACAATCACGTTTCCGGAGCATATCTAAGAAAGCCATGGTGAGATTACATACATATTACACACGCACATAATTCAGGGTCCATGCTTGTTGTAATCTACACGTAACTATAAAACATGGCCAAATACAGTGGTCTTTGTCACCTACCGAAGTTTTTTCTCATTTTAAACAGGATTAATATTGTGATCGTTTTATAATATTTCATGCATTAGAGGTGATTTAAAGTTGATTTAGCCTGTAACATACACGTTGTCATGACAAAACGTGCTTCAATATGGGTTATGCTGTCGAAGTATGAGGCAACAAAATCATTATCGTTTCCATTACCTAAATATATGTTAGGACGCAGCTTTCTCTCCCATTGGACTGTAAATAAGGGTAATTTTGTTTTGCTTTTGGGGCTTGTCCGTTGTATGAGTTCAGAAACAATTTGATATTTACAGAATAGCAGGGAAACTCAGGGATGAATAGCTTTTAAAAAATGTGTATATCCTACATAAGGCCTAGAGCCACTTCCCAATAACAGTGAAACAATCAACTCGGAGGTGTTGTTTGTGCTGTATATTCAAACACATACCGGCATGTCTGATGTGTCAATGTGATTTATATTAGGCCTATTATGGCATTGTCGTCCTCCTTGACGTCAGAACGGAGCCATAGTGCAGCAGAAAGTCAGTGTTCTGTACATTATAATTACCTGGCACGTCATCTTATTTAACCCATTAAGTGAGAAAGTTTCTCACACTTGAAGCTGTGTCTTCCTGACGCGATACACAGCTTCACATGAGAGAACATTTGTATTTCTGTTTTTTTACAGATTTGTCAAACAGTCATGTTTAAATCTTTCTGTGGATTGAGACAAAATTCACCTTGAAAATATATGCCTACTATTGAAATATTAATAAAATGTTAAAAATAATATAGTTGTCATCGACACATAGAGGGTTCAATCGTCGAAGAGGCAGCCTGACCTTTCCTACAGGCAAGTCGTGGCACAAACATGGTCGCTGATCCCATGTTGGTTTGATGCTGGGCCAGCGTCGCAGATTGTTAGCCAGCATTAAAAAACATGAGCCGAACCTATTCTGTTTGTTGGGACTACAACCTTAATATCACTTGCCACAAATATAATCTAATTATAACCGTAATCTAAAAACAATTCATTGTCATGGTTAGCGCTTAAAAGGTGAATGAATAACAGTAAATGAATAATTGCTAAATGCCCTTAGTACGATAACTGTGAGGTAATTCAGATGTGTATAATTATAATATAGCGTTTTATATTTTATTGGCACTTGGCAAACGCAGGTAACCCATCATTTACAAAACTGCACAAAACCTATAAACTAGATGAGAACTGCGGACCGCTTTTCTGTTTATAGAGGTGCTGTGCGGTATGAGGTGGCGGAGTGGGGGGGGGGGGGGTGGAAGGAAGGGGTGGGTGTGGGGGGGAGGGGGTTGGTGGTGACTGTTTCAATGATGACGAGACACTATTGGCCGTATCCTCGAAGCTAGTTCAGCTAACACTAAGTTTAGGCTTAACACGGTGTTTGTTTAAAAAAAATTAACCCGTATGTCCAAAGCCAGGCTAGCATCGTATTAATAAACCGTAAGGTTAAATCCTAAACCGGTGGTGTAACGCCGTGAAGCATACAATTTGTGTACACTTGCAGTGATTCCCCGTCAGCGCCGATAATGGGCACGTCCGACAAACACGATACGTTCCACCAAAGCTGCTTTATTGTTCCTGCCAGCGTCGAAGACGACGGCCCAACATTAATTCATCATCGGCACAAGGTGTCGTGTTTGTCGGGTTGTCCCGTTTGTGAAGATCAGCAAAGACAATTTAACCTTTACTTTTTAACATTCAAATGTTTCTTCTCGTTCACCGTGATAAATCGCAATTTCCACCTTACATGCCTTAAGATGAATGAAAATCACTTCGCTTGATAAAATCAGCAAATAGTACATATCAAATTTTAATCAGAGCTGAATTAATTAGACGCATTGTTATATTTTTCATTAATAATAATAATAGAAAAAAAATGCCGCACAATAAAATCGGAGAGATTAATGATGAATTATTATTTACTTTTGATGACGGTAACATCTGAGATAATAAATGATGTATTGACCCTTTCAGCGCGGGGGCCGTCTGTAGATATATATGTCAAATATAATTGCCATAGAACCATAAAATAGGTACTCAAATAAAATAGAAAGAGTTCATAAATACATTTATGATGATTTCAAATTGAAAAAAAACTTTGGTCTCCATACAAAAATATTTCAGCTTTGTCAGGGTTAATATGTCATTGCAACATGTATGTACAATAAACATTTAATTAATTTTATTGATGTATTAATATTTAATTGAGATAATCACACGAGATAGGGAAACATTTAATCAGCAAAGACAATTTAACCTTCACTTCTTAACTTGCAAATGTTTCTTCTAGTCCAACAGTTTATTTGAGTAAATAAGATACATTCATAATATCAATAATACTAAAATCAATACTGCGCAATAAAATCTGAGAAAATGATGATGATTTAATATATACTTTTTATGACGCCCAACGACATCTGAGATAATACAAAATGCATTGATTTGTTTACATGGCAATATACGACCTGGAAATATAACTACATGTATTTCACTATTTCGGTGCTTTAAAATTAGTTTTTTGACTTTTTTGTATTTTCAGTTAAGATCAGTAGGCTATATAGCTTCATATAAATACAATGTTAAAAATTGGCAACATTGAAAATGTCTCATCCCAAGGGGTCCCTTTAAGCCAAAAACCAGCTTCTGGCATACCGGTTAGCGTTAAACTGAAGGTTACAACACTGTTATAGCTAAACTCACACTAACCTAGCTTCGGGCATACGGAGAGCAGAATGACCCCATGTTACATTATTATTTATATTTGGGCTAATATATTGAGTTTTCAACGGAATTTTAAACTTATTAAAATATCAACATTATAACATAGTTTTGTTATATTTGATGGAAATGCAAATCAAAATATTTTTAAGACATTGCAGGTATCAACTTCTTTATTTTCAAATCAGTGATGTACCAAACAAAAATATACACACATCTATGCATGCCTATCGCTATAATTAAATACTAATATACCAATCGAATTAATGAAATATGTTCTTATCTCAGATTTTATTGTACATACATATGACAATGAAATATTAACCTCTACAACGCTAAAATTAATTTCGTATAAAATATGAGATACTAAATGATGACTTAATATATACTTTTTATGACGCACAATAACATCTGAGATAATACAAAAATGTATTAACCCTTTCAGCACGGGGACCGTCTGTTGACGTTAAGACGCCTGATTCTAACGTGAAATTCAGACGTATATAGACGGTTCACGCGCTAAAAGAACTTAAACAAATTATAATTGCCCTACATCCATAACATAGTTAGCCTACCCAAATAAAGCAGAACGATGTAACAAAGACATTAATCATTTTTTCAATTTGAAATAATCATAAATATTTTCATTAGCTTTTTCTGCTTTATTTGTTTCATTTTTAATTCTTTCCGAGCTGGGACCGCCTTTAGACGTCTGACGTTTATATACGTTAGATCATAAATGCATTATGCATTTCTGGTTAGATTCAGACGTCTACAGACGGTCCCCGTCATCATTTATTATCTCAGATGTTACTGTGCGTCATCAAAAGTAAATATTAATTCATCATTTATTCTCTCAAATTTTATTGCGCAGTATTGATTTTAATATTATTATTATAAATGTATCTTATGTAGGGCCTACTCACATAATCTGTTGGCCTCACAAAATTGCCTTGTGGGTTGACAGATGACAGCATATAGTCAGGGCCCATTTTTGAAATTTCTGAATTGTTAAGGCATTTTTTAGTAGAATTTGGCATGCAGTTGTTTTTACACAATTTGGGTACGCTGATTCCAAATCTCCCCCATGCTAAGCTCTATTTTGTCTTTTTCCTACTCAAAATTCAAAAACAAAATAGCCGCCAAAATTTGTGGAAATGTTACAACTGTACATCACGGTTCGGCTCACAATGAACACAAAAACATCATTTAGTGTCTAAAATGACAATTTTTGGGGTCAGGGAATGGAGATATGATGTTTCCAAATGTCATATAGCTACAATTATTATTAAACAGTGGCCGCTAGAGGGCAAAATCCAAAATGGCCGCCACTGCAACGTAATATGCCTTAACTTCCGAGCCGCGATAACATTTATTATCAATATTTCACAAAGTTATGGGGAACAAACAGATGTTGCGTCAGAAAAACGAAGTATTGTAGTCCAGTGTAATAATTGATGTAAAATCATTTTTTAACATTCAGAAGTCGAGGGAAACCAATGTAAGAGGCATTTTGTAAGAATGTTTAGATTACTGACAACAATATTTTATGATTTTTGATCCCTGCCCGGCACTAGATAACCTGTCGCTCACCATATATTCGCCTCAGGCCTTTTGGTTGTGGCCTTTGTGATATCCGCTTGTATCGTGCTTTTACAGTAGAGAATAAATAAATTAAGGTAATTGAAATGCTCATTGGTCACGGGTGGCACCCTCGGGCCAAGCCCTATACTAGGTTTGAGAAAACATAAAGTTGATCCATCAAGGTCGTCTGCATAGCCATGACAATGATGACACGCATACATGTTCCGTTATGTTAGTATAATCCACTTTATATATTGTGCTGGTCAAAACGTGCACATCACGTAAATAATATGTTTCCCAATCGGATTGACAATTTACATAACAGAATCATCAACGGTTTTATATTTTTGGCCAGAAAAAAGACCATAGCATAGCCAGGTAATGCGTTGATGACACAGTTTTCAGACAGATATAAATCAACGAATAACGTCACAACCATCGACGTTGACCACACAAAAACGCAATGTACACATTATATATCTACTCCTCTAACTTAAAACAAGGATGAGATAAATGGTGTGACCGTCAATGACAATGATAACATACAGTTACAAGATATGTAATTTAATATGTAATTAAGTGCGGAAGTTGACTTATATATGATTTGAGCATATGAGATTAATGGTTGAAGACACCCGAAATCCAAACAGAGCAGTGAAGATGGAGCTATCCACAAATATCATTTCCCAGGGTGATGCTCATTTGCTAGAGTAATGTTGAAAAAACTGATTATGACTTTTTTATGAATGTATTATGAGCATGCACCATCTTCAGACGATGTTAGTAACTGTCCCTACTGTTGCCAAATCAATGCTATATTGTGTTATAAACAAGTCCCCAAAGCAAGATTATTGGGTACACTGTTGTGACTAGATTAGGATGCAGAATATGTGGTAATTGGGGTAATATACATTGATACCGTTTGTAACCCGATCATGATGTTTTCATGCAGATTAACATAAAATACAGAAATTGTTAGATACTGATTTTAGAATTGATGCTGAAGCCTTTGAGACGATTGAATGGTATATTTTACGATAAATATTACCAATTCTAGGTTAACACAGCTAACACAGTTAACACAGCTAACATTGTTATTGGATGAGAAAGTTTTGACAACAGAATGAGCAAGTTTACATCAGTTCCTACGACTACCACATTGTCCGTATCTGACAGTTTGATTGTCGTAATAACATTTTCCGTGAATGGCTGAATGAACTTGACATCTTCACCAAAAATGGCGAATTTGAACTTATTTCTGCAAACTAAAACTGCATTGCCCTCCTCCCTGGTTCTGTGATTTATCTGTAATATATTCATTCAGGTAATATACAATCTGAATGGAACTGTTTTTCGATGTAGCATTCAATCATGTGTCTTGTATAGATTATTAGACGAGCAATTATTCTGCTATGTCTGGAGGAGACCCATGGTTGTTAGGGGCCTAAATATCTTCACATCTATCATATCATGTCATCACTTTATATACAGTAAGACTTATTGTCTCTAACATTTATACCTTCTGCAAAACTGAACCTATTGAGCAATTGTATACTATTTGAGAGTGAGAGCTTAGAACTATGCATGACCAGAACCTACTGATTCAATACACATTCCACCATATCACGACCACAAGTAGAACGTTTCTGTATTTTATGTGAAAACATCCTGATCGTGTTACAAACGGTATCAATGTATATTACCCCAATTACCACATATTCTGCATCCTATCTTGTTTCAACAGTGTACCCAATAATCTCTGGGGACATGTTTATGACACAATATAGCATTGAGCTGGCAACAGTAGGGACAGTTACTACGTTTGAAGACGTCTGAAGTGTATGTTCATAGTATATTCATAAAAAGTTCATAATCAATATATTCAACATTACCCTATCAAATGAGCATCACCCTAGGAAAAGATATTTGTTTATAGCTCCATCTTCACTGCTCTGTTTGGACTTTGGGTGTCCTCAACCATTAACCTCATATGTTCAAAACATAATATATAAGTCAACTTCTGCACTAAATTACATATTTTTGATATCGTGTAACTGTATGTTATCATTGTTATTGACAGTGACATCATCTATCCCATCCTTGTTTTAAGTTATACGAGTAGATATATGTGTACATTACCTTTTTGTGTGGATATCTGAGTCGTTCATTTATATTTGTCTGAAAATTGTGTTATCACCGCATTACCTGGCTATTGTATGGTATATTTTCTGGCCAAAAAAATAAAACCGAAGATGATTCTAATATGTAAAATGTCAATCATATTTTTTTTATGTCATGTGCACGTTTTGACCAGCAAAATATATAAAGTGGATTATACTAACAGAACGGAACATGTATGCGTGTCATCATTGTCATGGTTATGCAGACCACCTTGATGGATCAACTTCATGTTTTTCTCAAACCTAGTATAGGGTGCCACCCGTGACAAATTAATTTAATTGATTTATTATCGACTGTAAAAAGAACGTTACAGGTGGATATCACATAGGCCACAAACCAATAGACCTAGAGCGGATATATGGTGAGCGACAGGTCATCTAGTGCTAGGCAGTAATCAACAATCATAAAATATTTTTGTCAGTAATTAAAACATTCTTACAAAATGCCTCTTACGTTGGTTCTCTCGGCTTCTGAATGTGAAAAAATGGCTTTCAAAGAAATTATTACACTGTACTACAATGTGTCGTTTTTCTGGCACAACATTTGTTTTGTTCCCAATAACTTTGTGAAATATTGATAATAGACGTTATCGCGGCTCTGAATTGGTTTCTTGGTGTGAGAAACCTATATATAGACACCAAAAACACATTTCTACGTTATTTGGAAGCAAAGTTAAGGCACATTACGTTGCAGTGGCGGCCATTTTGGATTTTGCCCTCTAGCGGCCACTGTTTAATAATAATGATAGCTATATGACCTTCGGAAACATTATAACTGAATTCCCTGACCCCAAAAATGTTATTTTAGACACCGAAAAGATGTTTTTGTGTTCATTGTGAGCCGAGCCGTGATGTACAGTTGTGACATTTTCACAAATTTTGGCGGCCCTTTTGTTTTTCAATTTTGAGTAGGAAGAATACAGAATAGAGCTTGGCATGGGGCAGATTTGAAATCAGCATATCCGAATTGTGTAAAAACAGCTGCATGACAAATTCTACTAAAAAATGCCTTACAAACTTTAAGAAAGCACTTTTTTGAAAAATGGGCCCTGACTAATATCAGAATCAATAATGTCATCATCAATGTAATGGTCATCATCCAACTCAATAACGAATATGAATTTCCCTGTGTCTTCTTGCTATGTTGTGCAAAACACAGCAAGCCACAATTATTATAATCAATCTGGTGCTTAATTTGGTACGGAGGCCAAAGTGCAAACATGCAAATCGTCTTAAAAATTGTTTTAAAACGCCAAACAATCTCTCTATAATGTTTCGGGCTATTATATGAGAACGATTGTAATGCCGTTCATTATCTGTTGTTGGCCTAGTGATTGGCGTGAGGTACAGCAAGCATGGGTACCCGGAATCCCCAAGCAACAGTCCTCTTGTACCATGTGTACGCCCATCCTCATACATTGCTCCCAGGAAACACGACACTTTGCGCCGTTGATGAATTAATGTTGTGCCGTGGTCTTCGACGCTGGCAGGAACAATAAAGCAGCATTGGTGGAATGTATTGTGTTTGTTGGACGTGTCCATTGTCGGCGCTGAGGGGAATCACTGTAAGTGTACATAAATTGTATGCTTCATGGCGTTACAACACTGGTTTAGGATTTAACCTTATGGTTTATTAATACGATGCTAACCTTGTTTTGGCATAAGGGCTAATTATTTTTAAAACACTGTTTTACTTAACACTGTGTTAAGCCTAAACGTCGTGTAGCTAAACTAGCTTCGAGCATACGGCCCTTAGTGTAGAAGTATTTAATTCGAAATGAACATATTCAGTGTGTAACAAGCCCCGTCTTTTCATCCCTGAGAGATGAGGTTTACCCAGTGTGCAGTGGGCCCCTCGTCCCAAACTAAGCCTAAAATATGAGGTTTACCCAGTGTGCAACCAGCTTCTCATCCATCCTAATTACGATGGATAATGATGAGGTTTAGCCAGTGTGAAATGGGCCCCTCACCCCTCCTAATATATGAGGTTTACATAGTGTGCAGTCGGCCCCTTATCCCTGACACTGCCTCAGAGATGATTTTACAAAGTGTGCAGTTGGCCCCTCATCTCTGGGAGATGAAGTTTACCAGTGTGCAACCAGTCCCTTTTAAGGATTAGGTTTAGCCAGTGTACAATGAGTCCCCCCCTCACCTGGGAGATGAGATTTACCTTCTGTGCAGTGGGCCCCTCATCCCTTCCGAGATATAAGGCTTACTATTCCTAGCGTAGAGTGTTGAGGTTTACCTAGTGTACAGTGGGCCCCTCATCCCTGACTCTGCCTGAGAGATGAAGTTCACCCAATCTGCAACCAGCCCCACCTAAAGCTCCTACTTCTCCCTGAGATGAAGCTCACCAGTGTGCAACCAGTCTCTCATCCCTCCTGAGAGATAAGGTTTTTCAGTGTGCAATATTAACACCGTAATAAAACAATGATCTTTAAAACTTAGATTACTATCAAAGTATTTTGCTAATTTTCTCTCTAACACCCATTTATCCACATAACTTTTCTAGCCTAGATAACGTTAGGCCTAAGTTTCATAAATATCTGCTTTGAAAATTCATCTGTCTAAAATATATTTCAATTTGTAGCATTTGCCGGGTCTAGCTACAGAAGAAAATATATCATACACATGTGTGGCACCAGATGGTTAACATGGTTAATATGGGAGCAATTTCATACTCTAGCCACCAGAAGATTATTATATGAGACATATGATTCTAGGCATCAGCAGGTTAATATAAGAAAAATATGTTTCTCTACTTCACAGAGGTTTGAGACACGTGATACTACAGACACCAGATGGTTAAAACACTTGATACTCCAGCCGCCAGACAGTTAAAGCGACACAATCAGGCTAAAATCATAAAAAAATCTCTAATTTTATTTTGGCTTCTTAATACACTGTTTGCACGATTTTGCGCCTAAGCAGGACTCCCAACTAAATAGTTCAGTTTTAATCACTGTGTGGCGTGTTGTAATATAAGTGTGACAGGACTCCCAACTAAATAGTTCAGCTTTTAGTAACTGTAGTGTGTGGCGTATTGCTATTGGGAAAGGGGTATATGGCCATAATATGTGAACATGTTCATAGACTAGTATTGCGTATGTTTTTTTTTAATTTTGTGTTGCGCATTTATCAGTTAAGCGAGAAATAAATACGCAATTTAATTTCAGACATGCATGTCTTAATTAAGAAATACAGGAAAAACTGATAAACGGGGCTTTTCGCACACTTGCTACGTTGCCACAGCAACCCAAAATTTAAAAGACTTCGCAATTCTAGTCTATGGACATGTTCACATATTAAGGAAGTAGGCCTAAATTAAGAAGCCAAAATACAATTATTGATTTTTTGATGATTTTAGCCTGATTGTGTCGGCTTTAATACAGAAGACATGTAATATTCTAGGCAACAGAAGAATAACATTAGATAAATATAATAGTCTAGTCACAGAAGAAGAATATTTGAGACACGTGATATCAGAGACCCCAGAGGATTAATACATGTGTTACTCTAGTCCGGAAAGGATTAATAAATAAAACATATGAAACTCTAGGTATGAGAAGGTTTATATAGAAGAAATATGGTAATCTAGTCCACAGAGCGGTAATACACGAGACACACGTGATGCAATCGACCCTCTGGACCTCAGGGGGTTAATACACATCAAACTGTAGCCTATAGAGGGTTGATAAATAACATCTATGAAGCTCTAAGCATGAGTAGGTTAAAATATGATAAACATGATAGTGTAGTCTACAGAGGGTTAAGACATAAGAAAAGTGATACTCCAGACATCAAATGGTGAATATATAAGAAATATGCTAGTATAGTCTACAGAGGGTTGATATTTGAGACACGTGATACTATCGACTATCCGGGCCTCAGAAGGTTAATAATACTCCCGCCTATAGAGGGTTAACAAATAACATGTGATGATTTAGGCATCAGTAGGTTAAAATAAGATAAACATGATAGTGTAGACCACATAGGGTGAATATATTAGAAACGTAATACTCTAGACCACAGAGGTGTGATACTCCAGACATCGAAAGGTTGATATAGAAGAAATTTGATAGTTTAGTCCACATAGGGTTAATATTAGAGAGACGTGATACTATCTACTCTCTGGACCTCAGAGGGTTGATACATGTCAAACTCTAGCCTAGAGAAGGTTAATAACTAACATTTATAATGCTCTAGGCATCAGTAGGTTAAAATACGTTAAATATGATAGTGTAGTCCACAGAGGGCTAACACATTAGAAACGTGATATTCTAGACCACAGAGGGTTAATACGTGTGATACTTTAGTTCACAGAGGCTTAATAAATAAGACATGTGATACTCTAGGCATCAGAAAGTTGACATTGAGAAAATATGGTAGTCTAGTCCACAGAGGGTTAATACATGAGACATGTCATGCTCTAGAGAGTTAATAAATGTGATACTCTAGAATGGAGAGTGCTAATAAATAAGATATGTGATATTATAGGCATCAGAATGTTAATATAGGTAAAATCTGATAATCTCATCTCTTGGGGATGAGGGGCTCAGCTGCACATGTGTAAACTTCACCCTGGGAAAGTGAAGGGCTCGCCACACACTGGGTGAACCTCATCTTTCAGCCTAGTTATGGATGAGGGGCCCACTGCACACTGACCAAACCTCATCCTTAGGATGGATGAGGGGCTCGCTGCACACTGGGTAAACCTCATCTTGCAGGGCCAGGTAGGGATGATGGGCCCACTGCACACTGGATAAACCTCCGATCTCAGGAGAGATGAGGGGCCCACTGCACACTGGGTAAACCTTCTCTCTCAAGAGGGATGAAGGGTCCACTGCACATTGGTAAACCTCCTCTCTCTGTGTAAACTCCACCCTGAGAAAGTGAAAGGCTCGCTACACATTGGGTGAACCTTATCTTTCAGGCCCAGTTATGGATGAGGGGCCCACTGCACCCTTCCGGCTAATTTTCATCTTCAGGAGGGATGAGGGCTCGCTGCACACCGACTAAACCCTTATCTATCAGAAGGGATGAGGGGCCCACTGCACACTATGTACACCTCATCTGTTAGGAGGGATGAGGGGCCCACTGCAGACTGGCTAAACCTCATTCTTAGGATGGATGAGGGGCTGGTTGCACACCGGGTAAACCTCATCTATCAGGGCCAGTTAGGGATGAGGGGCCCACTGCACACTGGGTAAACCTCATCTATCAGGCAGAGTCAGGGATGAGGGGCTCACTGCACACTGGGTAAACCTCATCTCTCAGAAGGGATGAGGGGCCCACTGAACACTAGGTAAACCTCATATATCAGGCAGAGTCAGGGATGAGGGGCTCATTGCACAATCGATAAAACACATCTCTCAGGATGGATGAGGGGCCCACTGCACACTAGATAAACCTCATCTCTCAGGAGCGATGAAGGGCTGGTTGCACACTGGGTAAACCTCATCTTTCAGGCAAAGTTAGGGATGAGGGGCCCACTGCACACTGGGTTATTGGTTCACCTCATCTCTAAGGCAGAGTCAGGGATGAGAGGCCCACTGCACACTGGGTAAACCTCATTTATCAGGCAGAGTCAGGGATGAGGGGCTCACTGCACAATCGATAAACCTCATCTCTCAGGAGGGATGAGGGGCCCACTGCACACTTGGTAAACCCCATCTCTTAGGAGGGATGAGGGGCCCACTGCACACTAGGTAAACCTTATTTCTCAGGAGGGATGAGGGGCCCACTGCACACTGGCCGTAATCCTTAGGAGGCTCGCTGTGCACTGGCTAAACCCTTATCTCTCAGAAGGGATGAGGGGCCCACTGCACAGTGGGTAAACCCCATCCTTAGGAGGGATGGGGGGCTAGTTGCACACTTGTAAACTTTATCTCACGGGGATGAGGGGCTGGTTGCACACTGGGTAAACTTCGTCTCTCAAGAGGGATGAGGGGTGGTTGCACACTGGATAAACCTCATCTCTCAGGAGGGATGAGGGGCTGGTTGCACACTGGTAAACTTTATCTCTCAGGGATGAGGGGCTGGTTGCACACTAGGTAAACTTCGTCTTTCAGGATCAGTGAGGGATAAGGGGCTACTGCACACTATAGGTAGACGTCATCTCTTAGGAGGGATGAGGGGCCCGCTGCACACTGGCTAAACCTCATCCTTAGGATGGATGAGGGGCCGGTTGCACACCGGGTAAACCTTATCTCTCAGGAGGGATGAGGGGCCCACTGCACAGTCGCTAAACCTCATCCTTGGAAGGGATGATGGGCTCGCTGCACACTGGGCAAACTTTATCTGTCATGGATTAGGTGATACTGGTACAATGAATGCTTCCAACGTCACCTGGCCCCGGAGTGCCAGATGGAACATAATCCACTCATCGATGTAGTCATCCACGTGTGAAAGTTAGTATTGTGGGGAGCCTCCGTGACCGAGAGGTAGCGTGCTCGGCCTCAGACCGCCAGGGCTCGAATTTCGAATCCTGTGTCTGGAGGACAGTGTCATCTCAATCATCTCACCATCCTCAGGAGGTTCTCCTGGCCCAGTTTAGCCTATATGTGCACAAAGGTGGCCTAAAGCCCGATTCATTTCATTTCATTTCCAACGTCACCTGGCCCCGGAGTGCCAGATGGAACATACTCCACTCATCGATGTAGTTGTGTTTGAAAATTAGAAATGCGAACATATTAATTTTATTGTGCTAGTCGAATGGACCCAGTGGAATGCTTCTTTTGACAACCAATAAGAAACCTCGTTACATCATTCACCGGGTGCCCAAGGACACTTTAATTATCTTGCATACACCACAGCGGGCTGTATAACGCTAATTTTCTCTTATTTCGTCCGCCACGGTGTATCGAAGGCACAAAATTAGCGGTTCCACGCCCAGTCACGGGACATGGAAGAGGATTTAACTGTTATTTGCCCCGTCACGGGTAATCCAACGCACTTTTCTTGCCTTGTGTGCCCCGGGGGAAAATACACCCGGTCATAATTTAAATCATTTTACTGAGTGATTATAGATTAAAATTTACTGATTCTTTTCTGTCAAGTACGATTATCTATAGATAAACTGTTTTTAAAGCAGACATGGCGGATCAAGCATTTGACTCAAATTGACAGAGGGGCGCGCCGAATTTTTATAAGATTTACTATTGATCAGTAGGTCTAAGGATTAAATAAGTAAGCCAATGGCCTTGCTTTCTTAGATGCAAATTCGTCCACTATGTAGGCTACGTGGTGTCTTTGTGAGCACGAATAAAAGCTAAGCTGGGCATTCTGTGATTGGCCATTAGGGGGCCACCATTCAATCGCTAGGGGGGGGGCTGGAGTATTTTTGAAGTAAATTTTTGAGATTGAATTTTTATGAAATAAATTATTGTTTTAAGGACATGTTGTAAATAAATATTTAATAGCCTTTAATTTTTTTTTAGCCATACATAATAAATGTAAATCCTTTTTTCGCTCGAAGAAAGGCAAATACATATTTTGCGTGAGGCAGAGTGTGAAATAAATAAAATATTGCAGATAGGAGGTGAAATAAATAATTTGTCCAGTTCAAAAACTCCAGCCCCCCCCCCTCCCCTAGTAATTTAATTGAATGGCAAATACGTTTTACTCTACCCAGCAACCACCGCACGTTAAACCAATGATGGCGCAATGCTGGTCCATCGTCTACGAGCCCTTTAAATATAGCTACCAATAAACCAATATTAGTTCAACGTTATGTGCTTGCTGGGTAGACCTCTGAGACCTACATGTAGAGCTAGGACTCTTCTTTGTACATGCATAGCCTAATACAAACAACATACTGCCAAGTGGGCCCTTTTAACAGTTATAATTCAGGCGTTAAAGTAATGATAGGCCTATATAGGCCCACAGACACTAAGCTTACCCTAGACCAGGTGATCCCCTCACTGATCTACACAGAGCATGCAGTGGCGGATCCAGGGGGGAGGGGGCGCACGAGGCGCGCGCCCCCTATTGTTAGGCAAATACTTGTAAAAGTTCCCTAAATTGGCTAAAATTTTCGAAAAAAAATTGGGGGCAAGCCAAAACCCCCTTTTTTCAGATCCTGGATCCGCCACTGGCATGGACACGTAGGCGGCCGTCCCTACAGGCTAGAGTGTGTGGAGGGGGCTAGAGATCGTTTAGAATTATCCCCATGACGTTGCTGAAAGAGAACTGCTACAGATTATAGTAATAATAATAAGATAATAGGATTATAATAAGATTATAATGCCTTGGGGTGGATATCGATCTCAGTGACTGCCTGGTTAATAAAGGTTGATTCTCCCTGGTAAAACGAATGTAGTAATCCACGGTCCCAGCCGCCCCATATCTTTACGTCGTGTCCACGGCAAGTTTAGCGGCACTATCATACATGTTGTGAATTTGTGACTGTCATTGAAAAGAGAAACATTTATTGCATTTGTATTCTACTTTTCCGGCGTTTTACGCAACATCACATAAAGAATAGAAGTCGTTATTTGGACTGCTAGATACTCATACATGTAGGCTAGTCTGCTAACTTGCTGCTTCTTTTTTTGAAAGGGTCAGATTTTTTTTTACTCTCCCTTACAATGTGTACGCACGTGCGTACTGGCGTACGGCTGGCTACGCGCCTGAGGCTTAATTATAAATAGGCCACATGACTTAAAAACTACGTCAACATAGGCTACAAAGCTAAAATTTAAATGTAAGACTGCTAAAAAAAATGGAAAATGTCGGGTTCGATGACATTCTAGGGTAGACCCAACGCATCTATAGGCCTATCTCACAATAAAAAAAATTAAGTGAACATAATTATATGGTTCTATGTCTGCCAAATTATTGGGAAATAATCTTTACAACATTTCATGAAAAAAGCTAGATAATTGACTGAGTATAATCCTGATAATCAACGAAAAGCTGATTTACACCAGTGGTCATAGTCTATACAGACATAAAACATTTTAATTTTAAAAATATTAGACTATATATATTGAAGGGGTGGGGGGTGTTGTACATTGTCATTGGTGGACTTTGTATCATGCACTTATAATTATGTTATGAATGTAGACCTATCTATTTTGGGCCTATAGTATACAGGCCATGTAGGCCTAACCCATCATAGTAGCCTGTCATCACACTGACGGGAAGTGTGCGAGGGGGTTTAACCCCTTCACACCAGAATTTTTTTAAATATGAGACTTTACAAGAATCAGATAGGCTTAATCTAGCTAGACTATATCTAATATTGACAGTTTTACAGTACAAGTAATAATTTCACTCTTAAATATTTTGGTGGAATATTGTCCCGAAAAATGTATAGCCTACATGGAAAATATTGACAATGCTCATGATTACGATTATTTCAGGGCCAGGGCGCATACAGGTTCTGAAGAAAGGGGGGAGCTGGGGTTTGCTGTTTTTTGTGCTTTTTCTGGCTAATTTAATAATTAGACTCTAGCTTGAGCCTTGAATGTGTTGTGACCAGTGCCAGGCAGTCCACAAGTGGTGACTGCTGACAGTACTGTCACCATAGAACATTATCATAGCTGATACCTTTTTACCTTTGCACTTCACATAACTAATGTCTGCCACTTAATGTCCGAAATGACAGTTATGACTACTTGATTTCTTAAATATCAAACGACAAAATGGCTTATCTGGCAATTATGACGTTCTGACATTTCTGAGTTGACTACTATTCATCATCTGAAATGTCGTATCTGGTAGAATGTGACTATAAAGGGGCGGGGGCCCTAGGGTAGTGGTTAGCACCGCTGCCTTTTACGCTAGAGTTCGGGGTTCGGTTCCCGGTCTCGGCGGTTTGAAAGAAACAAAAAATGTTTCTTCCCCATCCACGTGTGAAAGTCAGTATTGCGGGGAGCCTCCGTGACCGAGAGGTAGCGTGCTCGGCCTCAGACCGCCAGGGCTCGAATTTCGATCCCTGTGTCTGGAGGACAGTGTCATCTCAATCATCTCACCATCCTCAGGAGGTTCTCCTGGCCCAGTTTAGCCTATATGTGCACAAAGGTGGCCTAAAGCCCGATTCATTTCATTTTTGTGCCTATAAAGAATGGATTAAGCATAGCAGATAAACACCTTATAGTAAAGAAAAAAACACTTAATAAGGAAACATTTTGTTAAACATGTTTTTTAATTGAAAATAATTTAGTAGTCAGAGACAGTGGACCTAACCTGTTTCATGTTATGTTGACTGAAAAATCCATTTTTGGTAGGGTCTACAATTTTGATTAATAAACGAAGGTGATCTTCAAGGTCAAAGAGTCGATTAAAAAGTTAGGCAAGCGAACAGTGGTTATTTTTAACATTGAATAAATTAGCTAGGTGGTACCATTTAATCTCCAGGGGGGCTTCAGGGGGTCTGTTTAAAAGTGACGAGAATCATCAGAACGTAGCGGAGAAGCGTTAAAGGGTGACGGGAAATCGGTCAAAAACGATGGAGAGGCGTTAAAATGTGACGGAGATGCGTTAAAGGGTCATGGAGAAGCACTATAAAGGCCATAGAAAATTAAAGGGCAAAGGGAAGCTTTAAATCGTAAAGTAGTTGGGTGCGATGGGTGCGCTAAAAGGTGGCGGGGAGGCAATAAAGAACGACGAGGAAGCGTCACATGACAATGGGAAGGCGTTAAATGGTGACGACAGGGAGCCATTAAAGGATGATGGGGATGCAAAAAAAGGGTGACCGAGAGGCGTTAAAAGGCGACGAGGAAGCGTTAAAGGGCAGCTGAGATGCGCAAAAGGCGGCGGAAAGTATTAATGGTCGACGGAGAGGGGTCAGTAGGCAAAAGGAGGCGTTACAAGGCAATGGAGAGGCAACAAAAAGACACCAAAAGACAGAGATGCGTTAAATAGCAATGAGGAGTAATTAAATGGCGACAAAGAGCTATTCAAGATTGGCCGAGAGGCATTAAACTACGACGAGAAAGCCTGCAATTGCAATGGAGAGGCGTTAAAGTAGACACAGATGCATAACAGGCATGGCAAAATCATTTAAGTGTGACGGGTGCATTGAAAAGGGATGTACAGGCATTAAAGGACGACAAAGAGGCATTGAAAGGCAATAGGGAGTCGCTAATAAGCGGTGAAGTTGTGCTAAAGGGTGGCAAAGAGGCGGTGAAGGATGACGAAGAGGCATTAAAAGAGGACGGAATGACAACGGGGAGGCCTTCAATGGAGAGGCGATGGACAGGCGTTAAAGGGCGACTGAGAGGCATTAAAGGGTAATAGGGTTGTTCAAAGGAGACAGGTGCCCCAAAAGCTGGCGGGAAGGCAATGAATGGCGACGAGAAAACGTTACCAGTAAATGATGTTGGGAAGGTTTTAGCCCTTACAGCGCTGAAATATTTTTTTGTCGAACTATGGAGACCAAAGTTGTTATTTTTTCAATTTGAAATAATCACAAATGCCCTAGTTAGCTTTTCCAGCTTTATTTGAATACATATGTTATGGTCTACGGCCATTATAACTATTTTAATTATATAATTGCGGGGAACGAAGGGTTGCAGGGCGATGGGGAGGCGTGAAAGGGCTGATTGTTGCATAATACTTTATAGATAACTGACAAAATCGTAATAGTTCATTGTAATAGGCACTGGAAGCCAATAACGACCTTGGCAGAGGAGAGCGCCTCACTACTCAAGCTAGACAGTTTAGAGCTCTCTGGAGCCTGTTTATTTCTTGATTTGTGACATTATAGAGGAGGCTGTTACAATAGTCCAGTTTACTTGCAAAAACCAGTGTAGTTTTAGCTATGCTTCAGATATCAAGGACTGACACAGGCAACGTAGGCCCCTATGTCCCGAATGACTCCAATATTTTGTGTCGAGTCACGATAGATAATTTTGCAGGGAAATGTTGCATCAACTGTTTTCATTGTTATTTTGTTCCAAACAGGAAAACCAAACAGGAAAACTTTTCATCTGGTATTCACTTGGAGTTTTCCATATCTAATCCAGTCACCTACGTCTAACCATTCTTTAGCAGCTTTACGTCGTTGATTTTCATTAAACTCTTGGAATGTTGATGTGTAGGGTGAGTAGGACATGGCCAACCACAAAAGAAACTACATGTAACTGTGAATACTGTATGTATTTGTTATGGGTCTATATAGACATGTAGTGGATACTTCACATACAATTAAAATTTGATTGGTGGCGGCCACCATTAATAGACTGCTTGCACGAGTTTGCGCAGTGAACAATTGTCTGATTAAAACAGTTCCGAGTTGCTCACTGTGTGGCGTGTTGTCATTGATAAGTGTGTAACAGTTGTCTGATTAAAACAGTTCAGCGTTGCTCACCGTGTGGCGTGTTGTTATTGAAAAAGGTGTATTCCATTCTCCAACAATTTTCAAATATATGCTTGTAGTAAAATAATACCTGACTTCACTGTTCGGCACCAATGGTATTTAATGTACAGATGATTACGTGTGTGTGGGTCATGGTGGGTTAATTGTTGAGTGTTTTCCTCAAACTCGCTCGACAGGGGGCTCTGGGCATGCCTTTTAACCCTTTAAGCCCTCACGATACATTAAAGCATCATTTTACATCCCTGAAAACTATGGGTTTTAGAATGAAAATTTCCATGAGACTGGTTTAACAAAACATTTGGCAATTTTCTTTAATTTTTCACCCACTTCAAATCATCTTCATCCACTACAAGTCGATAAATGCGACAGCAATTCGCAGCTTGTAGTGGATAAAAATGACAGTGGTAAATTCAGGCTTAAAAGGGTTGTGTAGGGTGGCGAAATAAATAACAATACATTCCTACGTTTTGAAAACGATATTGCCGGCGATGAAAAAAAACATAGCTGGAACAAAATTTTTTATCTCCCTAACTAAACTTTTTTTTTTAAATTTGCATGATTCTAATCCGCAATT
This sequence comes from Flabesymbios commensalis, assembly GCA_964017125.1. Taxonomy (NCBI): domain Eukaryota; kingdom Metazoa; phylum Annelida; class Polychaeta; order Terebellida; family Flabelligeridae; genus Flabesymbios; species Flabesymbios commensalis. The sequence continues at coordinate 11,697,819 of OZ024905.1, forward strand.
AATTTAGCTGGACAAAAAACTGTTTTTATTGGTAATGCACGGCCCTAATCTAATCCACGCGTTCATCTAAAACATAAATAGTGGTCTTAAGGCACGATAGCTACATTCCGTCAAACACAGTGACGTCACCAGAAACCCTTTTATGTCGCTACTCGGTAAAAACAATGTCATGTAAGTCCCCCTCTCCCATACAGCATTGTGTATTAGACTGCTATAGGTGAAAAAATTGCAGGCCAAGGCTCTTGAGTTTCACAGAATTGACACCGCTGTTGAGCAGAGAATATAGCCAGACACGTGGAGGCTACAGCTTGCATCGAATAATCACTATAGGCTGGTGCTTCCGTACCATCCCATGCAATAGATACCTAATGACATGTCATTACTAGCATCCATTCCATTAGGCGTAGGGGAGACCGGGGCACTATGGACATCGGGGCACCATGAACATCTGTCTTTTTGGCCAAGTGCGTTGTCCAATTTTAACAAAAGAACTCTCTAGGGAATGCTTTGAAGCTGTTCTATTTCAGCAGAAAAATTGGTGGTGATTCATCAAGGCTTGTGTAAGCTATGGCCAAATATGTGTTTTTGAAGGGTTAAAGTAATTTTTTGTGATACACGGATTTTGGTAATACATTAAAGACTCCTTGGAACTAAGCTAAAAGAAGAAGCACATAGTAGCTAGTGAAAATTGTGTTTTTTCATGAACCATGGGCGATAATGGAAGATTCTATCTTAAGCTAGTTAAAGCTACACTTATAACAATCGTCATGCTGGGGCACCATGGACGGGGTACAATGGACATGTTTTGGGGCCCCGGTCTCCCCTAGGGCCTACCCCAGTTTTGGTCAATGTTAGCCATATTGAATGATATCGACAGTAATAAGTGAAAATATCAATCTAACACGAACAATAAATTTATCATGTCAAAAATATCAAGAAAAGTGGTATTACACATGTTTCTAAGTTAAGTGGTTGAAAGTTATATATACAATATGGCTGATAGCGGCCATCTTGGATTTCATACACGATCACCTTTGCATCGCCGATTTAAAGAAAAACTATATTGAATATTTTTAGATTTATCTTCCCAACAATGCAATACCGAAATCATTCAAATCGTTTAAATGAGTAAGAATCTAAGGCAAATATGAGTATTTGGCGACCATCTTGAATTCTCGCAAATTAAAAAAAATCTATGCCAGCTTAGCATGCAGTTGCTTTGTGACCAGTATACCACAATGGACAACAACGAAAGCACACAAAAAACGTAGGCCTATGTATCGGTGCAAGGTTACGTCAATTTCCTCCAGACTATAATCTGACAGTTAAGACATTTTGTGATTTGTAATAAACATTCAAGGAAATATTTCTGCAGTCCCAACTGGCAAATATGACGTTGTGGCGATGCCATAAGCGTAAGTTTACATGATCAAAATGAAACTCTTAACATCCTAAGGGACGCACCATTTGATATCTGGGGGGGGGGGCCTAGATTATTTTTGAAAAAAAAATGTTTGTTTTCAAATTTCTGTAAATACAAATATATGCTGAAAACTTGTACATAAAAAAATAATATGTTGAAAGATTGTGCCAAAAAAAGTGTTGATAATTTTAATTGTTGATAATTTTTGAAGAGGCTCATCAAAGTGGAATTTAAAATTAACGACTTACAAGGAATAATTGGGGCGCAAAATATTTCTAGGAAAATTCTCAAGATCACTACAAGATATTATTTAACAGTGAAATTGGACGCAGCTTTACTGATGTATTTTTTGTTTGTTTCTGGTCGGCTCTTTGTCTATTAAAGAATGTGATATTTTTCTATTTTTTTGCGAATGTTTACCACATAGTATTCAAGTCGTAGTTGTTTGCGACAACAGATCGCCAAATGATGCGTACAGATTATGCTGCTTCTAGAATGAAAGGTGAGTCAAAATAAATATGTATTAAGTAGACCTATTTGGTTATCAAAGCTTCACAAAAGGTATACCGTATTTAAGGTCATGAGTAGCCCTACCGGATATCTCGAAAAGGTATCAGGTCGTCTCGGCCTCTTACCTGTTCGGCCCCTTACCCGTTCGGCCCCTTACCCGTTTGGCCCCCTAATTACACACGCTCGCATGCAATCGAGATGGTGTTTGTGTTTATAGCGACCGGGCATGCTGGGAGTTCAGCCAGAAGTTTCATGCTGTCATGAAATTCTTTTTTAAGACTCTAGGTCTCAGATCCGGTTTAATCTCCGGTCACTAAGTGTCCCCATCTATATCTCAATTGCAGGCGAGCGTGTAATTACAATGCTTCCCCTGGCCTGTTAGTCACTGAGTCAGCGTCGTCAGAGCGTTACCCGTTCGCCCCCCTACCGTGGTACATACAGCTATACTATAGGCCTACTACTACTACACTGAACCGCGAGACACAACTTCAAGTGGCTGAAAATTACTTGTCTGAACAGCCTGCTCATCTGCTCCTAGGCCTACATTGTAAAAACAGGCCGGAATAATACCAGATAACATATAACCTAATCATTAAAATTGTTTATCCTTAATTATGTTAAGCCCCAGCCCTAGAACAATCTAGAACAAATTAGAAAGACCAGAAATTACAGAAAAAATGCCGTAGCAAGTGAATCGAAACGTCGTGAAGTTTTAGAACAACCCTTCCAATCTTAGTTCAATTTACTGTTATATTATTGATTCTTTGTACCACGAATTTAACATTTCTATCCTCACGTTTGGCTCCCAAGCATTCCCTGTTCGGCCCCCAAGTAGGCCCCTACGTACATTCTACCCGTTCAGGGGCGTAGCCAGGGTAATGAACATGTGTACGCACAACGCTAGGGGTAGGCTGCGGATTTACGGAGCTTCTCCGGTATAGTGGATTTCCCCTAATTAATGGCGCAGCTCAGCGGACACGGCGGGGGTTCGGGGGGGAGGGGGGCTCCCCCGAGGAAAAGTTGAAAAAAAAAAATTGCAAATGGTGGCATCTGATGGTATTTGCGGTATAAAAGATATTGATTTATAAATTTTGAATTGTTTTTATATTTTTGTAAAATTTCAAAATTAAATACAGCAACAAAATTAAAAATTGAATTAAGCCCTATATCAAGTTATAATATAATTCAAATAATTTTACTCAGTCAGGGGCGGATCTAGCTTTTCAGTGAGGGGGGGGGGGTGATAAAATTTGACAAAAAAAAATAATTTACTGTAAAGGGGTCGAGGGGACCGCCCTCGGGGGAATTTTTGACTTCCAAACGTTTTGTCATGCAATCTAAGGCATATGGGGCATTGTTTCTCACTCAGTATGTGACCAAATCATAAGGAAACCCCTAAATCAGGTGATGATTTTTTTCTGAGGGGGAGGGGGGGGGGTTTGAACCTCCAACCCCCCCCCCCCCCCCCTTAGATCCGCCACTGTCAGTGATTATGCTAGATTGAGATTTACTGATTCTTTTCTGTCAAGTAGGCTTACGATTATCCACAGATAAACTTTTTTTAAAACAGTCATGGCGGATCCAGCATTTGACTGACAGAGGGGCGAGCCAAATTTGTATAAGATTTACTATTGGTCTAAGGATTAAATAAGTGAGCCGGCAATGGCCTTGTTTTCTTAGATGCAAATTCATCCACTATGTAGGCTACGTAGTCTTTGAGAGCACGAATAATAGCTAAGCTGGACATTCTGTGATTGGTCATAAGGGGGCCACTATTCAATCGCCAGGGGGGGAGGGGGTATTTTTGAAGTTAATATTTTGAGATTGAATTTTCATGAAATAAATAATTCTCTGAAGGACATGTTGTAAATAAATATTTAATGGCCCTCAATTTTTTTCAACCATAGGGCCTACATAATTAGAGGCTAGAGTGTGTAGAGGGGTTAGAGGATGAAACAACCAGGCGCGGATCCAGGGGGGGGGGGGGCACGCCCACCCGTTTTTGCGCCAAATTCTTTAAAAAGCCCCCTAAATTGGCCAAAATATGCAAAAAAATTCGCCCCCGATCCCCCTGCGCCCCCTCCTTTTTTAAATCCTGGATCCGCCCCTGATAACTAATATTTGTAGGCATATAGATCTATATCCATGATTTTTATTACTATGCCAGCTGCCAGATAGTATACAAAACAGACTATTTAAACCTTACACATGTGCATAGGATATAGCTTACGAAAACGCTAATTGATCATTTATTTAAATGTGTCAACTGGTTACATGATTCGCTGTGATAGGCATAAATCATCCCAGCAAACATGAAATGTTGAACCAATATTGTTTTAATGTTGGGCCAGTGTCGTAGACGGTGCACCAATATTAGAATAACATTGGTTGAATGCCTGCATGGGATTTCACTTTTGTTACCAGTATCTCAGTATCGTCTGAGAAGTTAGTCAGTGTAGCATGGGATATGCATACATGCATCTCATTGTGCAGCCTACCATTTGTTTAACACCGTGCGGTGTAGGTACAAAAAGAGGTCGTTTAGAATTAGCCCCGTAACGTTGCTGAAACAAAACTGCCCACTCAAGGGTAAAAAAGTGGGACATTTCTTTGGACGCTCATATCTAAGACTTGCCTTGATTAATCAGGTCAATAAAAGGTTATTTTGTATACATCGTACGCTCAGTTCATTTGTAAAAAAAACAGTAAAATGTTATTGGCATTTTTCCAAGGCTCGTCCAAGGCCAGTTTAGCGGCACTATAGTCATACATGTCGTGAATTTGTGACTGTCATTGAAAAGAGAAACATTTAGGCCTATTGAATTTGAATCATACTTTTCCGGCGTTTAACGCAACACCACATAAAGAATATAAGTCGATATTTGGACTGCTAAGTACGCATACATGTAGGCTAGTCTGCTAACTTGTTGCTTCTTTTTTGATAGGTTCACATTTTTTTTACTCTCCCTTACAATGTGTACGCACGTGCGTACTGGCGTACGGCTGGCTACGCGCCTGCCGTTCGTCCCCCTATAATGAACAGGTCTATCGCGTTGGAAACTAGAACTGATATAATATTATGAGCCTTTATATAGGCCTTAAACATATTTACTTATCTATGAACAGGGATCGACACTAACCGATTTCAGGTAGTAGCCCAAAGGGCCAGTAACTTCAGATAAAATTATACAATAATTAACAATTTGTAAACGAATGAAGCAGGTCATTTCACCTTTAAGCACGATCAGATTATCGCGTGTGTAGACATTGCCGCGATTATTATCATTTCATATATTTTGAAACAACTAATTTTAAATATATTTCCGCTCTTTCTTACATTTATATTATAAAAATTATATTGAGTTGAGGTACCCAGTTTTTATTGGTAAGCGAGTTCACAGCTTACCAATCTATCACTCACTGTTTCATTCCAAGCTTTCACTCCAGCCTTCACAACTCACCAGTTGTCATCTGCTTGTAGTAACACTCACCTTCTCCGAGGTATCGCTCTGTTAACAACTCAACTTGTGTCATCTACACAGGGTTGGCCTACTGCTCACCGAGGTGCGACTCCCTTCACAACTCAACTTGTGTCAAACTGCTCTGTAGTAATTGATTATACATGTCTATTTATGTTTATTTATGTCAACTGTATTGCATGTCTGAGTAACACGGATGAAGTGAAGAACAAGTCGGTGACTATATAATGACATATGTATAGGCCTACTAGGGGGCCGAACGGGTAAGAGGCCGAGCAGGAAAGGGGCCGAAACGACTGGCATTCCTTGAAAACCTCCTCGACCCTTGACTTTAATTTTTTTTTTTTATTGTCTATTTATAAAATTCGGGAAACAATATCAGGTCAATGTTGGTTCACCGTCTGCGACGCTGGCCCAACATTGGCTGAACGCCTCCTGTATATTTTGGGGAGAAGCACGATATGCAATATATGGGGGCACTTGATTAGGCGTATAATAGATTGCCATCTGAGTCCCACTACTGTCCTACATTAACGCTGGCCCAACAGTGTTCCAGTCCAATGATAGCTAAGCACAGCAAGAACTAAGCATTGAACCAATGTTGGATTTTTGCTGGCCCAACGTTTGTAACGCTGGCCCACCGCTTGCGATGCCGGTGCCAAAGCGTGTGACTGAATGAAACTGGCGAGTGATATGCCAGTGGTGATATGACTGGCAAGTGTTTTTTTGCGCACCAAAAAAACAAGAGGCATTCAATCCCATGCTTGGGTTAATGTACATAACAGTTAAAGTTAGACAAGCGTCCTACACAGTGACTCAACATTAAAATGTGTTTGGCCAGCTGTAGGCCTACGTGTATTGATAAAACTATAATCGATGGCCACCCATTAAACAAGAGACATTAAACCAACGTCGGGTGGATGTTGGACCAGCGTAGCAGACGGTCAGCCAACAGCACTTGATGGCCAGGTTAGCATCACGGTAGGCCTATATTATAATTTCCCGAATGTTATTATTATACAAAAGTTATAATTATATAAACAAATAAAAACTGTTTTTAATAATAAGTCGAGGGTCTAGGGTCGTGGGTCGAGGGTCGTGGGTCGAGGGGCGAGGGGGTCGAGGGGGTTTTCGAGATACCCAGGCCTACCATTTACACTGGTATCCGGTACTAGGTTTCAGGAGAGTATTAAATTTCAAACACTAGTATGAACGGCATGTTGCACATTAAAAAAAAATCACCATGACTACTAGATCCTTGTATATAACCAACAATTCTCAGGGCTGAAGAAGTAGGTCGGGCCGGAGTGTCCCCTTGAATGCAGCCGCAGTTACTGTATGTATGTCAGAGACTGACCTTCATCAAGGTCAGTGCATCACATTTGTCAACATACTTAATTAAATATGAACTGTCACAAAAAAAATGTTTTATTTTTTTTACAGGGACAAAAAAATGTTTGTTTCAAGGTCGGTGCTAAAAAAAACAATTGTGTGCTAATTTTTCAGAAAAAAAAAACATAACTGAAAGTAATAATCTAGCCCCCCCCCCCCAAAAAAAAAAAATCAAATGGTGCGTCCCTAACTGACATATGTGACGTTCTGGCCGTCATGCAATGATATTTCAATTTGTCATAATTGCCATTTGTGACGTTACATATTCACAAGCCACTCATATGAAAAAGTTAACCTGAAATGTCTCATCTGTCAGTTCTGGCTATTTTGCACTTATTTCGTTAAACAATGAAAAATATTAAGTGACAAATAGGACTATCTGCATCACACATTTATGAGTTGTGACGTTTTGGTTCCGATTTTTTTATCGAAAACCAGTTGTGACCTTATGGAAAACCTCTATAACTTCAAAACTATTACAGATAGGCAATTCATTTTTTCACACAAGAAGGGCAAGACTAAGGGGCGTGTGCTCGTCAAATACAACCATAAGGTCACATCTGACAGTTATGACGTTATAGGCCTAGTTCTGGCAGGTCGACTTGTTGGTTCCTATTCATTCATCCCCATGCTGTTTTGCTTATGATGAAGTTAGACTGCCTGACTGTCACCTGAGACGAACCTGTGGACTGTTGGGCTGATCCTTCCGCCAGTTCTCCAGTGTGGAACCTGTGTATATGAGAAGGTGTCTTAAGCAGAAAGTCTCGTCATCTATGCACATGATCACCATTGGGGTCTATGGTTGCTTTAGCTGCCGTGGATGTACAAAGGTAGTCTGTGAGCACTGAATTCGGCTCTTGATGTGGCCCACCGGCTTAGTGATACACAGCTCCGAGTAAAAAGCAACTGGACTAAAGGCGGGATTGTGATCGATTGATAATTATCGGAAGGCCAGGGCAGCCTGCATGCGGGCTAGCTAACCCAAACAAACAAGCAAACAAACAAACAAACAAACAAACATTGCAATTTTTGCATAATTTTTATGTATGTTCTGTGGTCATGTCAGTGCGTGCATGCATCACATATATCATGCATTGTGACGTCACAGTTCAGTCATAGCTTTGTTGTTGTGGTTACTGACTAGTCTCGCTCTCTAATAACAAAAGCAACACTCCACATCGTGTTCCTGTATAATTTAGAACAAGATCAATGTAAATGTTGCAGTGAAAATCGTCGACGTCCCTTGGAATTATGACTGCTCCAATCCGTGGACCGAAGAGGTGGCAAATTAACCCTACTATGTCTATATCGTTACGAATATGGTGAACAAATTGCATCAGGACGGAAGAGAATTGTGTGAGGAATTGAAATTGGGAGGTGTCATATTTAACAGATCTCCGATATCCCGTCATTGAGGGTTAGACTGCAGGTACCCAATAACCGGAAAAACCGTGTCGAGACGAGGTACCGGCATTTTACAAACTTCGGATTCAAATTAGTCTTACAAGATGAAACAACACTCTCTTGAGATTATAGACTTGGTACTTCTCTCACATAGTTCATGTTCGTTGATGGGACTAGTCAGCAACAATACAAATTGTCAGGATAGTGACAAAATTGAACTTGAACAACGGCACCACAAAACACTGCGAAACTGAATTTTGTCCATGTGGCTCAGAAATTCCGTGGTTGGGCGACCTGAACCCGGAAGTGGATCCCATGTCAAACGAGACTAACACGCCCTATGGTCTCACCACCCTAAATAAGCCGAAATCCAAGGAGGTGTCTACTAATGATGGAATCATCACACAAAATATTTTTGATGCGGCTGTTCCAACCTCTATTGAAACAAAATAAAATACAAAGAAGTTATAATTTTGTGGATATTTAATAAGCACACGTTATCTTCTTTGTCAAGGATATCAGATATAACTGTTTCATGATAACCTCGCAGGGATACAGTGGGTTAAAATGATGTGTGTCTCTTCTGTGAAAGAGAGTACGGATTATAGCCCAATTTTAACAGTAGTAACCTTTTTACACGATAGGGGGCGTAGTTAAAAATCTGTCTGGTAAGCATACCCATAGCGGGCCTGTTTCGAACAAGGACAACTCAAGCTTTATCCTGATATGTCACACTAAATATCTAATAGGGTGAAAAATGGTGAAATCGGCCTGCGGAATTGAGGCAGTTTACATGTGTTTCAATGGGACTGGCATTTGGGGTGGTGGGACCATCAGTAGACACAAGGGGTTTGTGTGTTCTGGTCCTTTCTTGACATATTCCAGCTGCTTGATGAAAAATCTGGAGCTTGATATCTATATTTTATTGAGTTTTACCATCGTTGTAACAATCTAAGTGTAATAGTTTTGATTAGAAAGTATATAATAGGTGAATAAATATGATAACTATGTCTAGAAGAGATCTGAAGAGGCCGTGTTTTGATGATATAAGTCATGGATGAAATGCCTGGTTGGTAGTTTGATTGTCATACGGGCCCAAATAAAAAGAAAAAAATAGTGAATTTAAGTATGGATGCTACTAATAACAGACCATTCCAATATGTGTGGCATATTTCAACAACAATTTTCGAAACACAAGGTAACCATGACGACTTTGTGTGATGAAATAGAGGCGGGAATAGTCACTTCATTTAACTGTTTTATTCAATGCGACTTTCATGGAAACCAGGCCGATTTTCATGATATCATTATTCAAAGGGCTCCGAGGGCAACAGTTTTCAATATATTTGCCTAATTCAAAAACTATATTGCTCAGAACACCTTCAAGCTTCATACCAGGCCGAAATAAAATAAACCAAGAAAATTATATCTCTACATATGGTCTCACCACCCTAAATAAGCCGAAATCCAAGGAGGTGTCTACTAATGATGGGATCATCACACAAAATATTTTTGATGCGGCTGTTCCAACCTCTATTGAAACAAAATAAAATACAAAGAAGTTATAATTTTGTGAATATTTAATAAGCACACGTTATCTTCTTTGTCAAGGATATCAGATATAACTGTTTCATGATAACCTCGCAGGGATACAGTGGGTTAAAATGATGTGTGTCTCTTCTGTGAAAGAGAGTACGGATTATAGCCCAATTTTAACAGTAGTGACCTTTTTACACGCTAGGGGGCGTAGCTCAAAATCTGTCTGGTAAGCATACCCATAGCGGGCCTTTTTTCGAACAAGGACAACTCAAGCTTTATCCTGATATGTCACACTAAATATCTAATAGGGTGAAAAATGGTGAAATCGGCCTGCGGAATTGAGGCAGTTTACATGTGTTTCAATGGGACTGGCATTTGGGGTGGTGGGACCATCAGTAGACACAAGGGGTTTGTGTGTTCTGGTCCTTTCTTGACATATTCCAGCTGCTTGATGAAAAATCTGGAGCTTGATATCTATATTTTATTGAGTTTTACCATCGTTGTAACAATCTAAGTGTAATAGTTTTGATTAGAAAGTATATAATAGGTGAATAAATATGATAACTATGTCTAGAAGAGATCTGAAGAGGCCGTGTTTTGATGATATAAGTCATGGATGAAATGCCTGGTTGGTAGTTTGATTGTCATACGGGCCCAAATAAAAAGAAAAAAATAGTGAATTTAAGTATGGATGCTACTAATAACAGACCATTCCAATATGTGTGGCATATTTCAACAACAATTTTCGAAACACAAGGTAACCATGACGACTTTGTGTGATGAAATAGAGGCGGGAATAGTCACTTCATTTAACTGTTTTATTCAATGCGACTTTCATGGAAACCAGGCCGATTTTCATGATATCATTATTCAAAGGGCTCCGAGGGCAACAGTTTTCAATATATTTGCCTAATTCAAAAACTATATTGCTCAGAACACCTTCAAGCTTCATACCAGGCCGAAATAAAATAAACCAAGAAAATTATATCTCTACATATGGTCTCACCACCCTAAATAAGCCGAAATCCAAGGAGGTGTCTACTAATGATGGGATCATCACACAAAATATTTTTGATGCGGCTGTTCCAACCTCTATTGAAACAAAATAAAATACAAAGAAGTTATAATTTTGTGAATATTTAATAAGCACACGTTATCTTCTTTGTCAAGGATATCAGATATAACTGTTTCATGATAACCTCACAGGGATACAGTGGGTTAAAATGATGTGTGTCTCTTCTGTGAAAGAGAGTACGGATTATAGCCCAATTTTAACAGTAGTGACCTTTTTACACGCTAGGGGGCGTAGCTCAAAATCTGTCTGGTAAGCATACCCATAGCGGGCCTTTTTTCGAACAAGGACAACTCAAGCTTTATCCTGATATGTCACACTAAATATCTAATAGGGTGAAAAATGGTGAAATCGGCCTGCGGAATTGAGGCAGTTTACATGTGTTTCAATGGGACTGGCATTTGGGGTGGTGGGACCATCAGTAGACACAAGGGGTTTGTGTGTTCTGGTCCTTTCTTGACATATTCCAGCTGCTTGATGAAAAATCTGGAGCTTGATATCTATATTTTATTGAGTTTTACCATCGTTGTAACAATCTAAGTGTAATAGTTTTGATTAGAAAGTATATAATAGGTGAATAAATATGATAACTATGTCTAGAAGAGATCTGAAGAGGCCGTGTTTTGATGATATAAGTCATGGATGAAATGCCTGGTTGGTAGTTTGATTGTCATACGGGCCCAAATAAAAAGAAAAAAATAGTGAATTTAAGTATGGATGCTACTAATAACAGACCATTCCAATATGTGTGGCATATTTCAACAACAATTTTCGAAACACAAGGTAACCATGACGACTTTGTGTGATGAAATAGAGGCGGGAATAGTCACTTCATTTAACTGTTTTATTCAATGCGACTTTCATGGAAACCAGGCCGATTTTCATGATATCATTATTCAAAGGGCTCCGAGGGCAACAGTTTTCAATATATTTGCCTAATTCAAAAACTATATTGCTCAGAACACCTTCAAGCTTCATACCAGGCCGAAATAAAATAAACCAAGAAAATTATATCTCTACATATGGTCTCACCACCCTAAATAAGCCGAAATCCAAGGAGGTGTCTACTAATGATGGGATCATCACACAAAATATTTTTGATGCGGCTGTTCCAACCTCTATTGAAACAAAATAAAATACAAAGAAGTTATAATTTTGTGAATATTTAATAAGCACACGTTATCTTCTTTGTCAAGGATATCAGATATAACTGTTTCATGATAACCTCACAGGGATACAGTGGGTTAAAATGATGTGTGTCTCTTCTGTGAAAGAGAGTACGGATTATAGCCCAATTTTAACAGTAGTGACCTTTTTACACGCTAGGGGGCGTAGCTCAAAATCTGTCTGGTAAGCATACCCATAGCGGGCCTTTTTTCGAACAAGGACAACTCAAGCTTTATCCTGATATGTCACACTAAATATCTAATAGGGTGAAAAATGGTGAAATCGGCCTGCGGAATTGAGGCAGTTTACATGTGTTTCAATGGGACTGGCATTTGGGGTGGTGAGACCCTATTGTCATGATTATTTAAAGCTGCTAAATATTATAGCTACCTTTTTAGACGTAGGCTCATATTTAAATATGAACCATTTCAACCTTTAATTTTAACCTTAAAGGCCCCAGACCTACTCGGCACAATGTCATATTTCATACTATTATAGATGACTTTTTAAATATTAGAGTGCTCAGCTCCCATTTTTAAACCACTGGGAACGATACCCCCAAAGGCGAAAGTAAGGGGCCGAGCCAATTCGTGACGTCAAAAGGTGGAGACATGCTTGGTTGGTTATAATACATGAACATGTACATGTAGCTGATGATGTATTGTATGATTTTTTAAAACTGACCAAAGTCAACATGGAACGCTGGTCCAACACTGCCTGAATGCAGGTGCAGCACTGGAATTGATGGCCATCACCGCGATCGCTCCTGACCAGCATTTAGCATTCACTCACCCCTAGTTCACCCTGTCGATGTGGGCATAGTGAAATGAATAGAAATCAAGTTCAGCTCATGTACAAATACAAGAAACATGAAACATATATCCGATGCAGTTTCAATGTTAATTCAGATTTATTAATGGGCGGTTTTTGTGTGTGAAGTCATAAGGTGGGAGATCCGCCCAGCCCAAGAAATGTGCACATTTTTAGTTTCAAAATTATAACACGTGTAAACAAATATAGGCCTACACATGTACATTTTCCAGTAAATGATACATGAATATAATACTAATCGATAGCTACTATACATTTATTCTAAAATACAATAACCACATTTGGGTCTTATAATTCCTAGCTCCTTGTGGCCATAACTAGAGGGAACATAACATTTAAAGGCATGTATATGAATACAAATTAAATGAACTTATTGGTGAGTTACAATTTCCCATTACAGAATTATAGCATTATTTCAGGGTACCCTACATTAAAGTTGATTTTAATAAAACGGTTACCTTTGGGTTAGTAAGAATTCCAGATGAAAATCCCTGACATATTTTTCCTATAAAATCAACTAGCCCGCTTCTATTCATGTTAATCCAAATGTTCAAGTGAAACAAATATGATATTTTAGACAAAACTTATGGGTCTGCAAAGGTGCTAAATTTTATTTTCCTGTCCGTTGTGGTAATAATTAGACTAACAATACACATTTACAGGCATGTATATAAATACAAATTAGCAATAACCCTATTTGTCCGTTAGCAATTTTCTATTACAGAATCATATATTTATTTGAGGGTACCCTACTTTAATGTCGATTTAGAAAGAAACTCATGCCACCTTTGGGTTTGTAAGAGTTCCAGATTGAAATTCCTGATACATTTTTCCTATAGAAACAACTAATCTCCTTCTATTCATGCTAATCCAAATGTTCAAGTGAAACAAATAATACTTTATTATAAGAATAATCACTAACCACCATCCATGTATTTGCTATTTTTTAACAAAACTAACCACCTCTGGGTCTGCAAAGGTGCTAAATTTAAATTCCGGACCCTTTATGGCCATAATTACCTTAACAATACAAATTTATAAGCTTATACATAAATAAAAACTAGCAATAAACCTATTTGTCCATTATCAATTATTCATTACAGAATCATAGATTTATTTGAGAGTATCCTACTTTAAAGTCGATTTAAAATAAAACAGCCCCCGTTGGGTTTGTAAGAGTTTCAGATTTGGATTCCTGAGACATTTTCTCTATAAAAACAAATGACGTGATATTTGGACCTAAACCCATAAATAAAACCCTCCGGGCCCTCGGACTACTAGAGTTGTTATGCATACCACCTAGAGTTGTTCTTGTTTTTTTTTGTATTTCTGCTCCTTGACTATATATGGCCATTTCGATGAGCATGATATTAACCCTTACAGCACGGGGATCAACTCTAGACGTCAAAATCTGACGTCTATAAACGTCAGATTCTGACAACCGTGGACGTCAAATTCTGTCTGTCTAATGTTGGCACCCACACTGTAACAATGAATATATTTCTAATGGCCGTATATCTCTAATATAGGTATTCAAATGAAGCGGAAAAGCTAATTTAAGAAGATTTCAAATTGAACAAAACCTTGGTCTCCAGGGCTTGTACACAAATCTTTCAGCGCTTCAAGAGTTAACATATTCTAATATTCTGATGATGCAGATAGGTGTATACAAGTAATGATCCGTAGGCTTGAAGCTGTCATGGAATAAGAAGATAAATAGATAATTCCAGCAAATTATAATGGCTTCTAGGTCAGCTTTGTGCACATATAGGCTAAACTGGACTAAGAGGACCTCATGAAGATGTTGATATGAATGAGATGACACTGCCCTCCAGACACAGAATTCGAAATTGGAGCCCTGGCGATCTGAGGGCGAGCACGCTACCTCTCGGTCACGGAGGTTCCCCACAATATTGAATATTTACGAGTGAGCCGAGAAGAAACATTTCGTTACTTAGAAACTCGAAGGCCGAAGTGAGTTTCGAACCCCTAATCTCCGACTTTCCAAGCAGGCTGCTTTAACCACGGCACTAGGGCCCCGCCATGTAATTCCATATTAGTGTGAATTAGGCTCGCTTACAATTGTAAACAATATTACGTGACAGTTTGCAGTAACAGGCTAATATATAATTTATATTACAACTTTCAACATGTACCAGACCAGCAGACAGCAGATGCTAAACCAGTAATGGCTTAATGTTGGCCCACTGTTTGCAACCTTGAGCCAACATTATGCCGTCATCGGGTGAGGATCTGGCGTTTGTTGAGAAACGAGTGCAGTGAGGAGAGCTCCAGCAAACACAATTTGCTTTGAACCAATGATGATTGTCACAATGTAGGACGGTGGTGCATCAATCACTGCTACACGTGTTTGAGTCTACAGCAGCAAAAAACGTTAGGTTTGTAAGTTAAGGCTCCATTGTATTCATAAACTTTTTATTAATCAGGCTAGATTCATGCTAGTTGCCGTGCTTAATAATACCCACACAGTAATCAATGGTTTTTTAGCTCTATAGATGTATGGCAATTGGGACATGGAAGAAATATCGATATTGGATGAAAAATATATTGATAAATAACTGATTGAGCTCTTTATACATTGTCAATATCTATATTTCTATTTCCATCGCTCAACAACATATCGTCACCCTGATATTATACTGTCGTATCTCCAGTTTTCATTATTCCGAGATAATCGAAAAAAACTTAATTATAAAAAAAGTAGTAATATTTCAGCCTTGTCTTAAAAAACCTTTGTAGATATAAGAAATAGACGTTTGTTCAATATGAAGAAAATGCACCAGACCTTAGCGTTGCATAGCAAAAAGCATTTAAAAAAGATACGACCTTATAATATTATAAAAAATGGCCAGTGTATGATAATACATAATATTACATAGTTGTATGCCCACATACGACAGTGTAATATATAAGTAGGATTTTTTTCAGAATTAATTGATTTCACGTTTTAATAACTTTCCAGTAATGTTTAACTGCAAAACAGACATTAAAATTGTATATCGTACAAAAAGTGGTTAAACGATGTATGTACCACATACGACTGTATAATGTTGACAAAAATGTCAAATGTGTGAAAATGTCAGTATTATAGAGTTGTATCTGCAGATACAACTTCTTGAATCAAAATTGTTAAATGACTTAAAATGTTTCACGTAATATACTATTATAAACAATTCATCAGTTTATATTGTTTTTTTGCCTTAATTCGTCATAAAAAAATTTCTAAAATTTGACAGTTGTATGTGGCAGATACAACGCTATAGAATAAAAAAATAAAGGTAAAATTACAAAATTAAAATACTACATAGTTGTATGTGCACATACAACTATAGGAATCCGATTTAAAAAAAAAAAATCCAAATAAGTGGCAATCCCATAAGAATAAATTTAAGAAAAACATGGTGAAAATTACAAATGTTTTGTTATTTAAAATTACACTGTTGTAAGTGGCACATACGACCTTGTAATATATGACTTGCATTAAGATTGTGTTGTATCTTAACAGAAATACAATAATGAATAACGTTTTCTATCTAATGTGTTTTTCGAACCTATGCAAAATCTGCTCGAGTATGTGATTGTTCTTATTATAATTATGCAGGTGACATTGTCAACAATGTTAAGCATGAATGTCACTTGTTAGGTTAACATACAATTTATTCTGATTTTATATCGGTTTATAATTGTCATTTCGCAATTCATATTATGGTTTGTTTTTATTCAATTACTAAAGTTACTTGACATTTTACATGTTTTACAGAACATTCAACGAAATATTAACTGAAATTAACACTTAGGCTCTTACATAAGTATCTAAATCAATAATATAACAACAAAAAATTCCTAACAAGGGTCATTGAAAATCAAATGCGTTTAACTACATGAACTGAGCGTAAAAAACAACAGTTTTAAAAAATATTACAAGAACATATTTTTCTAAAATAACAATACAGAATATTGTCTCTTTAGGGTGAAAGTCAGTTAGCGCAGCGATTTAGCAAATAACCCTGTTCAACTCTATATAGTCAGCATAATGATGAAGCCTACTCACAAATCAACTAGCAATTAGCATGATACTGTAATTAAATAGCTAAAGTCAGCTTAGAAATTTTAAATTACTTCTTATTGGAGTAAATTATTTTATAAGACACATTCGAAGCCAGTTTAAAGGATCTGACTCATTACGAATAAACATGACTGTGAGGTCTGGGGCAATTCACAGACACGCATAACATTGCTCAAGTATATACATGTGTCTGCCTTTCTTCCCAATGGTGCTGTGGATAAATCGTTTTTCATTTTGTTTGTGTGTCCACATTCGAGAACGCAGTGTACAATCTTATCCATTTTAAATCGATGCATTGCAGCAGTTATCTGATAAAAAATACACTCTATTTTTCTCTTTACCAGACTGTTTCTGTAATTATTGAATCACACACCTTGCTTTTTTACTCTCTTTGTGTAATTGCTTCATACTACATAAACCAGTGTACATCAATAGTGTCAAGATCATAAACACTTAGAATGTAAGTTTCCAGCTTCCTTCTATGATAGTATAAAGATGATGGTTGTCAATGAGGGCTGTTGATGACATGTTGTTAGCCAAAACACCCGACAACCACATTAGCATATTGCTTAGCTTTTAATTTCGCAATGTGTTTTTTTGCCGAGCAAGTATTTTATTTATCAGATCACCATTGTTTAATTTAAAATTAATGTTGGATGAAAAATAATTTTTAATAAGTTATAGGATGAGCCCCCACACCTCCAGACAGATTAGCTTGACAATGTTGATTTCACTATAAGCAGGCAGGTTTTTGACCACAGGAAACAGAAATATAGATCTATGACAATGTATAAGGAACTGAATCTAAGGTAAAGAATTATGTGTTCCATCTGATATATATATTTTTGGTAGAAATAAATACGTCGCTGACTGTGTGAGTGATATTAAACACTGGCAGTGACGTAGCTAGGAGTAACATAATGTGGAAGCACACTGATGGATTGATAGAGTTTAGACGTTACGAGGCAACTCTACTGCTATCAATTCATGGTGCTCTGAAGCACTGAACTATTTTAAGATCGGTGCGAATCGAACGGGCAACTAGTTTCGTGCTGATTGTAGACAGGGGCACAGCATTTCATAAAAATGGCGTTGAGCCCTGAATAGTCACTGCCCCCTCTTTTTTTCTATTGTTTCCAGTCGGGATTATCTAGCCGAAAAACGAGTGGACTAAATTTCATCATGCATTATTAAACGTCTACCAGTAATTATTTTTTAATAATGTAGAGTGCATCTGAGGTCAACTCAGAAACACTGGCAAACATTATGTCGCGGCCTCCGTCTGTGACGGTGTAGTATACCCATTGTCTCTGCAGGTTGGGTTGGATACCCCTCTTCATATAGTAAAAATTACCTTCACACAACGTTGTATAAATTATGGGCCAATGGTGTAAACATTAAACCAACAATAAATTTCAGAGCGTTCACACATAGTTGTCCTTATAATTATACGAATTTCATATAATATATAATTATACGTCATTTCAAGTAGTAGTAGTAAATCATTGCTTTACGTCACTTTTCGGCACAAAAGGTCATACGTCATTTCAAATAGTTATAATATATAATCACAGCCTACATTGTAAGTCATTTAAAATATTTTAGAAAATAAAACCCAGTGAACAGGAGCCGTTGACACAAAGTTTGTTTGAATGTTGGGCCAACGTCGCAGACAGTGGACCAACATTCAAACAACATTGGGTCAATGTATCTTGTCTGCTGGGAAAAAACAGAAAATATCATGTGTAATAATATTTATGTTATGACCCAACAAACACGATACGTTGAGCCAATGCTGCTTTAATGTTGGCCCATTGTCTGCGACGCTTGCCCAACAATAAAACAACATTGGCTCAACATATCGTGTTTGTTGCAAATCACCTATTAAAAGTATTACAAAAATATATATTTTTTAATAATAGGACAATAATTTATAAAGGAAGAATTACAAATAACCACTGATAACATGACATTCAAAAATAATTTCTAAATTCTTATAATCTTCGCTTAGATCTACATAATTATTGTTAATCTTCAAGATCATAATCACTTATACTAGATATCATTTTTCTTTTTATATTGGTTATCCTTCCTTTAAATGCATTTGAAAATTATTTCAGTAGACACTTCTGGAACAATTTCACTGCCCATTGTCTGACACTCAACTGTAATTAAATGTATTCGTGTCAGAGGCTGTTATTGTGGGTCTACATGTGGAAATTTAAAATAAAAGCCTATGCTCATCCATTATACAATAAATAAATTCTTAAAAAGGAAATATATATTTCTTATCTTTTTTTTCAAAACTTGAGAGTCTCCTCAGAAATAAATTCGCTGTCACCCGGGTATATAAATAATGGTAATTGAGAAATATTCTTCATTTCGTTCTTATTTTCTGCAACGACAAGTGCTAGGGAGAGCAACACGTCCAGCTTTGAGACGCTGTCCATTGTAAAAGACCTCCGTACTGCGGATTTTGATTGTGGTGTGTCATAAATATGAAACATCAATTTTACTTTGGAACAATGTTGTTTCAAGTATGGGTCAACTATTATGTTATTGACCAAGTTGAAAACAGCGTTGATATCATTTACTAACTTGTTTTCTAAAATAGTATGAAAAAAGTGTCTATTGTTTATTGTCTACTGTCTTAGTGGCGCCAGACACCAGCCGTAAATGGGTGGGGTGTTGGTAGAGGGGGTTTCTTAGAATCGTGGGGAGAGTGACTATATCCGATAATGAGTTCAGCAGTTCGACATTATGATAAATATATAGACCTCGGGCTGCGCCCTCTGTCTTTATTTCGCATACTGTCGACTGCTTCACCCATTATATAATATATAAAAGCCAAATTATGACACAAAAAATAAATCAGAGGACGTTCTTAGATTAAATGGACATATGCTGTGTGGGAGGTATATATTGAGTGGCGGGAAATAGCGATTTTGTGAGGGTGAGCGTACAACGAAGGAAGAACCTTATTGTATTATAGTACAGAGTTTGTGCGTTTCTCCCCCCCCCCCCCTTTGAATGTTCTCTTTCTATATTAATTTCCCTTTTTTTGATGAAATAAAATGTTCAATTTGACAAGCGAGGTCTACAGCTGTTGAAGTTGTTGCAGTTGTTATTTCAAGTAAGGCTTGTAGGGTTAAATCATGCAGAATAGGGTGTTACTAGTGAAGAAAAAGATCAGAAGTCCAAGAGAGATTCAGCAAACAAGATACAGTAGTCCCCCTCTGATACGACTTTCATACTACCAGAGAACTAAAGTCGCATCCAAGGGGTAGTCGTATCTGGGAGGGGTGAAAAAACTCTACAAAAAACGTAAAATGGGCCGAATTTGATGTTTAAGACAGCCCTTTTAAACAACTCCATTTTCATTGTGACACTATCAGCACAGTTGACAGGCTGTGTTAATTGCTTGTTCTAACGGTAACACATAATTCAGAAGTACTGGAAGTGGCTTGTGTTTTCATAAGCATTGAGGCAGTGCTTTTTCCACATTTCAATATAGGCCTATGCTTTACAGTACAAAACATGTGACACTGACTGTGACGGCTACTTTCAATTGATGTCAACGTCAAAAGTTAAGACTACAGGTTGAATACTGAGTCATAGTGTTCCATTCTGGCCCAGCATTAAAACAATGTACCCTATTATCCCTAATAAACGTACCAGGTAGGGAGACACAGTTGGGTTTTGTTTATTATACCCGGATTCACCTTTCACCGTGGTGGATGCTTTTTCGCTTTTATATCAATATTTACCGTTTTTAGTCGATTTTTTTTACATATTCACTTACTTTGTATGATGGGGCGATTTTATTTTCAGACGATTATTCAATTCAGTGTGATTACTGGCTGTGAAGTGAGAAAATAAAAAAACATCTCCCCAAAATTCCGCCCAGCATGTTTGTTGATCTTTCCTCTTGTGCACATGGGCTGTAATCCTGGTACTTTGGCTCAGCCCACTCATTTTAAAAGGTGCCGAGGGTTATCCCCCGGCTGGATGGCGCGGGGGTCTACATTCTTATTTTCTATACCATTGGCGTATTAAACATGCTACGCTAGCAATTTAAGCATTCTAAATGGAAATAGTTTGGAGAACTATTTAATGTTAAGTAAATAAACTATGACAATCAACGCTTTTTTTGCACGCATGGTAGCACACACAAAATATATATATAATATATTTCTATGGATTTATCAGATAAAGGCATCTAGGCCTATTTGCCGTGATGCACTCTCCAAAATGTGCCTGTTCCCGTTGTATCCTAAACGTCCAGGCACATTTGGGACTATAAGGCCTATCTGGTATCAGTTATGTGCCTTTATAATAGGTTGTAGCTTTTTATGTAGCTCATTTTATGATTATGAGAAAAGTAGCAGACTTTAATTCATATTTTTGTATACATAGGGCCTACCGGCTATACCGGTAAGACAAATATGGAAACTATCAGAAACTGTTATGACCTGCATGAATAACAAAATGACCGGTAATGAGGCCCCAGATCTATGTATAAAACAATTTTTGGGTTGACATTTTTTATAAGGAAAAGTGAGGCCCTACGGAGATAATATTAATTATAATAGGCCTATATAAATTATTAGGCCCATACCTACATTTTATTTTTCATATTAATTAGAACACCCCCCTGTACGTGATTAGAGGGGGTGGTGGAGTATTAGATTAGGCTATTATTTAATTATCATATATAGTGTAGACTACATGCTATATCGTGGGTTTTATTTTCAAATCAGGGGTGCACTGAGCGTTTATTTGATTATGGGCATTATTAGATTGAATACGGTATAACTAAACCTTAGAAAAATCACAAAGAAATTCCTGACTGTACACTTATCTTATACACGTGTGATTTCCTTTATATAAACTCAATTTTTATCATGTACATATGGTGGTATGAGCGTGATAAACAGTGATATATCAGAGTGACTAAAAATACCAATGTGTTGGAAAGTGAGAGACACTTGAGAATGCGACACTGTAGGCACAGTTTTGATTGACTGCATACAGATTGACTGCATACAAAATCGTGGGACATTTCTTTGACTGTCATATCGGAAAATACGGGCCATGATCAGGTCGAAAATACTTTTTTTTAGAATCAGCAACATTTCAGTTCCATGCCGGCATGCTCAGCTCAGAGGTCGCACAGTCACTAAAAAGTTATGGACATTTATCGGACCTTGGGGTCGCGTTCGCTCTCAGTCACAGCCTTGTTGAATTTTTCGGGTAAAGCAAATACATCAATCCACGGCCTGGGAGGGGACGACAAGGCTAACTGTAGGCCTGCAAGAGAGGCTCCAGAAACCCAGATGACGAAAAATTTACAAGCAAGACGGAATTATCATTTATTTTCAAAGAAAAGGAAGAGATAAAAAACTAATAGCTAATGGTACAAATTTGACATTTTCAGGGAACCACCGGGGCGCGGATATATAATCCAGCCCCTCCGCCTCCCGGAGATTGAATAGTGCCCCCCCCCCCTAACAGTTATGCTGACTATAATTATATATAGTTAATTTAATTGCCTGCAGTGAGTCCCATATGGGTGACTTGAAGTCCCGGGAGCGTGGGGACTTCCGAACAACTTCGGAACTTAAAGCGTCCAGATATAGATTACTTGAAGTAGAAATATTTGGTTAATAGATCTACCATATAATGGGATAAATAAAAATATGCTTTTGTTGTTGTGGGTCGAGGGGGTTGTGGGTCTAGGATCGAGGGTTTGTGGGTCGAGGGGGTTGTGGGTCGAGGCTTGAAGGTCGAGAGTTGTGGGTGTGGGTTCGAGGATGTCAAGGGGGATTTGAAGATAACTTGCGATTAGGAACATAAAAAAATTGCCGAGCATAGCCCAAAAGGCCTACAGAAATGCCCAAGAAGCCCCTCCTTTTCAGGCGAGGTTTCGAATCATTGATTCAAAATATTTACTTCTTGGGTTAATTTACCTCATGGGGGTGGGCCTACAACCTGTGCACAAAGACCAAGCCCCTACCAACTAATCAATTAAAAGAAACTAGCCCACCACCCAATTTTAGCCAAATTCAAACTTTGCAAGGAGTATTAAGATTCTTTCAGTCTATGTTATTTTGTATTGTTGAAATGCTTTAATCTAATGATATTTTAGCAATTCAAACTTTTAATGTACCAGGCAAGTTTCGACTTTTGCAGGTGTACTGGTACCTTTAGCCCCAGTAGCTGAAACAGGTTTCAGCCACAGATTGACCCCGTACAAAATTGGACGATCATATCAAAGACTTGCCCTTGAATAATCAGGTCGAAAATAGTTTTTTTCATAGAATCAGTAACATTTCAGTTACATGCCCGCATGCTCAGCCCACAGCCCGCGCAGTCATTGAAAAGTCTTAATGGACATTTTCAGGCCTTGGGGTCGAGATTACTTTTAATGATTTAGGCCAGGCTCTCTGGTATTTTTGTCTCTCGCTTTTCATAATCATGATAATTGCTGCTTTTCTTGGCTCTCTTGTATTTCTTTACTCTCCATTTCGCTTTCCAGCCTTTTGTGACTGAAAAAAATTGCGTCGCCGAATTATAGCCCTGTTTCATCTGCAGTAGAGGATGTGAACCGTGTGAGGTGCGATTATAATGCTCATCAGTTATTGGACTTATATCCATTTATGCTTGGTCATCAATAATCAAAGACATTATACATATATTTTTGACCGTTTAGGCTACATGTCAACTTTGACATATTGGTCATTTTGTTTTCTTTATTTCTTTATAAGTTTTTTGATGCGGCGCAAATCGGTTATAAATACGTTTCTGTCGTCATTATCCCACGAATTTGAACAGTTTGGGTCACTGCATGTGTGTACCAAGGAAAGATATCGGCCGCAGCGGGACTCGAACCCGATACACCCGTGCCCTGAGTTAGCCAATGAGCCTGGCGCCACAATATACCAATAATTTGTATTGTCAGCACCAATCAATCACCTATATTATATAGGCTATGTCGGTCACTTATTAAGTGAATTTCTGGCGATATATATAGGCCTATGCCCAGCAAACTTATGAGACGTTGGACCAATTTGCAACGCTGGTTTACCGTTGGACCAGCGTTGCAAACAGTAAACCATCGTTGGGCAACGTCTCATGTTTGCTGGGATAGGGCCCATGCGTCATCACCAAATAGGCGTGTTTTTTTTATCTTTATATAAAAGCTATTGAATTCAACATCTATAAGTAGGCTAGATATCCTAAATCAATCGGTGTAGAGCTATTTTTTTATGTTTATGATGAAATTCTTCATTACCAGTAGGCCTAGCCTATATTGCACCGTTGTAGAAAATAGTTTCATTCTATTCACTTATCTTGTTCAACATTTTGCTAATTGTGACTTACCGGTTATACATAAGCCTATACTATAATAAATCTAATCAAATCAATAAAGTCTATAAAATGTTTTTATACAAACATATCAAATTTGATAATAAAAATAAATAAAGTAAGGCACCTTACATTATATTGGCATGAAATTATTGTTTGAAAGGAAGTGAAATGAAAGCAATGATTATGTTCACTTCCCATTTTCCATGTTCACATTGAATAATAGCCTACATCTGTGATTGACGCTAAATAAGTAAATAATATTTTACAACAACATTCAACTATTGAAACTGATAATTGAAAAGTAATTGCGCGATCAAATTGCACATGGAGGTAATGGTACCCACTCTTCAGGAGCCCCAGCCACCTCTCACCTGCAAGGCGGTGCTAATCAGCTTGTAGGATCCTGACGTCGTTCAGTTAATGTGGCGGTTATCCCCAGCTTCCTGGACGCGGGGGGTTGGCGATGACCGCCTCGTTTCTGTACCTTGGTGACGGGTGCACAAATTGCAATGTGTGCGGCCTTGGTATTTTTCCCGCACTTCAGGCGTTACACTCGGCGACTACGGATGTGCCGTAGTTCGCTCTCGCTAAGTCAGTTGGGACGTGCCGTGCGCGGGAGGTTGTGCTTTGCTGTTGCCGTATGTTAAACGAATAAACATGATAAGAGAGGAGAGAGTTTTCTGATTTGTTTGGAACCGTCGACTCGACGGAGGAGGAGGAAGTTTGAGTTTAAATGGCGAGATTGGGCGGAGTCCCTCGTCGGCCATTGTGACCCCATAATGGAGCCCCCGACGTAGGCCCATCATCCCATATAGTCAGGGGGTCAAATGCATATTTTTGGTCGAACCTGGAAAGTGGGTCCAAAGTTTTTTTCTCAATGTTTTCATGTTATATAGGTATTGTACTCCATGAAACTGCATGATGGCATTCTTACAACATTGAGCATTTTTATATAACACGTTTTATAAAATCGCGACAATCGTTTTACACGGTTCGAAAAATACAAATATTTATATAAAGCGCCAAACTAATTTATATTTGCCATCATTGGAAATAGTATGTCTTCAGTGTTAACAAAAGTGAAGTCCTAATTGTACAAATTGATTGAACCAGAAGTTTTGAGTTATGTGAACCCTTTGACCCCAAGGCTTTTCATAAATATAATTACCAGTGTAAAAACCTCAAATTTCACAATAATGTTTGAGTGTGACCTATCAAAATAAAATGAATTTCATTACGAACCTTAATGTGATGTCGTAGAGTAACTATAAGACATATGTACCGCAATAATCAATATTCTATAAATATATCGACGAGATATATAATGTATAATTTTGGCCATACGTTTTAAAATTTTGTATACTACGTCATCCAACGATGTTAACACTTAACATCAAAACATTTGTTCAGAGATTTATACATTTAAAAAAAAATCATTGTGTGGTGTATTGTCTGTGCCAAAAGAGGTTATGTTTTTGGTCGCGATGGTTTGTCTGTCCGTCAGTAGGATTATTTACAAAGCAATGAATGGATTTGCATTAAACTTTTAACAGAGGTGCGTCTCGGGCCAAGGAACGATCCATTAAATTTGGAAATGATCCTGTTTAGTTTACGACCCGGATCCAATACACAATCACTGCGGCGGAGGTTTGCAGTCTTCGACTGACTGTCTAGTTCTATTTAATGATATGTCTATGCTTCTGCAAGTAGTAGGCCTACCTATCACATTATACCTTTATGGCAACGTATGGGTGCTCCATGGCTAGATTCAATTGATGACAGGTATTGTAACCCCCATCCAAGCGTTATGCTTTGTGAATAAAAATAAATTTGAAATTATTTTCATTCATTTGGAATTACTTGTGCGAACTGTTCATCGTGATTGATAATTCAGACCAAGAGGGCTCAGCAGCGAATGACAAGAAATCATGACCCATCCACAGTCTATGTTTTCTTTTAAACGCGATAAAACAACAATTAAAAGGTTTTCAAAAGAGTCATCAAGACGACCGCAGATTATCATGATTTTGATAAAGTGTTTATCAGATACTATGATCCAAAAAATTGTGAAATGCCTGCGTCTTTCGCTCTACCAGAGTTGCCACTAAACCAAGAGAGCGAGGTAAACATGTTAGAGAAGGGCCAATGAAGGGTCAATTTTATGGGCATTTTTTCATGAAATCTACAAACCATCAAACTGTCAAACTGAATAATTTGTAGAAAAGCAAACAGTGTGTGACACTCAAAACACTCGTAGCATAATTATACATAATTGTATAGGCTTACCACATATTGATATGCCACATGTACACCATGACACTGCTATAACAGGTACGACATATTTCCAGTCATTGGCGACAGGCCCCTATTTACAATTATGAAATCAAATCTGAAACTACATAAAATGATGGCAGATGTCTTTTGGGTGTATCCAGATAATTGTTTGCCAGAGACGTATCCCCGGGTTGGTGGTATACATCTCTTCATGGGTGTCATCGGTGTACAACTCTGATGCAGGATCTGTACCGTGGTGCAGACTTACATTTATGCATTTAAACACAAAATAAAGCCAATGTTACCCAAGATAATGTGATGATGAGTGAGCCCTAGCACCCGAAGGGTGGTGAGAGTGAGATAAAGGCAACGCAACTGCTTTTAAAAGCTGCTTTTAGCCTTTCCAATTCTTCATTAGTATACAATACTCATTGAAGATGTCTGGTTGGCAAGGGTGGCAAGGAACCTGGAAACGGAAGCATTTTAAAATTTAATTAATGTAGATGCACCGTCGGCGAACCGGGGGTCGCGGTGGTCTAAATGAGGTGTTAAATCAGCCAGTAGCTATCCTGTATCTCGTGTCTTATCTCGAAAAGTCAGAATGAGAATAGGCCGATACAGTTGTAATTTATCAGATCATTTAAATGTACATTTGATAATTTATTTTATGAAACCTATGTCTCTTATGCATATTTAAATTCACTTAGTATGTTAACGTACTTGAATTAAGCTCTGCGCTTGCTGTCCAACATGTTGCTTTCCAAGATAATGTTACTACATCTAGTCTTTAATATATGCGTTACTACAATTCCAGCACTAAATTTTGAGCACGAATAGCCAGATGTAGGGTATCTAACCTGAAACATATCCCTGTTCCAACAGCTTTGCTAGTACTGCTGCTGCTAGTAATAACAGGATGAATGTCTTATTATTCAAAACATACACATGAGCACATGCACACTCTTAATACCAGGACCGATCTAAATAGCAAAAATCCGAAAGTCGCATAATAAGACGATAATCACGAAGGAGCTGACAACAGCATATAGTTACACAGCTTTAGGAGACAAATATTGATATTCCCATTATAATGCAATCGCCTATACATAAGGTGTCATAGAAATTAAAGTGACCACTGCTGAATATTTTGACCTCATTCCTAACCTGCTGCCAGGACCCTCCTTGTCACGATGTGATACTATGGTTGGATGTTTGGTATTGGTATTATCGGAGATATTAATGTCTTCTGGCTCGATGTAGTAAGGAACTTATTCTGTGGTTAGTAACACGGCGAGGGGAGCATCACCTGTTGATAATTATGTTAATTACCATCACCTGGGCAAGCCTTCCGGGAACATTTGAAAATATAACTTTTTGCTTGAGCCACAGAAGTTAGATCCGTTAGCATATGAATGGAGCATAGATGGGAATATGTTATGTTCAACTACAGTCCCTGAATGAAGTCAACTGATCTCAGATTGCATCTCAACTGGTCCCTAACTACATAAAAAAATCTTCATATGGTTGCTCCAGTAAGAACTATGTCATAGTGTTCGATGTGGAAGCAACAAAGCAGGAATACAGGACGCATCGCCATTGTCTAAGAATATGATGCATACTAGTACTATATGAACACAGATGATGAAACAAACAATGAACAGGAAGGTAGTAGTAGCTTTAATATAAATATATAGCAAATGACAAAATTATGGCGAAGGTGGTGGTATCATTGCTGATTATTTAACTTGTTTAAGATAAAGAACTATTTTTTTCAATAACTATTACGTACAATTTTGGTTGTTTAGCAAGTACAGTAACCTGTGAATTATTACACCACATATTGATAATTGATGCATCCATATAGTCAGATATAGATATGCTGTGATATTGGAACTATAAATAGGAAACAAAAAAATTAAATATCGTGAATTATTTAGTCATATGTTAAACTGTTATAGCACAAGAAGGGAACATATACGCCACAGTTAAATTCAGACCACATTTTCATTGATGAACCAACTTATTTCGCACAATACAATCATTTGCCTTGATACAGAGGCTGGGATTTAACTTTACCCAATTAGGGCCCACAAATTTCCTCTGTGTGTCTCAATAGCGGCCGGGCATCTAAGCATTGGGGAAGTGTTGGGTCATCAGCGTCACAGATAATGGCCCAACATTGGGTTAGTGAATCATGTTGACTGGCCCATGCAATAGAATGCCAGCGTGTAATACATTGCTACACTATTCAAACAATATAATAATCCCCTTATCTTTCATTCCAGCAAATATATACATGTTACGGTCACGTAGGCCACATTTGGAGTGTGGCCTAGATGAGCGAGAATATGTGAGCGACAGGTTATCTAGTTAATTAGGATCATGACACTTCATAACAAAAACCTAAATTATAAGAAAATGAATACAGGTTCAGCTATAGAAACATGTAGAAATGTGGAGGATGTAATATACAAACGATACTTAATTACGCATGTTTGACCTGATTTTGTGACCTTTGACCTTGAACTATAGCTTTGACCTTTGACCCAATGATATGTATTATTAATATACATTAATATACAAACAATAAAACTAATAACTATCAGCTGTGTGGATATATAAAGTGATTTTCTGTTTTTCCCGATCACGTAAAACCACTATTTTGTGCCGCGATAGGCGAAAAAATTTAAAACTCGTTATTTCAAAATGCTCAATGCTGTGAGAATGCCATCACGCGGTTTCATAGAGTACAATACCCATATAACATGAAAACATCGGGAAAAAAACTTTGGACCCACTTTCCAGGTTCAGCTCCTGGCCCCCTGACTAATAAGCTCATGCTGGTACTAGCATACACAATAGGCTAAGTGGATTACAGAGCCTGATTATTATACAACGCACCTGCATACCTAACAATTAAAACAACCTACTCAACCCGTCAGGCTTAATTGACTTGTCCTCGTGTACACGTGTGAACGGCTGCAGTGAACATAACTTGTTTATTTGGTTGAGTGGCGGACCGTAACTATATCAAGTAATATTTTAACCCTTTCCATCTGTGGCATTATTTAAACTAATCAAATGAAAATAAGTTGTGTTATGGTAGAACATATGTTTTATACTGACTCAAAGTTTTAGGTCAATATTGTGAGTACTTTCCACGTAAATAGCGAATCAGTAACACCATATGATCCTCCTAAAATGCGATTTTTAATGTGAATGCCACTTTTTTGTATATATATGTGCATCGATATGTGATCAATATTACATTACCAAATAAAAATTTGAAAACAAATGTTATAGATGATGCCAGGATGTAGACTGTAATTCTTATTGAAATATTCAATGGCAAACAGGCGAGGCAGGCGCCTTCTATGTTGACTAAGATGTGAAGTTAAACAGACAATACCGACAACCGCAATACTAGCACAGATATTATCTTCACGTGTATACACTCTCGTAATGCACTTGGTTGTGAATATGGTCGGCGCCAGACGTTGGTGCAGTGTTGTTCTAATGCTGGGCCATCGTCGTCAATGGCGGCATCGGTTTGGCGTCTCGTGGCGGAGTACCACGCTCACGTCTATTCCCCATGATGATGACTGTTAGACCTCATTTTCCAAATCAATAACTTCGCGAGTTTAGGAGCTATCATTATCTAATTCATATCATTATTTTCAGCGTTGAATAAGCTTTATGGTGATATTTATTACATGTCCGTGCGACCATAATTGAAAAAGTTAGGTATTTCAAGTGGGATGTTTATCACAACTAGCCGACACACTGACACCGTTGACGTCCCCTGCTAATTAGTGTTGTAATGCACCTTGTATAGCCAAGGGTGCACTGGATGTCAACTGCACCGTATGTAAATACATATCTACAATGAAATCCCATTTAAACATGGTTTTAAATTAATAACAGAAAAAGTATTCAAGATACAGTGAAAATAGTTATATCACCGGAAAGCATTTTTCAGCCACTATGATCTGAAATGCGTTCCCAACGATGTGACTAGAATATTAAAGTCGTTATACATTTAGTCAGCTGGAAACATATTATAAAAAGTCATCTCTTGTCAGTGTAGGGCTGCCAGACATCTGCAGACGTGACACAGTCTGGGAACAGCTAATTTCAAAAAGTCGTATCTTTAGAAGGATATTGCTATCTGGAACGGTGATTTGAAGCTACCAGTACACATCTTCACAGTGTATTGACCAAGATTGTGTCAATGCTGACCCACATCATACGACGCTGTACCAGCCTTAAGCCGACGGTGGCTTTGCATACGTATCTACTGGGCTGTAGGTCGCTAGGTAGTGCCATGATTTGAAGGTCGCATGTCGTAGGAGAGGGGAAATCGCATTTAAGGGGTGCTTAACAGTGTAAAGCACGTTGGTGCTCAGAAAAAAGTCGCATAGTAGGAGAAGTCAGATCTGAAGCGGTCGCATCTGGAGGGAGTACTGTACAACAACACATAATACAATTTTCAGTGCACACGCATGTTCAGTGCCTCATGATTTAGCTAAGTATATATATCACAGAAAAAAAATTGTTTTGTCTCATTTAATAACAGATCAAGTGAGTCAAGTGAGGTTGCATCAATTTACAGGCAAAAAAAATAGCTGACTATACAAAACGGCCTTTGATTGTCTGAGAATCTATATATTTGTGTTTTGTGGTTATTTTGAAAATTAACATGACTGCCCTGTGAACACTTGACTAGTCTAATTTGGCATGATTATTGTAGGTACAACACATTTTAAACAAAACATTGCAATTATAGAGTCGTATCTACCACATACATCAACTTCATTAAACAACAACATAGGAATGTTAAGTGAGCTACTGCTTCATTTTATTGCAGTTTTTATATAGTAATATTATCACAGCTGGTTTAAAACAGCGTTAGTGTAAAATTGCCTTATACTGACGTATCTACCAGATACAACACTATAAGATTTATATTTTTTCCAAATTTGTTGTATGTGCGCATACGACTCTATAATATTTTACTTTTTTAAAGATTAGCAAATCACTTGCAGATACGACTATGTATTAGTGTGATTTGACCTATTTATATCCGTAAGTAAAATTGAAAAATTTAATACAAGATGCGTATGCCCCTAATAACTTCAAATCAGACATAAAAGCACTTTTGAAAAAAATGTTAGATACGACAGTATAATATCAGGGTGACGATATGTGATTGTAGTGAAATCAACTGTTCTCCAGTATCGACAAACTTACGTCGTGCTTATATAATAATATATTATATTAATTGTCCCTTTTTTACACTGGCTACCTGTTTCTGAACGTGTTCAATTTAAAGTGCTCCTTTTGACTTTTATGGTTATTCAAGGTCTTGCTTCATCCTACATGTCTGAGCTAGTTCACATTCAGCAGTCTCAACAATCTGCTCGGTCCGCCACTGTCAGGCGACTGGTGCAACCACGCTCTGCAACAAAAAACCTATGGGGATCGTGCTTTTTCCATCATAGGCCCTCGCACATGGAATACTCTACCTGCTTCCCTGAGAGGTATCAATGACTTAACGTCATTCAATAAATCCTTGAAGACATTCCTATTTGCTGAGGCATATAGCTACTATCGCTGGTTGTGTTTGTGTCTCAACAATGTAGCCTCCGTGACTATCACTGCGCCTTAAAATCATAATGAGATTCTGGCGCAATATAAATGTGTTTTATCATTTTTTTTAACAATTTTATCAATTTCAACTATGTATGTCTCATGATTATATTCATGGTGTTTTTGTTCAGGCTACAGTGTTTCAATTATGCCATTGAGGCCTACTTACTAGCTTTGCCCGTGCGGAGCACGGGTCAAAGCTAGTATATGTATAATATTTCTTTCATATATATTTGTATATGCATTTGTTAAAATTTTTATAACTGTGTGTATTTTTTTATTATATCATGACGTCATATTCAATACATTAGTTTAATAATCGACCTTTAATATCAACACATAGGCATATATCTATAAACAGAATGATAAACTAATATCTCTCAATTCAAAATTAGCTGCTTTCATAAATCGGACCGACTCCAAAATCGGTCCACTTTCAGTCAGTCCCATGGGTGGTCCGATTTCCGGGTCTCTACTGGACTTTAATGTATAACCCTAAGAAACTAACTAATCTGAACGACGCAGAATGGACTAACCAGCCTGGCGAAAGGCGCAAACACCTTTTTTATTAATGGTTTGGGCGTCACGAGACATTGGTTAGGCCAACATGTTCAACAAACCTTTAATAATTTACACAAACTACAATCAATCAAGCTATGCACAAACGATTAGACATAGCACTGTCTTTTACTTATCCTCTCATTCAGAACGGGCCGTTCTTTCTGATTTTCGCTGTTCTTTGTATAAACATATTTATTTATTTACCGAGGTTGTACAATAGCAGAAGCTAATCGCTGTTCTTTTGAGAATAATTTTTAAAAATTATGATTGGAATAAACCGTTCAAAACCTGAAAGAAGCGTTCTGGGTTATAGTATATTTGCCATGGTGGTTGTACGTATACTGTCCTCCAATCTATTCAAATGCATGGAGAATGCAAAGCCATATACATTTATCCTATCAGCCAAAACCAGCAGTAGGCCCAACGTTGGTACAATGTTCAGCTTGCCTCAGTTAAGATAACCCAGCAGACCAGGGACGTTGGCCCAATGTTGTTTTAATGTTGGGTCAGTGTCGCAGACGGCGGGCCAATGTCCCGTGAGCCAATGTCTCGTACAACTGCCATTAGCCTTTACTATGTTTACATTGAATCTTTTTAATTAATAATATATTAGATATATAATAACACTTTAACTCTATTCTTTTTTTATTGAAGCTATAAATCCATGTAATATGTTTTAATTCAATATTACAGCTGAAGCTGTGCATATAATAATAGATGCATAATGAATCAAATTGTACTATTTTGGGTTGGATAAATGCGATGGAATTTTTATTTGTTTTTATTATTTATCAACTTGACAAGATGATCGGCGATTGAAAAACCTTAAATATGAAAACTTTTGAACTAAACAAGCAATAAATATTCACAATATATCAAATTCTACTATTTTGGGGTTGACAAATCCAAAAAAATAAACCCAAGACCATCTTGACCTCTAATCGCATTCTCCACAACTTCAACGATTGCTCTGTGGCCCTGGACAGGTGGCCACAGAAATCATCATTGACTTTGATTATATATTTTGGTGTTTATGCTGTTACTACATTCTGTACTTCTTTCTACCAGTGTACTTGTGATGATTTATCTCTGTCTCGTGACTGAGAGGTAGCGTGCTCGGCCTCAGACTGCCAGGGCTCGAATAACGAATCATGTGTCTGGAGGGCAGTGCCATCTCATTCATCTCACCATCCTCACAAGGTTTCCTTGGCCCAGTTTAGCTTATATGTGCACAAAAGTGGCCTAAAACCCCATTCATTTTATTTCTCTGTTTATGTGTGTAAATCATTTTTAATACTTATATACATGACAGGTATTATTAACATATCCACCATGGTATTATTTTCACTTGTTATTGTTTAATTAATTTATCTGAATTTCCATACTTGATAGCCATTAATCGATTCTCAAATAATCGAAATCGAAAAGTGACGTTAAGTGGTAGGCCCATGCAACTTGTATATCAGCCTTATATCAGTAAAAGTTACCCAAAAAGTGGTGTTGTGATGGTTAACTCGCACAACACCGAAATATTTTTTCTATTTTGCAATCATCAGAAATGTCTTAGTTAGCTATTTGAATAAATTTGAATACCTATGTTATGGGTTTACGACCATTATAAATAGTTGACTTGTTCGGTGCGAAGATCGACTTTAGACGTCATAATCTTATCCATGTTTCTTGGCTTCTAGGCTGATATTATTCCCAGACTGGTATGTTCCAATTGTATAACTATACCAGGATTCACATTCACCGTGGTGGATGAATTACGCCGATTTCTCAGTCAATTCTCAATCAATTTCCATGAAATTTTACACACACTATTTTTCATTCATGTCAAATGTTCTAGCTTCTAAAATACTTATCAAAACTTCGCGAAATTTTCAGGGTAGTTACGACATGAATGGAAAATAGTGTGTGTAAAATTTCATGAAAATTGGTTCAGATTTGACTGAGAAATCCGCGAAATTCAATAATCCTGGTTGATGAATTTAATGTGAATCTGACTATAGTACTTTAAAATTCCACACTTTCCTAACAAAAAAATTGCTAATTGATTTTGGGAAACAGTGAAATCTTATCCAGCGATGCAGCTTGGCTTTAAATGTTATCCTGGTGAAGTTGACAATCCAGTAAAGGTGATACTTTGAACCAGTGTTGGGACAGCGTCGCAGACAGTTTACTAACATTAAAGCATAATTGGCTAAATGTAGTGTGGTTGCTGCGAATCAGGCGAAATCTCCAACGATAATTTACATGTGTGTGAAGCATTGAAAAACATCGGGTAATCTAAATATATTATGAAACTAAAAAAGGAGTTCCCGAACTCCGAGGCCCAGCTTTAGGCTGTATGAGTTCTATAGACACAAATTGGCTTAATATTTTTTTAAAAAATAACTATTGGTCTTCCTCGTGGGCCCGAATCCTAAATGTCCAGGATATAATTAAGGAAAGAACAAAGGACAAGTTAAAATAAATATCTTCAACGTTTATTCATTTCACACCATCGCCGGTGCTGGCCAACATCTCTTCTATACTTGCCAGTGAATCGTACCGCTCGTCCCATTAGACACACGCCGTTGATTCAATGCTGGTTTAATGCTTCTCCCCGTCTATTACGCTGTACCAACGTTTAGCCAACATTGGTTCAACGGCGAATGTCTGCTGGGTGCCCCTACAGTACACACGATGTAGGCCTACACACCCAATTTCGGTTCATTGCTGGGCCAGTGTCGTAGCCCATTGCTTTTTCAATGCTGACAAATTGTCAACGACGCTGGCCCAACACTACTCCAACACTGGGTCAGCTGTATACTTAGCGGCGGCAACCCGGCAAACACGTGTCATTTACTCAATACTGTTTTAAAGTTGGCCAAAGTCTTCGACGCTGGCTCACTATTGAAACGAGTTTGCTTGGAGTTATATGCGGGTGACGCTTTGTTCCCCCCGTCGCCAGAAAAGCTACCAGCCAGATAACACAATACATTGGCCCAATGCTTATGTTATGCTGGGCCACCATCTGTGACGCTGGGCCAACATTATTCCAACCTCATCCATTTAGGTCCTGATCAAGAATGTAATTGTGAATATATTTTGTTCTTAGCACTTTTTAAACATGTACCTGCTTGACCTAGCAACATCAAACGTTATCTTTTACATGTTCATAAGGATTGTTCCTCAGAAATGTCAACCGTTTCCCACACACGATACCCCTCTTCCCGCAAATTAGTACACACATTATTGCAATAAGCTTAATAGGCTCCTGGTCTTCGGCCGGGCCTATTTAAGAAACTGGAACAGAATAAGTTGTAGAGCACTTATGCTTGACTTCGATAGTTAACTTATACCTTTAGTGAAACAGGGATGAAATGTACACACAATTTTTTTTTAAATAGTATAACTGGGGAAATGTTCTTGAAATGTTATTGACGTATGCAATACCGAGCTGTAGAAAGTGTTCATTTCTTCGACATAATGTGCATGTAATGTCTACTATGGGCACGACCTCTTCAACAGCTGACAGAGAAGTGCCTGTATACAAACCATGTCCGCAAGAGTATACCCTGAACAGTACAGTACATGGTATGGCACGGTAGTTCAACTGACAATAACTCCTTAAACTTCGATTCAGCTTTATAGGCGGCCGACCACATCAGGTCATTGTGCTCCAATAACTTTTGAAGGCAATTTGTGTTACAAGTAAACATCCACTTCAAAGCAACTTTCTATAGTTTATATAGTCATAATTAGGATTGGGGTGGATGTCGGTTCCAATGTTTTGTTTTAAGCACCACAAATTCAATTTCACAAGATGGCCGCCACAAAGCTAAATTCAAACAATATGTATCGATCAATCAATCAATCAATTAACTTCCATAGCGCTTATATCCTCAGCGAACCGAGCTCATAGGCGCAAACATATTTATCATGATCATGTCATAATCGAGGCCAAAGCAGGTTCGTCAACAGGGAGCCGGGTTGCTGTGTTTCATCATGTTCTGTCCTGTTTCTGTCAGGTGGTGAGAAATCAGCTATTGTTGATTGTGTTTCATCATGTTTCTATCATGTCACCTCCACAATGTCCAGATATGTAGGTTTCTCAGTTTCCGCGAAGGGGGCAGTTTTCGGTTTTAATGCGGTCTTGTTTCTTAAAACATTCACTTTTTCGAATCAGTAAATTGTAGAAATGTGTTTAAATTTCAGGAATAAATAAGGATTGAATTAAAATAAATACGTATGGGTTCAAAACGCGTGAAACTGAATAAATATCATATTTATTCATATCAATACAAATAGTTCCCAACAATTTAAAAATGAGTTTTATTAGCCATTGAAAATGCGGACTGGAATTATTGCATTTAATGACATATAGATCGAAATAAAAGATAGCATAATAAAATGTTCCTCTATTCAATGATATATAATAATATAAGTCAGGCTCATTTCCAAAAAAGTGAATAAGTGATTTATAGAGCCTTTTGATCATATGAGTGATGTGGACCGAGCTACTTATTGCGATTGTTACGCTGTACTTTCAATGTCTGGCTTTGGTCTGAGTTTGTATTCAGCATTTCCGATGATTCAGAACATTGTTCATCTAAAAATGTATTGTAAAATGGTAACGTAAGTTGTTTTCAGCTTTCACAGCTTCATTGTGATGCTTTATGCTTGATATTTCGATATCCTCCCATTATGTCCATTTTAAGTTTATGTGCATCCATCACACAAAGCCCCACCAAGAATATGGTGATGTACGTGATCCCTAATGTAGCTCCCATAACTGTGTTCGTCTTCAAGAAATCCACCTCTGTAAAGCCCTGCCGTTGTAAGGCGGCTTCAACCCCAGTCAGAGGCTCCTCGCTCGGCACAAATATCTCATATGATTCACCAGTTGCTGAAAACACATAATAATGACTTCAGTAGGATAGAATATGTCATATGATTGAATAGTCGCTAAAAAATATATCATATACTGCAGATATGGTAATTTGTGTGAGTATTTATATTTTCGCGAATTTGTGATTTTTGGTATTTTCACGAAGTCTAGAATTTGCGAATTACCAATTTCGATGATAGGTAGCGCTATTATAATAATAGTTACGCGAGATTCTCAAACTGTCAAATTTGTCCTCCTCGCGAATTTCGCGAAAATAAAAACCTCACGAATTTTACCAGATCTATAGTATGCCTACTATGACATCAGTAGGCAAGAATATTCTTTGCAATTCAATAGTCGTTAAAACAATTGAATATTGATTTCAGTAGCCACTAATATATCATATGATTTACCCAAAATGATGGTGCTCAAAAATGCTGAGGGGCATGATCTCGGTGGAAACCAATGTCTCATATAATTTACCAGGCGTTAAAAAGCAAACAAACAAAACAAACACCAGACGATGAAACAATGTGGGTTTAATGTTAGCCCATTGTCTGCGACGCCAGCCCAAAATTGCACCAGCGTTGGTTCAACGTCTCGTGTTCGCTGTTTAGTGACGTATGTATCCACACAAAAAATGTATCCAATGAATTACCAGACTAGTAAAACACAATAAATTCAGTAGGCACCAATGTATCAGATCATGATTCACCACAGGTTGAAAAAGTATTTTCTTGAATATCTGATACAATTTATGAGATGCTGAAACATAAATAGCATGACTAGATCCTAGAGTTCTAAATCATTACATTCAGATGGAGACGGATTAATGTGTTTTCACTGACGTTTCACGTTATAATTATAAAACTACTAGATCTATATAATGTACTTTAGAAACTTCCATTATGGACTTCAGTATGTACGAATGCCTTGTATCATGTACTGGGTGCTGATAATATAGAAAGAAGAACTTTCACAAAGAAAGAGGCATATTATTTCACACAAATATAATGACGATTCTAAGACTACACATTAATATTTTCATCACAGACTTAGTGTTACGTGTATATAGTAGCCTCCATTGCTCACTATACAAGGTCTTCACCCATCACAGACTTAGTGTTACGTGTATATAGTAGCTTCCATTGCTCACAATACATGGTCGTCACCCATCACAGACTTAGTGTTACATGTATATAGTAGCCTCCATTGCTCACAATACATGGTCGTCACCCATCACAGACTTAGTGTTACGTGTATAAAGTAGCTTCCATTGCTCACAATACATGGTGTTCACCCATAACAGACTTAGTGTTACATGTATATAGTAGCCTCCATTGCTCACAATACATGGTCGTTACCCATCACAGACTTAGTGTTACATGTACATAGTAGCCTCCATTGTCACACCCAGCACAGACTTAGTGTTACGTGTATATAGTAGCTTCCATTGCTCACAATACATGGTGTTCACCCATCACAGACTTAGTGTTACATATATATAGTAGCCTCCATTGCTCACAATACATGGTCTTCACCCATCACAGACTTAGTGTTACGTGTATATAGTAACCTCCATTGCTTACAATACATGGTCTTCGCCCATCACAGACTTAGTGTTACGTGTATATAGTAACCTCCATTGCTCACAATACATGGTCGTTACCCATCACAGACTTCGTGTTACGTGTACGTAGTAGCCTCCATTGTCACAATACATGGTGTTCACCCATCACAGACTTAGTGTTACGTGTATATAGTAGCCTCCATTGCTCACAATACATGG
This sequence comes from Flabesymbios commensalis, assembly GCA_964017125.1. NCBI lineage: Eukaryota > Metazoa > Annelida > Polychaeta > Terebellida > Flabelligeridae > Flabesymbios > Flabesymbios commensalis. The sequence continues at coordinate 11,737,243 of OZ024905.1, forward strand.
TCGTTACCCATCACAGACTTAGTGTTACATGTACATAGTAGCCTCCATTGTCACACCCAGCACAGACTTAGTGTTACGTGTATATAGTAGCTTCCATTGCTCACAATACATGGTGTTCACCCATCACAGACTTAGTGTTACATATATATAGTAGCCTCCATTGCTCACAATACATGGTCTTCACCCATCACAGACTTAGTGTTACGTGTATATAGTAACCTCCATTGCTTACAATACATGGTCTTCGCCCATCACAGACTTAGTGTTACGTGTATATAGTAACCTCCATTGCTCACAATACATGGTCGTTACCCATCACAGACTTCGTGTTACGTGTACGTAGTAGCCTCCATTGTCACAATACATGGTGTTCACCCATCACAGACTTAGTGTCACGTGTATATAGTAGCCTTCATTGTCACAATACATGTTCTTCACCCATCACAGACTTAGTGTTACGTGTATATAGTAGCCTCCATTGCTCACAATACATGGTCTTCACCCATCACAGACTTAGTGTTACATGTACATAGTAGCCTCCATTGCTCACAATACATGGTCTTCACCCATCACAGACTTAGTGTTACGTGTATATAGTAGCCTCCATTGCTCACAATACATGGTCTTCACCCATCACAGACTTAGTGTTACGTGTATATAGTAGCCTCCATTGCTCACAATACATGGTCTTCACCCATCACAGACTTAGTGTTACGTGTATATAGTAGCCTCCATTGCTCACTATACAATGTCTTCACCCATCACAGACTTAGTGTTTCGTGTATATAGTAACCTCCATTGCTCACAATACATGGTTCCACCCATCACAGACTTAGTGTTACGTGTATATAGTAACCTCCATTGCTCACAATACATAGTTCCATCCATCACAGACTTAGTGTTTCGTGTATATAGTAACCTCCATTGCTCACAATACATGGTTCCTCCCATCACAGACTTATTGTTACGTGTATATAGTAACCTCCATTGCTCACAATACATGGTTCCTCCCATCACAGACTTATTGTTACGTGTATATAGTAGCCTCCATTGCTCACTATACAAGGTTTTCACCCATCACAGACTTAGTGTTACATGTACATAGTAGCCTCCATTGCTCAAAATACATGGTCGTCACCCATCACAGACTTAGTGTTATTGTGTATATAGTAGCCTCCATTGCTCACAATACATGTTCTTCACCCATCACAGACTTAGTGTTACGTGTATATAGTAGCCTCCATTGCTCACTATACAAGGTCTTCACCCATCACAGACTTAGTGTTACATGTACATAGTAGCCTCCATTGCTCACAATACATGGTGTTCACCCATCACAGACTTAGTGTTACGTGTATATAGTGGCCTCCATTGTCACAATACATGGTGTTCACCCATCACAGACATAGTGTTACGTGTATATAGTAGCCTCCATTGCTCACAATACATGGTCTTCACCCATCACAGACTTAGTATTATGTAGTAGCCTTACATACTCACCTATACATACTGGGTCTTCTCCGACCCATGTGCCGTTATCACCACATCCTTTGGTCAGTTCTCCTCTCTCAAGTTCATAGTTAGGCAGACATTTGTAGTAGATACTTCTTCCATCGCGGTCGACCTGGTATGTCGTGTTGTTTATGGCGTCAGGACTTCCACAGATACGCACTGTAAAATAATAGAAACAGTAATAGGCTGTACGTGGTATTTGATAGTTGTATTCTATAGGCAGCCTCTTCCATGCATTGTACTGACACAACTGTCAAGTGCTGTAACTGATCATTACAAACACAATAATCCATGTATTACGCAGCAGATAGTCATATAATCTTTGTACAAACATACTAATAAAAACAATATGCTATTTCTTATTAGTAGGATATATTTATAGATTGTGTTGCTTATGATTTAAAACTTAAAAAACATGAAAAAGACACAATGACGTGATACATTATAATATATATATATATATGACATTTGTTATTGTTATTTTATAGCTGATTTCCTCTGAGCTCGGTCCGCTGAGAATATGAGTGCTATGGAAGAAGTTTTAGCTGTAGGCGTACAGTTACCGGGGTGCTTATAATCACATGTACAGTTGCCTGGATTTCATTATCACCTGTTCACTTACCTGGATGGTATTATCACCTGTACAGTTACCTGGATGTCATTATCACCTGTACACTTACCTGGATGTTATTATCACCTGTACAGTTACCTGGATGTCATTATCACCTGTCCAGTTACCTGGATGTCATTATCACATGTACAGTTACCTGGATGTCATTATCACCTGTACAGTTACCTGGATGTCATTATCACCTGTACAGTTACCTGGATGTCATTATCACCTGTACAGTTACCTGGATGTCATTATCACCTGTACAGTTACCTGGATGTCATTATCACCTGTACAGTTACCTGGATATCATTATCACCTGTACAGTTACCTGGATGTCATTATCACCTGTACAGTTACATGGATGTCATTATCACCTGTCCAGTTACCTGGATGTCATTATCACATGTACAGTTACCTGGATGTCATTATCACCTGTACAGTTACCTGGATGTCATTATCACCTGTACAGTTACTTGGATATCATTATTACCTGTACAGTTACCTGGATGTCATTATCACATGTACAGTTACCTGGATGTCATCATCACCTGTACAGTTACCTAGATGTCATTATCACCTGTACAGTTACTTGGATGCTATTATCACCTGTACAGTTACCTGGATGTCATTACCACCTGTACAGTTACCTGGATTTCATTATCACTTGTACAGTCACCTGGATGTCATTATCATCTGTATAGTTACCTGGATGTCATTACCACCTGTACAGTTACCTGGATTTCATTATCACCTGTACAGTTACCTTGATGTCATTACCACCTGTACAGTTACCTGGATTTCATTATCACCTGTACAGTTACCTGGATTTCATTATCACCTGTACAGTTACCTTGATGTCATTACCACCTGTGCAGTTACCTGGATTTCTTTATCACCTGTACAGTCACCAGGATGTCATTATCACATGTACAGTTACCTGGATGTCATTATCACCTGTACAGTTACCTGGATGTCATTATCACCTGTACATTTACCTGGATGTCATTATTACCTGTACAGTTACTTGGATGTCATTACCACCTGTACACTTACCTGGATGTCATTATCACCTGTACAGTTACCTGGATGTAATTATCACCTGTGCAGTTACCTGGATGTCATTATCACCTGTACACAGGGTTCCCACAGAGATCTGGAAATGAAATTCCATGACTTCTCCATGACTTTCCATGACCATTTTTTTTTAAAGAATTCCATGACTTCATAAACAAATTAAAAATGCACATTTAAAACGGCACAGCCTCCACCATAACACCTACCCTGATCACATCGCGAGGGTTAGCCGGGTACATCACACCGGTCCGCTCTAAAGCATAACCGGGTATCGCAGTTTCTTACTTTTTGCATGTAAAATATTTTACAGCTATAGGTGACTGTCAATGTCATTGTGTGTCAAAATTGTAGGTAATCAAAACATTTTTCCTCAAAAGAAATGTGATAAGACACTTATAAAAATACGAAATTCCATTACTTTTTGCCAAATTTTCATTTTCCATGACTTTTACAGGCCTGGATTTTATTTTTTTCATTTTCCATGGTTTTCCATGATTTTCCATGACCGTGGAAACCCTGGTACAGTTACCTGAATGTTACTCTCACCTGTACATTGAGGTAGGTTACCGCTCCAGGTAGAGTTCATCAGACATGTGTGCAGTGCATCCCCTCCAGATAGACTGTAGCCGTCATAACACCTGTAAGTGACCGCTGCCCATACTGTTAGAGATGTGAAGTGAACTGTGGTATATGGTGCCACAAGAGGTAGTGGACACGTGGCTATATGCGCTGGAACATCAAATGACGTAATGACTTCCTAAAGCATTCGTTAGAAATTTGGGCGGGGGCCCTAGGGTAGTGGTTAGCACCGCTGCCTTTCACGCCAGAGACCGGGGTTCGGTTCCCGGTCTCGGCGGTTTGAAAGAAACGAAATTGTTTCTTCCCCATCCACGTGTGAAAGTTAGTATTGTGGGGAGCCTCCGTGACCGAGAGGTAGCGTGCTCGGCCTCAGACCGCCAGGGCTCGAATTTCGAATCCTGTGTCTGGAGGACAGTGTCATCTCAATCATCTCACCATCCTCAGGAGGTTTTCCTGGCCCAGTTTAGCCTATATGTGCACAAAGGTGGCCTAAAGCCCGATTCATTTCATTTCATTTTTTCGTTAGAAATTTGGGATTCATTTTTGCTTGTGATTTTACATCAAACGACAAATCTCCCAGACCTACAACATAATTATGCTTCTATAACATTCGTGACTTTCTCGGCGTAATACGAAGTACCCTAGCCCACAAGCTGCAAAATATGTTGAATGTGTTTTAGTTACTAGTCATTTTAACTATTGCAAAAACCTTTTGTACAATCTTCTTGACAGGGAATTATAAGATTGCAGCGGCTACACACTTGTCTGGCACGTGTAATCAGTAAAGCGTCTCGTTCTAGCAGATCTAAGCCTCTCTTTAATTTGATTTATTGGCTACCAGCAAAATATCACTTTTAAAGCCTTGCTTTTTCACCAGCCTACATATCTTTTTAATTATTTAGTTCCCCTTCAAAATTCTGGACTGCTTAAATCATCCAACACAAATATGTTAACTGCTCCACATGTTCAAACAAAATGGGGGGTCAAGGGCTTTTGCAGTTGAAGCTCCGTCCGGTTAATTTAAGAACTGCGAGTACAGTCACCTCATTTTGAAAAATGATGACGACTTTTCTGAGCTGATTTTGATATGGATTATGCGCCTCTGACCTCGTATATTCGAGGATTTAGGCGCTATAGAAGTTACCGAATTGACTGAATTGATGATCGTAATACTGCAAAACGCGAAGGCATGTACATGTAAATTACGTTTTTCTTTAAATTATGATATGTACATGTATATGTTCTAAATATACTACAATAAAACATAATTGGCTAAAACAAGCAATCGATATTGATGTGGTAGTGTGTAAACTAACCACCGACCTTTACTGGAGGATACTTGAACTTGTGAGCATTAAGTACTAACTTTTATAGGAGGGTAATTGACCTTGAAAATCACTGAGTACTAACCTTTACAGGAGGGTAGTTGACCTTGCCAATCACCACTGGTACCACATATCACTTGAGACTGAGCATTTATGTTGAATCCTTCATCACACTCGTAACTGACAGAGCTACCATATACAGTGGTGTTAAAAAGAGACCTTCCGTTTGATAAAGAGGGGGGTTCGCCGCAGTCTAGAAAAAAATCATCATTTTCATCAAAAAAGTATTCAGGTGAAAATTATCTAGTCCTTTGAAATAAGAACCCTTCAATATTTTATAAAACATTCCTAATTTATTATTCACCTTGAGGTGGGAATCGCGGAAGCAATTCACACCTCAAGGTGAATAAAAAAATTAGGAATACCAGGGAGTTTCAGCAATAAATTTCACAGCGAAAGTCTCCGGCCGTGTGGGCATGTCTAGGGTTAACCTTTTCACTACCATACATGACGGAAATTTCCGTCGTCATTCGTCAATGAACGTAACCATAAAATGACACAAATACTCGTCAAATATATACTACATTTATGTATTTTTCGTCGTTTGAAGCTGGAAATTGCGTCAGCAATTCCAGCTTCAAATGACGAAACATAGAACTCCTACACCAGTATATCTGTATCCTGGCATGCACCCCGGCCTGGAAGTCAAAGGGTTAAATCTCCTAGACATGCCAAGAACCCCTTATCGGACGAGCGAAGGAAAACGCTCTCAATAACCCACCATGCCCTATCAACCCCACCCTCACATCATCATCTGTACATCATTGATCACATCAATTGACTACAACGTTTTTATCGTATTACAATTTCACTTAAATACTATTTGTGCCGAAAAGTGACGTAAAGCAAGGACAACTACCCAATGAACAATTATTTTATTTTCTAAATAATTTACCTGGGCTGTAGCATGTAGGTATGTATCCTACCCAGGAACCATTCACCAGACATTCCATGCTGCTGTCTTCTGCCAGTAACATACCAGCATCACAGGAGAAGATGACAGAGTGATTCTGTACAGTAAACCTCAATGCTGCACGTGTGGATATATCAAGCAGTGGACATGTCATGGCTGTAAATATACACAATAAATGATATTTCGTACAGTAAACCTCAATGCTGCACGTGTGGATATATCAAGCAGTGGACATGTCATGGCTGTAAATATACACAATAAATGATAGTTCGTACAGTAAACCTCAATGCTTCACGTGTGGATATATCAAGTAGTGGATATGTCATGGCTGTAAATATACACAATAAATGATTCAGTAAACCTTATTGCTTCACGTGTGAACATATCAAGTAGTAGATACGTCATGGCTGTAAATATACACAATAAATGATATTTCTTACAGTAAACCTCAAAGCATCACGTGTGGATATACCAAGCATTGGACACGTCATGGCTGTAAATATACACAATAAATGATATTCAGTACAGTGAACCTCATTGCTTCACGTGTGAATATATCAAGTAGTGGACACGTTATGGCTGTGAATATACACAATAAATAATATTCAGTACAGTGAACCTCAATGCATCACGTGTGGATATATCAAGTAGTGGATATGTCATGGCTGTAAATATATACAATAAATAATTCAGTCAACCTCATTGCTTCACGTGTGAACATATCAAGTAGTAGATACGTCATGGCTGTAAATATACACAATAAATGATATTTCGTACAGTAAACCTCAATGCTTCACGTGTGGATATACCAAGCATTGGACACGTCATGGCTGTAAATATACACAATAAATGATATTCAGTACAGTAAACCTCATTGCTTCACGTGTGAATATATCAAGTAGTGGATATGTCATGGCTGTAAATATATACAATAAATAATATTTCGTACAGTAAATTGCAATGCTTCACATGTGGACATGACAAGCTGTGGACTCGTCATGGCTAGTAATTAAACATTTCACTGAGCAATTATATCAGTGTAATTAGGTATATAAATAAACATAAAATGTGTACTTATGTATAGCTAATAAACATAGCATATGACTGATTGATTATACATAGCCAATCAATAAACACAACTAATGAGTATTTATGTAAAGCTAGTAAACATGCTATATGACCGAGTAAAGCTAAAAAGAAACAAAGGATATGAGTAATTTGTTATAGCTAATAAATAAACATAACATTTGGCGGAGTAATTGTGTATACATCTGGTTAATGAATAAACATCACAGAGTAATTATGTATAGCTTATAAAAAAAATAACAAATGACTGAGTATTTGTGCATAGCTAATACACAAATATGACATAATTATGACATATGACATTATGTTTAGCATATAAACATAACTTCAGGCAGTGTAATTATGTAAAGTGTGACGCCCAATATAAGACAAATCATTGTTGAATCATTGTTGGTCCACTGTCTACAATACTGGTCTAAGAATGGCTCAATGCATTGTGTTTTTTGGGTCATGCTTTATTAACATAATACAGCTGTTTATGATTAGATTTACCTTCACACGATGGTTTTTGGTGTGACCATGATCCCTCAGGGAGGCAAGTACTGTTTCCAGGTCCATTAATGTTGTAATACGGTTCACATGAGTAATGTACAATTGCCCCTATGTGTCTGTCTGTCCCTGAGATGTGGCCGTTCTGAGGTGGTGTCAGTGACTCACATCGACGCTCTATAACACATACACCATGGATAAGTCTATCAGACTCTGTACTGTGGTTTTCATCGGACAGACAGACAGACGGGCTGACAGACAAATAACTTTATTTCAACAATGCACTGTATATAATGAAATATGGTAAGGCAGGCTCCTTTTAAGACATAGACACATGTCGCTATCAAAGGAGCCACTCTTCAACAATTATAAACAATGGCATAGGATACATTATATAATATAGAGCACATACATATATCGGCTGGTGATGTGAGTAATATTGTTGTTTAACGTCATTTTGTGACCGGAACTATGTGACGTATATCAGTATCAGTCTATATCACACTCTATACAGTTGTTTCACCATGTGACGTAGGCCTATGTTGATATCAGCCCATATTGCACTCATACTGTAGTTCGAAATGCAATATATGGCATTTATGTCTTGTGTGACTTGGTCTTTTAAGAAAATACACCTTATTTATTTGACGAGGGCCGTATTTTTCCACACCGTTTTTTGTCATAATAACCCTCTGTGCTGCTGGAACGGTGATTTCTTTTTTCAGGCAAGGGTCAAATCAAATACAATGCCAGAAATTTGTCAACATAACTCGTGTCAGATGCTTAATAAATAAAATAATTAAATCTAGACTGATATGTGGCCATCCTACACCATACAATGATATGTGGCCATCCTACATAATAGACTTGTATGTGACCATCCTAGAGCATAGACTAATAGGTGGCCGCCGTAGAGCATAGATTAATATGTGGCCACTCTAGAGCATAGACTCATATTTGGCCGCCGTAGAACATAGACTGATATGTGGTCATCCTCTAGCATAGATTATATGTGGCCATCCCACAACATAGTTTGATATGTGACCATCCTACACCATAGATTTATATTTGGCCATCCTAGAGAACAGACTGACATGTGGCCACCCACAGCACAACTTGATATGTGGCCATCCCATCTCATAGATTGATATGTGAGCATCTGATAGCATAGACTGATATATGGCAATCCCACAACATAGATTTATATATGACCATCATAGAGGATAGACTGATATGTGGTCATCCTGAAGAATAGACTGATATGTGGTCATCCTAGAGAATAGACTGATATGTGACTATCCTGGAGCATAGACTGACACGAAAAGGATTTATTTATGACAATATCTGAAACATTACGTATCTAACATATACACAGTTATACAGCTTTACATATAAAAACTCACACACCTGTGCAAATGGGGATTGAGCCGTTCCACGTTCCTTCTTGGGTACACCTCCACTGTTCCACCAAGCCAATATATAAAGGGTGACACCATAGGAAAGCGACGCTATCCACATATGACACACTCTCTTGCGTACTTATGATAATCGGCTGTGTTGTGATCAAATCACATGTGATTTCTGTAACAAATTATCATAACCCAGTGATAAAATAATAGATGATGTATGTTATATTGACAAATATGAAAGTCATTCGAGATAGACATTCAAATATTAATAAATCATAATAAGTAAAAAAAAACTTATAAAGTACAAGCATATTGTGTAAGACCATTCGATGCACTGCATATTTAAAAATGTAGTTAGTCTTTGTCTCATCCAAATCATTAAAAAAGGCATGTGTGAGAGCCGGGACTCTGTATATAATTGGTTGATGGATTTCTTACGTCCGCTTGTGCAACAGCGGGCAACAATTTTACTTTTGTTTATGCGAAACGTGAAATAGTGTTGGACTATATCCCAGGATTGACACGCCAACCGCACAGACATCTTGTTGTCTGGCCATGACGCATAGCGGCAGCAGCTAATGGTGCAGTGCTCGGGCGTTTTTGTACTGAATGCTGCACCTGGCGAAAGGGACTCACATGTTCAACAGCACATCCTTCCTAGTTTCAGCTCAATTTTTTAATTTCGACTTTCGTTTATTGTCTGGAAGATTCTTCCACATGACGGGAATATACTAAAACTGCTTCTTCCAAATCGTTGCAGCCTGCTGGATTATACAGTGAGCAGACACATATCTCCGTTTGGTGGGGCCGTAGCTTTTAACCGGCATTGATTCGGCGTCCTGTGTCTGCTGGATGGTCTCATGATCACCACTTTTGGTGTTGTTGTTATTGCCATGGCTGACACATTGGCCTTCTACACTTTATCTACGGAGCTGATGTATCAGTTCTGACGCTATCCCGCCCTAATTGTAAGTTATATATTTATATCATTAGATATTCCTCATATTCATGATATACCTGTTTGTGTCTGTGTGGCAGTGGACAGTCTATATATTTACACAACATGGCAATAGTTTTCTTTTTCTATCTTTACAATTATCTCTAATTATCATGTACCACGCATAGCAATAACTGAATAAAATAAACAAATAATGCATTTATCATGTAAATATTCTTAAATAGCCATGGTGTTTCTGCAGTGTAAATTTATGTTTAAAATTGTAAATATTGTATTATAGTTTGTATAATATCCTGTTTTATTTTTTACCGTTATTCTTGTACATATTTAAATCATTGTACTATTGTATATGTATAAAGAGGGCCCATTGCAAATTAGTACGATGTACTGAATGGTCTACCCTCTATAAATACAGTTTATTATTATTATTATTATTTATATAATTGGCAGGTGATGGTTGGTATAGGCCAGCCCCCGGTCTGTACATACTCACCTTGGCAAGTGATGGTTGGCATAGGCCACTCCCCCTGGTCTGTACAGTTCACAGTAGTTTGACCACCAGTGTATATATAACTATCACCACAGCTGTAAATGAGGCTGGTGTTGGTGATTTGAACAGATGCCCCTGCCATTGACGGAATGTCCACAAAGTCACAAGTCACCTCTGAAACAAAAACATTCAAGCTGAAGCGGCCGCCTAACTAATGGTCATGCAATTATCTTTAAATAAAATATCAAACATCCTGGTAAATACATATATATATATCTGTCTTTAGAATGTAGTCGACAAATGCTGGTTTAGATATTATGTTCAAGCTTAGTGTATTTACCAGGGCTACTTACTCCCCACACCTTTTTGTGTAGATAATTCATATTATTAGATATTGCAGTTCTGGAAAATATTGAATTTGTGGTAACTTTACTGTAAAATAAAGATATGAGAGCCTGACTGAAATTAAAAGTATGAAAATCGTTGGAAATTAAGGAGGATGCTCGAAGACCCTGACGACTCCAACTCCTCCACCCCTGTATATGCATATCTATGTTTGTTTCAGTCATGCATGTACTCACCCACACATTCTGGTGTGCTAATATTCCATTGTTGATTTATACACACAATGAATGCTGGTTCGCCGATGATTTCATATCCACAACTACATGTATAGTACACCTTATAGCCTTCATAATATATGGGTTCAGGAGAAGGTAGCAAAAGATGGTACGGGGTCTGAATGGTATCATCTGGAGCCTCACACAAAAGCTCTATAACAAAACAAAAATTAAATGTCAATGTCACTGTATCTCATTGTAATTGCAGATGTATTTTATTTGAGTTTTCCATGTGATATTGTCGCGGATGTGTTCTATGCAGGACCGGTTTTCAGTGGATTTGAATTTAAATAGCTGCATGGTTCTGACATGGAAAAAACGTTACTATCTGACGTTGACACTACGTTTAAAATTTACGTCCTCCCACCTTGCATATACCTCTCCCAGTGGCTGGTCATAAGAGCACTACTCATCTTGCCACATCAGGTCTGACAATCAGATTACTTTTTTTTTTTTTTTTAACATTTTTTTTTCCATGAAATAATGACACATATACAGTACATGATGATGATGATGAATGTACAAGCTGATTACGGATATATTAAAAAAAAGTCACAGGAAACAACAAATACGTCTGCACACACAACACCTTGAGCAAATGTTGAATATTCATTATGATGTCACAGTCTGCAGTGTGGAAGCTCACACTCAGGTCAACTGGTCTCGGTTATCTGAGTTGGCCAGTAGTAGTAGTGAATCATTACTTTACGTCACGGGGTACTGGGATGATTGCTAGTAGTAGTACTTTTTGCCCCCATCTGGGGAGGGTCATTAGGGATCTGTCCCGTCTGTTGGATGCTGTGTACGGCATTGTACGGAAGCACTAGTCTACAGCAATCATCCAAGGGCAGCTGCAGCCTCCTCGTATCTGGCTATAATCTTCGGGCGGATTGCCAGTGGCGTACCCTGGCTCCTCCGCTCAACAGCGGAGCCAATGCAGCACCCGCATCAGTGCTGGCGCTGATGTAGGCCTTGGTAGCCTTAAATAACCGGCAATAGCGTGTTTGACATTAGGTCTCTCACGTGGGATGAATGGAGTTACCCAGAGGGAGTGATCCTTCCTATTGTTACTCTGGGGACTATCCGACCCGAGGATAGCGGAGCTGCGCGAAATGCCACAGAGTTTCATCATTAAATTGTACAGCGAAACTCAAGTCTCCGGCCGTCTGGGCATGTCTGGGGGTATATCCCCTAGACATGCCCAGAACCCCTTATTGGGCGAGCGAAGGAAAACGCTCTCAATAACCCATCATGCCCTATCACCCCCACCCTCACATCATCATCTGTACATCATTCATCTCATCAACTGACTACACCGTTTTTATCGTATTATAATGTCACTTAAAAGACCTTTTGTGCCGAAAAGTGACGTAAAGCAATGATTTACTACTACTACTTTACGTCACTTTTCGGCACAAATTGTCCTTTAAGTGACATTGTAATATGATAAAAACGTTGTAGTCAATAGATGAGATGAATAATGTACAGATGACGACGTGAGGGTGGAGTGAAGGGCATGGTAGGTTATTGAAAGCGTTTTCCTTCGCTCGCCCGATAAGGGATTCTGAGCATGTATAGGGGATCTACCCCCAGACGGCCGGAGACTTGGGTTTTGCTGTGCAATTTAATGCTGATAATCCGTGGCCTTTCTCGCAGCTCTGATATCTTCAGGTCGGATAGTCCCCAGAGTAACAATAGGAAGGGTAACCCCATTCATTCCCCGTAGAAGACCTAATGTCATCAAACACGCTATTGCCGGTTATTTAAGGCTACCATGGCCTACATCAGCGCTAGCACTAATGAGAGAGCTGCATTGGCACCGCAGTTGAGCGGAGGAACCAGGGTACGCACTGGCAATCTGTGCGAAGATTATCGCCAGATACGAGAAGACTGCAGGTTCCCTTGAATGATTGTTGTAGAATAGTGCATCAGTACCGTGCCAAAGAGAATGTAACTGACGGAACAGATCCCTAATGACCCTCCCCGAATGGGAGCGAAAAGTACTCCTATACTAGCAATCATCCAAGTACCCCATCTGAGTTGGACAGGGAGGAGGATAGTCGTATTTCATAGCAAATATGCATGATATCCAGGAGTCTGCATGTAGCAGAAAACTGGATAGATGAAGATTCGGGTTACTCTGATTATATTTAGACGTTTTTTCCACTAGTCATTGCCTGTTGGGTAAGATGTAAAGTGCTCTGTACATTTATATGCGTCCCTCTACTGTCCTCTGTCTGGCAGAGCACAGCGAGAACGGTACATTGGAATGTATGAGGATTCTTAAGGAAAGTTTGGGACCACCGTCTAGAACGCTCACAGAATGCTCATCGGGCATTCCCCCAAGAGAGAGAGAGAGGGAGACTGAATTGTTGACATATCAAAAACTCTCCGACAATCGCGACAACCTGCGTTTTTCCGACGACCCCCGACAACTACCAGTGATCTGCAATGGTCACCTAGCGCTTCTTCTCCAACCTCCAGCGTTCTGTTGCGTTCTGCCACCTTTTCATGAACGTCAGCAAACTCTATCCAAAACGTTGTAGCGTGGCAGGGCAATTTATTGTAAGAATAGTTTAATATTTTTTAAAGATATGACACTTTTATTTCATGATATTATATTACTTTAATGTTAGAATTTGGCATTAACATGTCAGGATATCAGATTTTAGGTTTGATATATTAGCAGAATATTCTATAACAACGTCATTCAAAGGCATTATAACATAAGGATTTGTTATTATTCAGTGAGGATTGTGCATTGTAATTTCAGTTTATAGCATCTTGATGTCACAATATGACATAATAGAAGTATCTGCCATAATAATCTTACATGATTTGGAATTATAATGTCAGAAAATAGGATTTTATTGTGAATATATAGCATTGGAAATACCAACTTGTGATATTGTTATGTGAGGCTATGACTACAAACAAATTTAAAAAACAACAACAAAATTTTGACTCCTTCTATAATTATGAATAAAAAGGTGCGTGACAAATAATACAGTATGACCACTTAGAAAGGCCCCGGAGGACGAGTGGGGGAGCCGGCTCTTTCAACTCCGGGAAAAATATCCGATGTTCTAATATCCAACAGGAACGGGCAATATCAAACAGTTTTCGGGACAAAGGCGATACAAGTTAGCTGGGCACAAACGTGTTATGTGTCTCAATCATTCCTACAAGATGAAAGTAGTGCAAAGTGACTTGACAAAACTTTAAAGCGACACAATCAGGCTAAAATCATAAAAAAATCGATATTTTTAATTTAGCTTCCTAATAATTATGACCATATAATTTAAACATGTCCATAGACTACAATGGCAAAAGTTTTTTAATTTTTGTGTTGCACATTTACCAGCTAAGCGAGAAATAAAAATAACGATTATGTTACTATTTTAGCCTGATTGTGTCGCTTAAATTAGAGTAACTTTCAAAAGGCAACAGCCAAGTATATCATAGCTTTCCACTAGCTTCAGCGAACAATGAATGTGCGATTTCGAGGACTGAATCATAAAAACTCCACGGAGACACCATTCGTGCTAAGACAAACAGAGACCAAATCCATAATGAATAATACTTGTCAAAGTGAACAGAAACCCACCAAAAATATTCTACAGAGGCCTAAAAACAGTACAGTGTTGACTGCTTACAAAGTTGCGGTGCTGGTTCAAGGTCCAAGAGAATGCAGTAAGACCATTGGTGACCAGTTGCAACACCAAAGAACCCGGACCCATGACCGGCCAATAATCGCTGCGATAGACCAGCAAGTAGATCAACTGGCGACTGTATGCCAGCCCTTTATTCAAAAGTCACAATTGTAATGAGGGCGGGAGGTAAGAAACTGTTCACTGTTCTCCCTAAGACATAATGAGGGTGACGAAATAAAAAAACATTGGGCCAATTTTTACAAAAGTTAATATAAGCGATTAAAAAAACAAACAAAATATGAATATACAGCAATGTTTTTTTCACATGACGATGATTCACATTGGAGTTATCTTGTTAGAGTGTTATATGGACCCCACAATCCCCAGAGGGGATGATCAGATTCTGTCTGGTAAATAACATTTAACATTCCATAATGTCTAAAGTGAACGGACGATATTATATGCATACAGCATCGTTGGGAAGGCGAGATGGGCTCATCTCAGCACAAGTCATAGCTGTGAAAAAGGTCGAGGCCGAAGGCCAGGTCTTTTCCACAGCTAAGATTGAAGAGCTCCGAGGGTTTTATCCGATTTAAAACACATCGAACCATAATGAGGATCCCTCATAATCAACATCTAGGTCACGCCTGATTGATTATAGCACCATGGAACTACCATGATAATTGGTCTGTACTTGATCAACAATAACTCTCCATTCCCGGCTTAGAACGTAGTGGCCGGACAAAGAAAATAATGTAATGGTGTATTTTAACGGTCAAAAAAGCAGTGCCATATGCATATCCTGTGACATCTACCTTCACAAACGATGTTTTCTCCTATCCACTCGCCATCATCACTGCACTGCCAGGTCAACAATCCCTCAACCAAGTAGCACCCGTTATTACACATATACTCCACCACATCACCAGGATATATGCCATCTAATATGTACCCACTGCAGTTGAATGAGGGTGGGTATGGACACAATATTTCTAAAAGAAACAATGGGAATGGTTTTAAAGACATTTTTCCAAAAAAAAAAAATTGTAAAGCAATAAAGACAACATTTCAAATGTTCACCCACTTTTCTCTAATGATACTCTCAATTTGAAATGAATGCCTACCGTACATCATTAACTATTACAACACTGAAAAAGTTTTGCATATTTTTTTCACTTGAAATCATCATCTATGTCTTAGTTAGCATACGAAAATAACAATATTGAATGTTATGTTCTGTAAATATAACATCACAAAAGAGTAATCTACCATAAACATCATAAAGAGTGTAAACAACTATCCAATACCATGTGAGAATTCATGGCGTATAACATTGATTAAAATCATAACATTGTCAGATATTACAAGAATGGTCGATATAACAAGTGAGCCATCTAGACAAACATGTCACGTTTTTGCAGTGTTGTTTTCATGTTGGCCCACCGCCTACGACGTTGGCTCAACATTAAAACAGCATTGTGTTAAAGTCTCTTGTGTATTAGAACATACCTTCACAGACAGGGAGTTTTCCCGTCCACATACCAGGACTAACACATTGCCGTGTTAAATTACCACTTACATGGCGATATCCGAGAGAGCAACTGAGCGTGATGATGTCTAGATACCCAGTGCCTTCAGACGTTATCTCCACGTTAGCTGTGTCTGGAGGTGTGGAGCAATGTAAAGCTGGAAAATACAGCACGATATTGACAGTGATCGCATCTAGTCATCCCTTGCATTCAGATGACACCTCCATGTTAGCTATATCTGGTAATTGAAAGCGTTATTGTAATTCATGAGAATATGTTAATTATAAGTATATTTTAGTTTTTTAAATATGTATAGATGTAATTGTTTATGAAAACAGGAGTCGTAATTGCACAATTTTATTTCATTTCACTTACAGATGACTTACACATTTCCTTCTCGTTTTAAATTATATCCAGTCACACTTTTTTGTAAATGTCACTTAATACAAGACTTAATATTTAATACAAGACCACGAATCAGCACTGTATTGAAACATTGAATGTCCATAGATGTTAGCACAGTGTTGGTCCAGCAAAGAGCAAACATTGAGCTCAAATACCAGTGTTTAGATCAAAGTATAAACATAGTGGTGCCCAGCATTCCCTTTTCCTAGACCCGTCACAGGCGGTCCAGCAGAAACAGGAGTCATTGTTGTCCCTGCAAGGGCGAGGGGCGGTACAGGTAGTCTGTTGGTTAGTGGTGAATAACTGTCCCATGGTCCAACCTACTCCCCCCAGACAGGCACCCCAGCTGGGTGTGGCTTCTCCTCCCTACATAAAATCATTCTTGCATATAAAGTACCTTGATGTTGGATGGAATAACACCCAGAGTCTAAGTTGAGAGGGTATGCTTTCACCCAGAAGGGTAAGTAACACAGTGGGGCATAGTGAAGCTGACCGCTAGACACTATCTGCTATGTGTTTTAATCTTCATGTTTTGAATTATCTGTACCACCAGCTCATTCTCTGCCAGCTATGCTGCCTTGTTAAGTCTTGTTACTTATTCTGTTCTAGATTCTCTGTATTATCAGCTAATTCTCTGACAGCTATGCTTCATTGTTAAGTCTTGTTGCTTATCCTGTTATGGATTTTCTGTACCATCAGCTCATTCTCTGCCAGCCATGCTGGATTGTTAAGTATTGTTACTTATCCTGTTCTGGACTCTCTGTATCACCAGCTCTTTTTCTACCAGCTATGTTGCATTGTTAAAGCTGCTCCTTGGGATGAGACATTTTCAATTTTGTCAATTTTGAAAAGATTAAAGAATCATTCAATAGGCCAACAGTAGCCTATTGAGTACAGATTGACGGCATTAACATAGCCACTGAACTGATTACAAGATACTACTTAAACGGGACATTGATCCAATGCTGTTTTAATGCTAGGCCAACGTCTGCGACGCTGGCCCAACATTGAACCAACATTGAATAAATGTACAATGTTTGAGAGAAAGTCCTCCCGCCCAGCAAACACAAGACATTTGTATAACATTTATACAACGTCGGCCCAACGTCTTCGACGTTGGTCCAACATTGCATAAAGTCATACAAATGTTTTGTGTTTACTGGGCATGTCCATACATGCTTGGGGTCAAGCAGTTTCAACATCCCCGCAGTAATACAGTCAGTGTGTTTGCAAGCCAGCGACCAAGTAGGGGCAAGGGCAAAGAGCTTTGAATTATTAACTCATAGATGTCGCTGAAGTATATATGAACTTGCTGTGATTTGAGAACTTACTCTTAATGAGGCGTTGGGTATGAAACGCATATTTAGTATTATTACGGAATAGGGCCTTGGCCTACCCACGGGCACTATTGCCTTCTGGGGGACCCTTGTCCTGCGAATTTTGACAATTGACCACACCTTTAACTTAGATGAAGCTATATAGCCTACTGATCTTAGCTAAAAATACAAGAAAGTCAAAAAACTATTTCAAAGCACCGAAAAAGAGTGAGATAGTTATATTTCCAGGTCGCATATTGCCATGTAAATAAAACAAGTCAGCAATATACAGCACTTTACACCACATATGCCCACGTCTTGGACGATAATATCAAAGCAATCGCCGCTAATTGGTGTCTTATAGTCAGGACATGAGGGGATACACCTGCAACACTGATTGTCTACCCAACGCTGGGCCGACGGCATCAACATGTGGCCCAATGCTGTAGGAACATTCAACCGTCCTTTAGCAAGTGTTTAGGTATACACAAAGATTGTTTGGGTTTTAATCGGATTCATAGGAATGTTAATAGAAAATATTTTTTTAAATCTAAAAACTCTGAGAAAAATAAAATCATGATCTTGGGGATACACTACTTCATTACAAAACTAAAAACGATAATTGATGTCATCCCAAGGAGCTGATTTAAGTCCTGTTACTTATCCTGTTCTAGATTCTCTGTATCACCAGCTCATCCTCCGACAGCTATGCTGCATTGTTAAGTCTTGTTACTTAGCCTGTTCTGAATTATCTGTATCATTAGCTCATTTTCTCTGCCAGCTATGCTGCATTGTTAAGTCTTGCTACTTATCCTGTTCTGGATTATCTGTACCGCCGGCTCATTCTCTGCCAGCCATGCTGTATTGTTAAGTCTTGTTACTTATCCTGTTATGGATTTTCTGTACCACCAGCTCATTCTCTGCCTGTCATGCTGTATTGTTAAGTCTTGTTACTTATCCTGCTCTAGATTATCTGTACCACCAGCTCATTCTCTGCCAGCTATGCTGCATTGCTAAGTCTTGTTACTTATCCTGTTCTAAGCTCTCTATATTACCAACTCATTCTCTTCCAGCCATGCTGCATTGTTAAGCCTTGTTACTTATCCTGTTCTGGATTATCTGTACCACCAGCTCACTCTCTGCCAGCTATGCTGCATTGTTAAGTCTTGTTACTTATTCTGTTCTAAGCTCTCCATATTACCAGCTCATTCTCTTCCAGCCATGCTGCATTGTTAAGCCTTGTTACTTATCCTGTTCTGGATTATCTGTACCACCAGCTCATTCTCTGCCAGCTATGCTGCATTGTTAAGTCTTGTTACTTATTATGTTCTAAGCTCTCCATATTACCAGCTCATTCTCTTCCAGCCATGCTGCATTGTTAAGTCTTGTTACTTATCCTGTTCTGGATTATCTGTACCACCAGCTCATTCTCTGCCAGCCATGCTGTATTGTTAAGTCTTGTTACTTATCCTGTTCTGGATTATCTGTACCACCAGCTCATTCTCTGCCAGCCATGCTGCATTGTTAAGTCTTGTTACTTATCCTGTTCTGGATTATCTGTACCACCAGCTCATTCTCTGCCAGCCATGCTGTATTGTTAAGTCTTGTTACTTATCCTGCTCTAGATTATCTGTACCACCAGCTCATTCTCTGCCAGCTATGCTGCATTGTTAAGTCAATGTCAAAGTCAAAGTCAAATGGTTTATTCATGCATAAGGGCCACTGGCCTACATTGTAAATATAATAACACACACATTCAATTCTTTCTCAATTCAAACAATTTGTATATAAAAATAGAAAGTTGAAAAATAGTATTATCATCTTGTGTAGACATCAGTTTATTAAAATTGTGGATAGATGGTGGATTTAAATAACATTGTGGAATATAAAAACATCTGATTTCTTTGTATTTTTCACAAATCATTACTGCGTGAAATTCATCATCCAGTACATTGTCATCACAGAAAGTGCATAAACGTTCTTCTTTTGGGATATTATCATGTCTGCCTTTTTCTATAGCTAAATTATGGCTGGCGCATCTTAATTTAGCGAACGCCATAAAATGCTTCCGTACTTGTAAGATATGAAGATAACGTTCTGGTTCTAATGTATATTTGAAATGAGCATAATAGTTGAGTTATTGACTAGCAGTTATATCGTGGTGCCAGTCCTGAGCAAAACAGTCTGAGAGTCTTTGTTTGAATTTTTTTAAAAACATTATTTCATCACCAACACCTTGCGATAACCAAACATGTCCAAAGCCGTATTTGTACAATAACATTTTAACATGTGTTGCCCATGAGATCTTCCTACTGTCATCATATGACTTCAACATATTGTAGCATACATGCGGGTAACGATTCACAGGCATTTGTATAAGTTTTAACCAATATTTAACACATTTACTCATATAATGTACAGCAAGAGGTCGTCGACCACACTCACCCAGAGCAGCACAATTTATTGTGTCGCCCCTCACACCCAAAAATTTCTTACAATATTCTAATTGTACCTGTTCAATAACATGGCTATATTCATATCCCCAGATTTCAGATCCATAGAGCAAAATATGGGGAAATCATCTTATCAAACAGATTCATAGCTGTTGAAAAAGGTAAAAATCCACATTTATATTGAACTTGTTTTATAAGGAATATAGCTTTCCGAGCTTGTGCTGCAAGACTTCGTTTAGCTTGCGACCATTTTATTTACTGGTGAAAAATATTCCAAGGTATTTATAACTAGAGACCACTTCTATCTTTCCTCCATTGTAGTACCATTTTTCATTTTGTTTCAAACAAAAGTCTTGTTACTTATCCTGTTCTGGATTTTCTGTACCATCAGCTCATTCTCTGTCAGCTATGCTGTATTGGTAAATCTTGATACTTATCCTGTCATGGATTTTCTGTACCACCAGATCATCATCTCACAGCTATGCTGCTCTCTGCTCTCTGCCCTCTGTGACATAGCCCTCTTTAGACTCTCTGGATCACCAGATCATGCTCTGCTATGCAGCCGGAACCGATTATATTCGGTTTTCATTTTTTGTTACCACATTAAGTACTACCTTTTAAACAGGTTAATGATCAAACGTGACATCAACCTGCAAGATTTGAAAATAGGTAATCTCCATTTTGTCAAGTATGAATAATTTTCACTCACTTGAAGTGGTGGATCGCGTTAGCGAGACACAACTTCAAGTGGTTGAAAATTGCAATTGAATAATTTGGCGGTTAAAGGGTCAAGTCCTGTGACTTAGCCAGTTGTGGACTCTATGTACCATAGATCATTTCTCGCCAGCTATACAACTTTGTTAAATTTGAAATACCGCTGTTTTGACTTTATTATTTCCCATGTCTCACCTAGCCATGCATAATCAATGTATCATTATCATCAATAAGAATAGTAATCTAACCTTGACAGATTAATGGCGTTCCTGACCATTGAGCGTCCAGTCCACACACCCGTCTAATATCTCCATCTTGGTACAGATAACCTTCAGCACAGGAGCTCGTGAGAAATTGCTGATATTCCAGCAGGTTGGGCAGCGCCACCACTACTCCAGTCACATTCTCTGGCTCAGCACATGTTATCACTACAACATAGTGATAGAAACAATTACTGGTAATATACACAATTATTCATTTTTGGTTGTTCTTAGCAAGTACGCTAACAGATGCTCTGGGCACTAGTAAGCATGGGTGTAATATGAGCATCATCAATCTGTTATGCGCATATATACCCTATTGTCAATGTAAGTTAATTACACATGAACATATTCCCACACAGCACATGCTCATATTTATCACGTACATGTGTAGTATGAGTATCATTTGGAAATAATGTTTTTATTCCCTTGTAAATAAGTTTTATTATGTGGCAGTGCATGTAAAATAGTAAACTAACCGTGACAGACTAATGGCGTTCCTGACCATTGACCACCCAGTCCACACACCCGCCTATAATCCCCTTCTTGGTACAGATAACCTTCAGCACAGGAGCTCTTCAAAATGCCCAGATATTGTAGCAGGTTAGGCAGCACCAAAACTACTCCAGTCCTATTATCTGGCTCAGCACATGTTATCACTACAACATAGTTATAGCAACAACTACTGGTTTTATACACAATTTTTTTTTAGATATTGCTAAAAAAATTGTTTAATGTATTTAAGTAATTTTAAAAACTGTGATTGTAAAAATCGCCATTCAGAACAGATCATGAATGCTTTGCTAATATGCTAATTATTAATATCTAATATATTTTCCATTCATTTTCTTTAAAACATTGGGCACTAAAGTGCCCGCTATGTATAATACAAACCGATCAGTAAGTAGAGGTTTATCTGTTTATATATTGGTAATCACCAGATGGCAATTGTTATCATTGGTATTCACCAGGTGGCGCTTATTATATGGGCTTGGATAACTCAGACAATACCCAGCAAACACAAGACGTTACCTCAATGTTGATGGGATATTGGACCACCGTCTGCGATACTGGCGCAACATTGAAACGACATAGGTTCAACGCCCCGTGATTCATATGTAGGCCATTCACAGCAGACACGACACGTTGAACTAATACTGGCTTAGCCCTTTTGGCCCCCATGATGCATGAAAGCATCAATTTACATCCCTGAAAACACAATTGATTTCCTTATGACAAAGGGTTTCAGAGGGAAAATTACCATGAAACTGTTCTACCAAGACATGGAAATTTTGTTTAATTTGTCACCCACTTCAAGTCATCTTTATCCACTACAAGTTGAGAATTGCGACAGCAATTCTGGGACTTGTAGTGGATGAAGATGACAAGGGTAAATTCAGGCTTGAAAGGATTAATGGTGTTACTTCAACATCGACAACGCTGGCCGTCTCGTATTTGCCGGATGTCTTGGGTCTATTCCCAGTAAACAGGGGTCCGGCGTCGCAGACGGGGGGGGGGGGCAACATTGATCCAACAATGGATCACCGACTCGTGATTGCTGGGTTGTTAGTAGTATAAGTGTTCGTGTGTTGTATGGTTAATTTCTTTAGGGTGGGGGGGGGGGAGATTTAGCCGCATTCACAACAATCTGTGGAGAATATTATATCGTCCGTTTGTGCCTAAACCTAGAAGCGATGAAATATGTGTGTATAAACCATGGAGACCAAATTTGTCAATTTGAAATAATGATAGGCCTGGATTTCTTACTCAGCTTATTCCGCTTCATTTGAATAACTATGTTATTAGTCTACGGCCATTGTAAATATTTCTACACTTAGGCCCTACAGTGCAAATATCGCTTTTACACGTCAAACGTCTATAGATGTCAGATTCTGAGTCGATAAAGTCGATCCCTGCGTTATAACGGTTAAACGTTGGTAAATGGCGGTCAAGTCTACTCCTCCCAGTTAGTTTAAAACATTTTTAACAGTTGTATTCCTTCCTCCACCTAACTCAATGACAATTTCCTGCCTACAGTGAATACTTGAAGGAGTCATATTTACTTGCTGCTTGGTAACGCTTTCATATTCATCACATATAGCTACAGGATGAATGGTATAATAAAATTGCAAACAGCTTCAGCTCATTATCATGGTCAAGTACATGATCATAGAAAGGTCAAAACTGCAATAAAGCATCAGATTAGGTAGATTTTTTCTTCTACTTACCAGAACAGCTACACGATCCTACCCACACTCCTCCTGTGCTACATATACACACTCCATCTCCTTCATAGTAATACCCAATCATACAGGATAAGACAAACCTGTCACCTTCAAAAGCTCCAACCGTCACCGGGGTTGTGCTGTCAAAACTTGTTTGAGACATTTCCTCTAATGGCGAGCAGAAATCAGCTATATTAAATCAAATGAATGGGTTTTTTAGGTGACCCTTTTGCACATATACGCTAAACTAGTCCAGGAGAAATAATTTTGAAGAAATGTTTAATTATTTCGGTGGAGAAGTATTTTCCTAGGATGTTTCAGCACCCTAGAAACCCCCCCCCCTCCTCGCGCACATCATCACGTGCGCGAGGAGGGGGGGGGCTAGGTTCTAGGGTGTTTCAACACCCTAGAAACCCCCCCCCCCCTCTGCGTGAGCATCATCATGTGTGACCCTTATATTTTTATTCTCACGTTTTCGGTCCTTTGCTATAAATGAAATGAAATGAAGGGGTATTTATGCTACATTTGTGCACATATAGCTGGACCGGGAGAACCTCCTGAGGATAGTGAGATGAATGAGATGACATTGCCCTACAGACACATGGTTCGAAATTTGAGTTCTGGAGGTCTGAGGCCAAGCATTTTATCGCTCAGTCATGGACGTAGCCCACAATATAAATCAGCTGTGACATAAATCATTACAGCGCTGAAATGTATTTGTATGAGCCGTGGATACCGAAGGTTTTTTTTTAAATTTAAAATCATGATAAATTGCTTGTTAGATCTTTCTGCTTCATTTGAATACCTACGATATTACGACAATTATACATCTTTTAATTATTTGAGTGCGCACTGTGTGTAAATCAGCTCCATTGGGTCCTTATATCATGTCTTGACAAAACACCACTATTACAATAAAAAAACAGAAAAATACAATTAAAAAAAAAATATTTGTTGCTCATTCAATTTAAAATCAACACAGTCAAATTGCATAAAAAACTTTTTTGGCGGTGGTAGTACTCGACCTTCCCCCGACAAAGTAATAAGGCAGCAGCAGATTTTAGAAGTTGATGTAAAGCAATTTATTCATATAATTTCATCTTAATTTATTTTCGTACCTCTCGTTGTGATTTTTATTACACTGTATAGGTTCAGGCTTTTAGCCTCGTTGCTCTCTCCCGGTACATATGCCAGCTCAGAGTATATCAAGACTAACAGTTTTTGCCCGTGATCTAACTGTAACTTAAAGATAGAGTCACGCTCTAAACTCGCATGCGTGTAAACCTTCAGTATACAGTACAGTGTGGTTGATTCAGTAACCTGATTAAAAGACCGGATATACTCCACGAGACACTCACCCAACGCTGTTTTAATGTTAGGCTAACGTCTCAACGCTGGCCCAACATTGAACCAGCATTGGAGAAATGTACAATGTTTGAGAGAAAGTCCTCCTGCCCAGAAAACACAAAACATAACATTTATACAACGTCGGCCCAAGTCTTCGACGTTGGTCCAACATTGTATAAAGTCATACAAATGTTTTGTGTTCACTGGGTGTCGGTACAAGCGTGGGGTCAACCCGTTTCGAGATACCTGCAGTAATACAGTCAGTTTGTTTGTAGGCCAACGACCTGCTAAGATCCAGGCCTAAGGGCTTTGAGATTCGATAGTATTACTAACTCATAAATATCGCTCAAGTATATATGAACTTCCTGTGATTTGAGAACTTAATGAGGCTTTGAGTATGAAACGCATATTTAGTATTATTATGGAATAGGGCCTTGACTTACCCACGGGCACTATTGCATTCTGGGGGACCCTTGTCCCGCGAATCTTGACAGTTTACCATCCTTTTAAAAACCTGAACTTAACGTATGTAAAAAACTGACTTAGCAACGCTAAATTATGAATTCCCCCCTTTTCCGCATTCAGCATGCCCCTGGTCAATATCGCCCTACCAGATCTCATGTTTTCCCTGGCGGGGTGATGTGGACCTACCTCCCCCAGTTTTCATCATACCCCAGTGGTCATTGCCAGCCAACCATTGAGCTCTGAGTGTGATGTGCCCAGGCATGTTCACGTTATGTATGTTGTCTCCGAGGTGACATATTATCCATGACAAAGAGTGGACCGCGCCTACCTCACTCCCTCCATCCCTGTTTGAAAGGGATTTCCCTTCTGGAGAGGAAAAACGATAACTTGTAATAATGATGTGGTGGTTATAATTACGGATGCGTCGCAGGTGGGCTTACAAATGATAGGTGGCTGTACGGAAATTAAATTGATAAATAAAATACACGATTTTTGATGTTTTCTGATATTAACTTAATCACCACAATCAATTCATGCATTTTTTTTTTAGACTCCCTCATAAATTACACAGTCATCATACAACATGAGCGTAGCGAAAATAATTAACAAAAAAACAGTCAAATTTGATTATTGGTCGGTATGGACAGGATTGTGGTTTGTTCAGGGTCCGGTATGTACAAGTTGCACTGTATATGCATATCCACATAGATATACATATATATTAACACATATATCTATATATCTATTTGTATATTATTGCTGTTTTTATTATTATTCTACAAAGCAGCATCCCTGAATGAGTAGTACAGAAAAACGGTACCTTCTCTCTTGCAGACAAAGTTATATACCATGCTGCATCTGTGATCTCGCCATTTATTTAGCTTAGATATCCTAACACAGTCTCCACTAAAGTTTGGTTCAGCATTATTAGGCATCAAGTCAGTGAAGTCAAATTGTTCACCATCCGACCAAACGAAGGCGCTTATCTCAGCATCCCAACTTAATCCTATCCAGTATTCCAGTTGAGCATTGACGGCCACACTGAACAAAATCATTGGAAAAAAACGTTGAAATATGTTTCCACCATTACCACTGTGGAGAAAATTATTAGAAAAAAACATTGAAATATGTTACCACCATTACCACTGTAAAGAAAGTTAGTAGAAAAAAACGTTGAAATAAGTTTCAACCATTACCGATGTGGAGAAATTCATTAGAAAAACGTCGAAATATGTTTCCCCCATTACCACTGAGGAGGAAGTTAGTAGAAAAAACGTTGAAATATGTTACCACCATTACCACCACTGTGAAGAAAGTTAGTAGAAAAAACGTTGAAATAAGTTTCCACCATTACCACTGTGAAGAAAGCCAGTAGAAAAAACGTTGAAATATGTTTCCCCCATTACCACTGTGAACAAAATCATTAGAAAAGCGTTGGAATATGTTTCCACCATTGCCACTGTGGAGAAATTTATTAGAAAAAACGTCGAAATATGTTTCCCCCATTACCACTGTGAAGAAAGTTATTAGGAAAAAACGTTGAAATATGTTACCACCATTACCACTGTGAACAAAATCATTAGAAAAACGTCGAAATATGTTTCCACCATTACCACTGTGAAGAAAGTTCTTAGAAAAAACGTTGAAATATGTTACCACCATTACCACTGTGAACAAAAGCATTAGAAAAACGTTGAAATATGTTTCCCCCATTACCACTGTGAAGACAGTTCTTAGAAAAAACGTTGAAATATGTAACCACCATTACTACTGTGAACAAAATCCTTAGAAAAAAACGTTAAAATATGTTTCCACCATTACCACTGTGAACAAAACTATTAGTAGAAAACGGTAAACTATGTTTCCACCATTACCACTGTGGACAAAATGATTAGAACAAAACGTTAAAATATGTTTCCACCATTACGTTTTAATTATTACCACTGTAAACGAAATCATTAGGAAAAAACGTTGAAATATGTTTCAACCATTACTAAGTTAGTTATTTTAATGTAAACACGCATAAAATTAATACAGCTGATCTTATAATTTTCGCGTGTTTCGATTTTCGCGAATTTGTGATTTTGTGACTTTTTGTGATGTCTAGAATTCGTGAATTATCAATTTCGATGACAGGTAGCACTATTATAATAATTTTCGCGGGATTCGCGAATTTGTCCTCCTCGCGAATTTTTCAAAAAATAAAACCTCACGACTTTAAGCAAATCTACAGTATTATTCTTATTTTATTATCATGTTAGTGATATTATTAATATAGTCAATATACATAATATTTGCTGTTTTTAAACTTTACTTGATATAATTCATACATACATTTAAAGCAATAAAAAAGGTATACTAGTATCCCAGTAAACACAAAAAATGTGTACAGCATTTATACAAGCCCGGCCCAACGTCTTTAACGTTGGTCCAAGACTGTATAAATTGTATACAAATGTTTTGTGTTTGCTGAGTATTGACTATGTACGTGATTGAGTCGACAAAGTCACGCTCTTCGCTGTCCAGGATACTGGCTAGCTCTGCTCCATTGCCGTGACAGACACCTTCAGCTTCAGGCTGAGTCATTGCTGCCTGCCCCACAAAATAGCAATGGCCATTATACTTCCGCCAGCCATCATGACATTCTAAACAGACAAAATATGGGAGATGAGTATATTAATGGCAACCAAGCCAGCTTAACCTAATAGAGCATGATGTCGACTACAGGAGACATTCTGTGATTTTACTAGCACCTGCATAATCGGTTGTTAAAAGTAAAATATACTTCCAATCTTGAAACCCTGATATATTCTGGGAAATAAATTTCGCAAATCACACACATTTCCAGTCACTTGAACTTATGGATCGTGGTAGCGAGACCCAGCTTCAAGAGACTGCCAATTTAAATTAAATATCTCAGTGCTCTAGGGGTTTAACCTTAACCTGTTTACTGCCACAGTGGTTTTGTGATTATTGCGGGATGCGGTCATGTTCTTTTAATTATGTGTAGCCGGGCGTATGTAAGGTGGACTGGAGTGATTAATATTGCCCATTGAGTTGACTCCTTGGCTCGATTGATAGCGCTCAGGCATGACGATGTCACGGTCAGTGGTTCGATTCCGGGGCTGGGAAGTTTTAACACTGTTACTATGAACCACTGACCAATCAGCAGAAAGTTCACTAAAAGTCAGTTATAGGGGAAATCCTCGACAAAAGTGGGGGTCATACATACACGTATCGAGATAACACGGGAGCACATGCGGGCAGCTAATGTATCTTTATGAAGAAAACGTAAAAAAAATTAAAAAGGCAGATGTGGCCAGTCACCATATCCACACAATGTGACTGCCTGCTATGTATCAATTGGTATGGGATATCTGGGCAGGCTCAAATTTAGTTTTCCTGATATTTGTAAAAAAGGCACCAATTCGTAAAAATGAATATGGCGTATTAAGCCTACTATAGAGTAGTAATATGGGGTGTTAGTATGGAATAGTGCTAAAGAATTCCACAGGGCTCTGTGCTGGGACCAGTGCTTTTTTGACACACATGCGCAGCATGGTCAACGTCCACAGAAGTGGGGTATGCCTGCCGCAATGTAAATATTATGGTTCAGTTAAGCAAAACGACCCAACTGCTTTAAACCAAAATTGTATGAACATATCTTGTTTTCTATTATTATATATTTAATTTGTTAAAATTATTAATCGACCGTCTTTTCTGGTATTATATATTTAATTTGTGCAGATTAACAGGTTAATAATCTGAACATATCAAGTTTTCCGGCAATAAATATTGAATTGGCGGAGATTAACAGGTAAATATTATGAAAAAATTGTGTTTTTCTGACATTTGTATTTCATTTGCGCATATCAACAGGTTAATATTATGACCATATCGTTTTTCCAGGCATTATATAATTTGCGCTGTAGGTCTATATCAGGTGATTTTTTTATTTTCACTCACCCTGAGTTGCAGGCTGTACCACACTCTGTATCACACTGCAGAAGAGAAGTAACAAGCCAATCCTGCGCTCAGTCATACTTCATGGTCAAGTGGAGCCTACTTCATCATAAAGATCAACCGATAATTCACTAATTCATGGTCAGTTGATATATACTAGTTAGATTTTTTTTTAATTGGGAGGCATGTTACGTCGCCCTAATAATCCGCAGTGTCAAATGATACAAGTAAGCATGCATCTGTGATACAGATTGTCTGAAATGATACAAGTACATATGTGATATAGATTTAGTGGTGGTTCCTATGCTGATATACCCGCACTGGTTCAATATTTAATATTGTCATCAGTCTACGACGCTGGGCCAACATTGAACCAGCATTGATTCAACGTCTTGTATTTGTTGTGTTACCACGATGGCCTGTGCTGTCCTTCATGGTCTGTGACTTCACACTGTCGTTATCACGCGTGCTATGAACCAGTAGCGCGCTGCGTGGACGTCTGTTTGGGATGTTTTAAATACAAATATTTTGTATTTAATTTAAAAATGGAAATTCCTTTAGAAAACCAAGCTTTAAAAATAATAAATAAAAATGCATTTAAGACCTTACAAAGAATAAAGTGATGTATGTGGAATAATTGGGTATCCACTAAATATCAAACAACGGTCAATTCTTTCACCGCAAGCCACGACTAAAGTCGTTTTAATCCAATGTATTAGTCGATCACATCACTGGTATTGGGATTTAAATGAATATTTATACATTATTGTTATTATTATTTTTATTTAAAACATTCTTACGCTGTCCATCCAAAGGGTGTTCTGGATCGCTGTCCATATAAAAAATGAACACATAAGTT
Source organism: Flabesymbios commensalis (assembly GCA_964017125.1). NCBI lineage: Eukaryota > Metazoa > Annelida > Polychaeta > Terebellida > Flabelligeridae > Flabesymbios > Flabesymbios commensalis. The sequence continues at coordinate 11,767,560 of OZ024905.1, forward strand.
AACCTTTTCACTACCATACATGACGGAAATTTCCGTCGTCATTCGTCAATGAACGTAACCATAAAATGACACAAATTTTCGTCAAATATATACTACATTTATGTATTTTTCGTCATTTGAAGCTGGGAATTGCGTTAGCAATTCCAGCTTCAAATGACGAAAAATAGAACTCCTACACTAGTATATCTGGATCCTGGCATGCACCCCGGCCTGGAAGTCAAAGGGTTAACAAAGTTACGTAAAAGTTAAGTAAACATCAAGATTTGCAAATTAAACAAATATGAGTATTTTTCACCCACTTGGGTCGCGGTATTGAGACGAACTTGAAGTGTGTGCAAGTTTAAATTATTTAATTTAGCACATTAAGGGTAATCTGGGTGGATTTAGGGTTCAGAGGGTCCCAGTATCCTGTCAATGTTACAAAATCGCTTCGATGATAGGGTTCCAAACATACAAAACATTAATTATTGTGTGTTAAAAAAAACAATATATAAATATAACTAAAGCTTTGAATATATCAATTGGAACATTGTCAAAATATTTTCTGCTTTTGACTCAGAATATGATGAATAGCATAATCGTGAATTGGAGGTTTCTGAAGGTTTATTGTTCAAGAATTACACAAAATCTGAAATTGCATAAGTCGGTTTTGTTAAATGTGCAGAGAAAAAAAATAAACAAATGATCATCTGCGCCCCGTTTTATCATTATTTAGCAAATATATAAATACTCGTTCCTTCACGTAAGAAATCGTTTTCTGATTGGTAACTGGTTGGCCAACCAAATATGCCAAACGCTTTAACCCTTACACCGCGGGAATTGACACGCCAGATTCTGACGTCTCAAGTCGATCCTCGCACTGCAAAAGTAAAAATATGTGTAATGACCGTAGACTCATAACATGGGTATTCAAATAAAGCGGAAATAGCTAACTAAGATGATTTCAAATTTAAAAACAACAACTTTGGTCTCCATGGTTTATACAAACATATTTCAATGCGAGTTGATATTATTGCTGAGGCCAACTCACTATTTCACGCTGAATAAAAAATAATTCACCTAATTAAACAAAAAACCCATTCAAGTCAAATACAGAAACTCATCAGATGCAGTGGCAATCCAGGAGGTGGTGTGGAAAAACAATAAATTAAAATATTCTGAACACAATTGTATTCACTATTAACAAAAACATATTAGAGGTTTCAAGTGAAACAATGATATAAGCATGGTTGATACTAAGAGAAACATTAAACAATAGGACAAGCATATTTCAAAAAATCATCCATTTCGTATAAAGAACATCTTGTACGTTCCTGATTGGTCAGCTTTTCAATCAAACTTTGCTGGATGTGACAAGTATTTGACTCGAATTCTGTAACAAAATTATCCTACATATTTTATAGCTAATATCTAACATGTTAAACACAGTCCCAAGACATACAATGGTGTACATTGGTATTAAAACAATACATAAACCGTTGGCCTACATGCACATTTCATCCTATTTTAATTCAACGTATTCTCTGAAGTGCTACTGCAATTATCTCATCAAAGGCTCACAATAAATGCCAATTAGACCTAACCATTTAAAAAAAACTTTTAATGTGACAATCAAAACTCTAAAAGTAACGATCGCAAACGTTTAATGGGTACTTCATTGTCAGCAGAATTAATGTACGGAGTGAATGTGCAGCTTGCGTTTCCGTCATTCCGCCAATGTTGGATAAATGTTGGGCCATTGTCTGAGATGCTGAACAAATATTAACCCAACATTGGCTCAATGTATCACATTTGCTGGGTTGGCGCAATGTTTGTCTAATGTCGTTGTCGATATCGTTTGATGCTTGCCACTCTACCAAGGACGATAATATGTGCAAATTAAGGGGAGAGGGACCACTATATTAACACCATTTTCAATAAATATATTCACTACATTGGGTCAATTTAGACTGCTACTGATCCATGTCAATAATACTTTACAAAGACAAATTCCTGACAAATAACATTATAAGCTTGACAAATGTAAAACATAATTCATGACCATTTAATGATTATAGTTAGGATACCTTGGCTGTTCAACATGTTTCTCACTAAATCAAATACAGACACTAGCACGTGGTACGGACTCAATCCCACGTAAAAAGCAACGGTTAGGTAGACGTTGGTGAAACACATATAGTATAGTTTGGCTCAACGTTTTTCTGACAATTGGCGTCACGTTGGCTCAACGTCTGATGTCGACCGTTGCCAGTTTCCGGTAGTTTGATATGACGCAACAACGTTGTGCCAACCCATAAGTTCAAACTTTTTTATAACGTCGAGCCAACAATATTAAACCAACTGCGACCGTTTCACTTTCCAGACGACGTCGGCCCAACCGTGGTATTTTATCTAGATTATTGGCAAATATCTATATTTACGTCGCATGCCAATAGCCGTCCCCGCCTACTCACCACTCATCAATAATTACTGCTCTATCATCTCTCATTATCTCATTATAAGTATATTTTCCCTTGTAGCTGAGTTACCATTTACTTAATTGTTTTGTTTTAATTTGCTTTATATATATGACTTAAGGGACGGTCGGTCGACATTCGGGAAGGTTTGACAGTGTACTCAAGTAAATATTTACCTATTGGATGTGAAAGGTCAATTTATTTGTGAAAAGGTTTTATACTATCCGAGTAAACATCTACATATTTAGTAAAATTGAATTTATATGTGGCTAAATCAAACACTGTAGGCTATTTCAATAAATATTTATACAAATCTATGTAAAGGTCGATCTATTTGTGGAAACGTCAAACTTGATGATTTCGCTAATCGCTAAATGTTTTGATATTGATATCTCAATCACCTGAATTCTATTTTCCAATGAATTATCCACCCCCCCCTCCCCCCACCCATCTACCGAAGCGCCCCCTACTGTGGATGTGGATTCGTCAGAGACAGCCTGACGATTGGATGGTGATAAGAGTACTACGTAGTATTAGGCACAATCTTTCGACTGTCAGCGTCGGAGACTGACATTCCAACATTATTATTAGCTGATGTCTCCCTAAGTGGACTGACTTTTTCTGCTAGTATCAAGGTGTATCCTAAATTGGTAATAAATATTTGAATACGCTCATGATATTTCGAACCTCACTTTGCTAGGCATCACGTAATTGGGCATCGTGAAACCTCGCTTACTATTAGCTCTTAAACCTACAGACCAATACCAGGCCTAGTCTGGGATCCAAATTTGTGGACAGAAAAAAAATCCTACAAAGGTAAATAAATATTCATCTACACTCACAAACTGAAATAAATATTTTACAAGAGGCAGTGTGTGAGAAAAAAGTTCTGCAGATAGGAAGTAAAATAAATACTTCGTCCAATTCAAAACCTCCTCCCCCTCCCTAGTGATTGAATGTCTTATCCCTTACAGCACGGGGATCGACCTTAGACATCAGAATATGACGTATGTAGACGTCAGATTATGACGTCTGAAGTAGATCTCCGTACTGTAAGAATAACAATATTTCTAATAGCCGTAGACACATGACATAGGTATTCAAATGAATCGGAAAGAGATAACTAAGACATTTATGATGATTTCAAATTGAAAAAAACAACCTTTGATTGCGTTGTATTTTACAAATTATTTCAACGCTTTAGGGGTTAATAGAATTATCCTGGTGAATATTAACCCTGTCACCGCTAGTCGTGACTCTAGTCGTTTTTTATTCGTTTTAATAGCCGACTAAATCACTGTACTTAGAAATGAGTGTTTGGACATCAAGATTTGAAATTGTTCGGACTCAGATAATTTTTACTCACTTGAAGTTGTGCGTCGCGGTAGCGAGACACAACTTCAAGTGAGTGAAGATTTGAGTCAGATAACTTGGCAGCAAAGGGTTGCAATGGTAGAGGAAATTACATTTACATTTTTGATGAGTATAATAACAGAGGCGAGAGGTAATTTGGTCCTAAATGTCAATCAATATAGTAGTAGTAAGTAGTAAAACATTTGTTTCGGTCTCACCCTGTCAACACAGGTCAATCATACAGAATTGCGTAAGACTAAAAAGAAAACAAATATACTAAAAGCAACCATCACATTATATGTCTATATATATGGCTAATGCAATGAGTGAAAAGATGCAAATGATAAGATGATATGATAATTGGATGAGCGATAAATATGTACAGATGAAACAGTAAGATGAAGCAGTGAGAAAAAAATTAAATTAAATCATTTTTAAAAGTATAATTATGTAATATCCACAGTAATGCGTATATACACATATGCAACTAAAAATGTTCATTTATGATAAGATTACTCCGCATAGTTAAAATTTCATTGCAGGTTTTGACACATCTATTCGTAATATAGGCCAGCAGTAATTCTGGATGGTTTCTACCCAGCAGCCCCCGGGGAGTAACTCCGTCCTTACTCCGCAATAAAACTATCCACATCACCGGCATTAAATATTAATATTTCTCCAATCAACCACAACCAAGTAAGCAGTTATTGTCGTGACTGTGGCCACACATAGTCGTCACAACCACCCTCTTGGCACTAGCGCACTCGAAAAACGATTATTAGCTGCTCCGGACTGCACACGTAAACGTGAACACGTAGACCAATGTTCACTTAACCGAAGAAGACAGTGTTGGCCGAAACGTTTTCTCAGAGAAATAAACACTATAACCTATCACGTGTTTTTACTACATTAATATCTTATGCATGTCCGTAAAGCCTGAATGCTAAATTATGTGTGTTTTAGTACTGTTTTCATTTTCCTCTAGGTTACCTGTCGTCACGCTACATCACGCTATCATCGATTTGGCTTTAATGCATCGTCAGGGTTTGAAGGGTTAACACAAACATCAACGACAGTGATAATGATCAATATAAAAAGCACAAAGCGATATCTGTATCAAATCAAATACAGTAATAGTAGCAGTAGAAGTAAATAATGCTTTACGCCACTTTTCGCCAAAAATAAATTGTGTAAATATATAACGAGAATGGGACCCAAGCTGGTTCAGAGCGACTGATATCAGGGGTGGAAAAGTATAATCGTCGCTCGACGTAAGTCTGAAGCCATTTTAGCTGCTATTGAATATATATGCGGAAAATCAACACCAAACCAGCACTGAATCAAGCAAAAATAAAAAAAATGGTGTTAAGACACATTACGGAAATAGTAGTACTTAGCAAAACATCACTTTCGACAAAAAACAGCTTTAGTCGATGTGTGCTTCACGGTCAAAACAAAAGCCACCAGTTAAAAACAAAACAGAACCATTTGAAATCGCATCACATCATAAGCTCTATCCATACATTACATGAAATGTAGGGTACAATTGTCGACGTCATGCACCCCATGTATTGTACGTAAAAGTGCATTGAGTATTGTTAGTGAAACACAGCTAAAACGCGACGTAGAACCAATGTTTCATCAATGTTTCATCTAAAGTATCTGTGCATAAACCATGGGAACCAAACGTTTTTTTCAATTAGAAATCATCATAAATGTCTTGGGTTTTGATAACCTATGTTATGGGTAACTTCGATAGTGGAAAACGGTAACGCTATGTAGAAAAGTGAGCTGGGTGACGTAACTATTATAATATGGTTGAGCAATAAAGACTTTTATTTTAAGATGACGGTAATTTTCTTTTTAATACACCAATGACTTGCTATAATTTCGTGTATATAAATTAATCAGATGTTATTTTATTTTGCCGCTATAAAGTATATACATGTATTAGCTAGTTTTGTTGTAAAGCAACATCCGATACGAGTGATATCATAAGACATTACCAGATATACCAAGCTGAATGTCTTTTTAGTTTTCGCATAATGATTTTAAATGTGTACTGTAAGGATTTATCAGAATATTCAATAGATTTAATATAAAGAAAAAATAAAATAAAATAAATGGGATTTGGGGCCTTAGGCCACATTAGTGCACATATAGGCTAAACTGGGCCAGGAGAACCTTCTGAGCATTGTGGGATGATACTGCCCTCAAGACACATGGTTCGATATTCGAGCCCTGGGGGTGTGAGACCGAGCACGCTACCCCTCGGTCACGGAGGCGACCCACAATATTGGATCATTACGAGTGAGCGGGTAAGAAACATTTTGTTTCTTTGAAACTTGAAGGCCAGAGTAGGGTTCGAACCATTAAAACATTTTAATATTAACCACTGGGCCTAATCAAATATCATCCCATTCCTTGATTGTCCATTACAATTATTGTGGATTGATGCTTCGTCTAGATCATTATTTGATTCCCAGGTTATTCTCTCTTACATTGGTGCTTGATTACCCGATAATGTGGGACCGTTGCAGAAGAAAATCTAAGATGGCCGCCATGGTCGTGCCATGTTGTAGTTTTGAACCAATTAATTAACTTGGAAATATATGCAGAGCCCACTTACGAAAGTATTGTTGATGCTAAATTACATTTTGTGGCTTCTAGATGTATTTTGAAATACAGTGAGTGAGTTTCTTTGCACACTCATTCTCAGTTAGTGGGGCGGATATGTGAATGAGGTGTGCACTTCCGGATAAAAGCAAAAAAATTGGCAGGATGGTAGACCTGACCACACTCAATACAAAAATAGCGGGAACCACGAAGTCTCAGCACTGTTTCCCGCCAAAAAATGAAAAATTCAAAATGGCCGCCGTAAAACACTTTTTTGGCTATAGAATAGCCAAAAATGATCTGATTTTCATGATCTTGGTGTCTAAACCCATGTTTATGAGGTCGAGTAATTCAATAAACTATGTATTAAACATTTTCAAATAAGTCTTAACATAAAAAAATAGAAACAAATGATATAAAACCGCAAAAAATCGGATTCAAACATCCAGCGATGAAAAATATATTGGTTATGTAATCAGATAATGACAGAAACAGACAACTTTCTATCATCCCAACATATGTTTTACTAGCAAATATTTAAAATATAAGCACAATAGCACAAACTGTCACTGGAATGATGAAAAAGTGTACATAACTGATGTAACTACATGTATGTGCAAGCAAAAATATCAATGCGCCGTACCAGTACTACTAACTCACTAGTGTGCTGTGTAAGACAGAAACTGTCTATGATATATTATCTATGTGATATTTCTTATTTTTTAACGGAATATACCAAAAGATAGCAACTACCGGTATTGTCAATTTGTAAATAAGAGAACCCATCACCACTGCTGTGAATGACTAAATACAGATGTATAAGTTCCAGCACCATTGTTGTGAATGACTAAATATGAATACCACCATCACTTTTGTGTAACTAACCAAAGTATATCCACACATAACACCATGCATAGGCTACAAATGACATGATGCAAGTTAGATCATCTAATCTCTGGTACATTGTGTTTCAAACAGTAGCATAGGTTAGTGCATAGTAGGTTTGCTTTCACACACCTGCATCTCTTCGAAGATGTCTTTTTACACCCACATTTCAACAGTTCTTGGCAATCTCTGGCTGCCTCTGGAAGGGTAGACCAGCATGGACTCGACTTATTGTCATTAGTTGCCTTGCTCCAACCCCACAAATGTTGTGATGGAAGTTCAGGGTTAGCGACAAGACATACTGTCCTCAAATATGGCCAGCTTGGTAAACAGCCTTTTTCAGGTGTTGGTCGAGGGCATGGGATATCGTTGGAATATCCAGCTTCCTGTTTTGATTGAACAAATTGAGTCTAGCGTCATTCACTTGATTGAGAGCAGATGCTGCTGGTACAATAGAACAAGAAATCTTTCTATTTGCGCCATGTCAACAAATTACACCTCACATGGAGTCAGATGAGGCATAATGCGCCAAGCAGTCCAAGCCGTTTTCTTGCCAATACCACGAAAGGCAGAACCAGAAAACCCATGCAGTAGTAGTAATCCCCAGGCTACATGAGATTCTAACACTTGTGAAATAAGGTGGCATGGGATGACCAGATGCTATTCATATTTCACACCCATACAAAGGCGGCACCACCAATAATACCAACATCGACGTCTGGAATATTATCTGGCTGTGGTGCTAACGATTCCAAACATCTCATCAGGTCAGATGTTCGATACATGAGTTTGATGCATGATGCTAATGATGGTGGCCAAGCATGATTTTCATGTTTGAAGAAGGTATCCATGTCATTTCCTCTAGCCTGACACGATACATACATCCTTGAAAAAAGTGAAATGTCATCATTCAAATTGGAGAGATTGGAAGAGTGCTTTGCAATTTTCTTTTGTGTATCAGAACATAACCGAACATAACAGAGACAGATTGATTTTTGATATGGTCTCATTAAAGTCAATGGTATTGTTGTAGAGACGGTCTTTAAGAAATGTACTGGATTTTACCAATATCCCCAGCGGACATCTACCACACTGTTGGACATTATTCGCTTAGAATCAAGTGCAAAAAGATCAGAACTGGTACATCATCAAATGGGTTACCAAGCTCCTCAATGATATCAGTCATATTTTTTTACATGAATAATGAAAGTCTTTTGCACACTCGGTATTTGTTCATGGTGGTGATCTGTGTCCTTCCTTTTCAATGAATGATTCACATCATATTCCATTAGAAGTCTAGCTCTTTCAGGACCGCTAACCATCCACCAAGTAATATGGCAGCCTTACTCTCTGTGATAAACTGTGCATGTTTTAAAGGACTGCTGTTTTCCAAAGAGATAAGATCGTTGACATGAACTGTGAGCCAGCGAGCGTAATTATAATGGTCGAGTGCGAACATCCATGGAATGATTTTGGTAAGAGACTGAATGTAAGAAATGTATTTTTGTTTGCGCCAAGATCTTAAGAACTGGAGCTCCAAAATCCAAAACTCTGCGCAAGTAATCAAACTGAGGATGCTCTGACGCCATTACATTGACCATTCCTCATATGTCATCTGTTCATCATCAGGAGTGTGGAGTTCATACTCTGCGTATGACTTTTGAAGAAGAATATAAAGTGCTGCCGCCATCACTTGATGTGCACACCGACCCCGTGATATGTGTGCACCTTCCATAAAACCAGCTGCGCGTTCTTCTGTTGTCACATTGGCCGAAGTCATCACATAGCTCCAACCACTTCCATCTAGCTAGATACCAATTACTTTTAGCATGGCCATCTCAATATGGAGACCTCCCATCAGAATAACATAATATTTTTCTCCATACTCATCCGGCCATTTCCACTGAATTCTTTTCGCTATAGCATATTATAGTAAGTAAGTAAAATGCTTTACTTCACTTTTCGGCCAGTATGGCCATTTAAGTGAAAATTCCAGGTATTACAATATCCCATATTGTATAGTTAAAGTAGTAAAGAAAAGACAAAGCCAATAAAAGCATGATTGTACTAAAATATTCAGTTTAAAATGTTTGATATGATAAGATGACGATGCTCCTGGCACCTATATGTAACGAGTCTCATGACATGTTGTAGCGCCTGCACTATAACACAGTTTAATGAGTATAAAAATATCAGTATAAATAATGTAAAACATGAAGTGATTATAAAATGAACGACTTATCAAGTCACTATATCTCCATGAAATTGGAGTGATTGTGTAAAAAGTCTATGTTTAATAATTAAAACATGTAATATAGGTTACATTCCCGAAGGAACTGAATAACAAAACCAGCAGGGGTGTCCCTGAATAGCTCAAATAAGGAATTAAATGCAAAATACTTCCTTCTGACGTGCGCATATTTCGCACAACTGAGAAGGACATGTCTTACAGTGAGACGAGTATTGCAGCACATAGGTCGCAATTCTCCTCTCAATAAATAGCCGTTTGTGAAATAAGCATGGCCAATTCTGGCCCTGCATAAGACAACGTCATCTCTTCGGCGTTCCATTGGTGTAAAAGATCGCTTAATGATTGGTTGTACCTCGAACAATTTGCTGGTGACATTGATGTTCCATTCACCTTGCAAAATGTCATCAAGGTAGACAGAGATGTTATACTTGAAATCTGTATATGGTATATAATAAAACTGTTTTGTCTTATCCAGGGCAGCCTTGGCCAAAACATCAGCCCGTTCATTACCCTGTATTCCAATATGGCTGGGTACCCAGCAAAAGATAATGTCCTTGTGCCCAGACAAGTAGTGACACATATGCAAAATATTGGAAACAACTGGGTTGTTGAGTTTTTGACTCTTAAGAGCCTGCAATGAAGATAGTGAGTCTGTGATGATCATGAACTCCTCGTCATTACTATCCCATATGTATTCGATGGCAGCTTCAATAGCTAACAGCTCTGCTGTGCAAATTGAAGCCTCATCGTTAATGCGGCAGCTAAATTCATGATCATCACAGACAAAGGACATAGCTGTCCTCTTGTCTTCCTTTGATCCGTCAGTATACACCTTCCGATGCCTCGGAAATCTACAAAATAACTCGAGCAACATGCTCTGAAAGACAAGGGGACAGGTGTCTCCTTTCCTGAGATCTGAGAGGTTAAAAAGTATATTAGGCTGTTGGAGAAGCCAGGGTGGACATTCTGGTGGGCGCACAACGCTAATTGCGTCGAGCTCCACCTCCATGTCCTCCAGATGGGGTTGAAGCCTTATACCCAAAGTAGGTATAGTCCCTGGCTTGTTGTTAAACAGTCTCTTGTACTCTGGGTTGACAACACACGAGTATGCCGGGTTCTCAGGATTTGCTTTCATTTTCATATAGTATTGCAGGCTCAGCTTCAACCGGCGAGTCTCTAAAGAGGGCTCACCGGTCTCCACCTGAAGACTTTCGATTGGTGATGTTCGAAATGCCCCTGAGCATAATCTCAAACCTTGGTTCGCGATTGGATCAAGTACTGCTAAGTACGATCGTCTCGCTGAACCATAAACAATACAACCATAATCCAGTTTGGATCTGATGTGAGACCGGTAAATCCTCAGTAAGGTTGTCCGGTCACCACCCCAATCCTTGCTGGATATAACTCGTAGTAATTGTAATGCTTTCCTACACTTATCTTTCATATATTTGATGTGTGGAATAAAACTGAGCTTCTTGTCGAAAAACAGACCAAGAAATTTGACCTGCTCTTCAACAGGAAGCTGTTGTCCATATAGTTTGAGATTAGGCTCAGGCTGTAAGCCATTTTTTTTGCAAAAATGTACACATAAAGTTTTTGTGGGAGAAAATTTAAAGCCGTTCTCATCCGCACAAGTCACCAACTTATCCAGGCAGCCTTGCAGGCGCCGCTCAATTATTGCCATATTGCTTGACTGGCAGTAAACAGCCAGATCATCAACATATAATGATTTTTCAATATCTTGTGGTAAAGAATCAATTATACTGTTTATTTTAACGGTAAATAGAGTTGGTGAAAGGATACTACCTTGTGGGACACCCTCCTCCTGTGGATTTAGTGAAGAGTGGGTGTTGTCCAAGCGGACTTTAAATTTTCTCCCCTTTAAAAAATTATCAATGAATAAGGGTAATCTACCCTTCAGGCCCATTTCATGAAGATCTTTCATGATACCACCCTTCCATGTGGTATCATAGGCCTTTTCTAAATCAAAAAATACTCCAACTGTATGTTGATTTTTAACAAAACCTTGACGGATATAAGTCTCAAGTCTGACCAAATGGTCTGTGGTGCTCTTTCCTTTTTGAAAACCACATTGATATTTAGTTATTATGTGATTGTCTTGTAAAAACCATGTGAGACGATGATTGATCATGCGCTCCATGATTTTGCAAAGACAACTTGTCAATGCTATTGGCCTATAATTATTAGGATCTGTTCGATCTTTTCCAGGTTTAGGGATCGGGATCACTGTCGCTTCTCTCCATCCATCTGGGAAATCCTGAGATTGCCACAGATCATTCAAGAGTAGAAGCAACAGATCAAGTGATACATCAGGCAAATGTTTCAGAAACTGGTAGTGAATTTCATCAGGGCCAGTTGCCGAATCAGTTGCCTGAGCGATAGATTTAATTAGTTCTAGTTTAGAGAAATCAACATTGTACTTTTCGTCATTATCTGACTCAAAGTCCAATGTGTTCTCCTTCTCCTTGTCCCTAATCTTTCGAAATTTTTCCTGATAATGATCTGGCGATGATTTAGCAGCGAAGGATGTCGCCAGCGTTTCTGCAATATCCGTTTTATTGGTTATTGTGTCAGAATCAGTGACAAGGTACTTGATGGTTTTATCTTTCCTCTTGCCACTGATTCTGCGCAGCATTTGCCAAGTATGTTTTGCCGATGTATTATTATTTAGTGTGGAGACATATGCTCTCCAAGATTGCCGCTTGGCTTCACTGATTGTGCGGCGAGCCTTAGCGTAATCTTTCTTATATCCGTCAAGGTTCTGTCTAGTTGGATGTTTTTTAAATTTTTGCAAGGATTTTTTCCTTTTGTCTATTGCCTTTCGGCAACCTTCGTCAAACCAGGGTTTGTCGAGTTTTTTGGGAACTGTCGAGGTTTTGGGTATGCTTTTATCTGCTATATTGTGTAACTTGGCTGTAAAAAGGGCTATAGGGTCATCAACCCCCTCTTCATTCTCAAATTGAGAGATTGTGAGGCTCTCCCCACAAGACTGTTGGAAGGCCTCCCAATCTGCTCTGTGCAGCCTCCAATGCTGCACTCTTTCTTCAACAATAGAGTTGCTGCTCTCTATAAATATAGGATAATGATCACTGCTACAGAGATCCTCGTTGACCCTCCAAGTGTAATCCAAATATAAATCAGGATCACACAAGGATAGGTCGATGGCTGTTGCAGATCCTGAAGCAGGGTGCAAATAGGTGGTAGTGTCATCATTAAAAATGCAGAGATTTTCCTCTGAGAGGAAGTCTTCTATTATTCTGCCCCGTGGGTTGATGTCCCTACAGCCCCACATTGTGTGGTGCCCGTTAAAATCTCCCAGTAGCATGAAGGGTTTGGGCAATTGTTTTACCAGCTGCCTCAATTCCACAACATCTATTGAGCGGCTCGGCGGTAAATAAACAGAGCATATCGTCATTGGCCTGTGACAGTTTATGTTAACCGCCACAGCCTGTAAAGTTGTATTCAACGTGATCTGTTGATGTGGTGTTCCATCCTTTACAAGGATGGAAACCCCCCAGCAGGCCCTTTCATTATTGGCAGGGCCAAAACAATTAATTATTGAATAGTTTTTAAAACTTATGTTAGTGTTAGGTTTTAAGTTAGTCTCCTGCAGGCACACAGCCGTCGGGCTGTGCTCCTGCAGAAGAATAGCCAGGTCATTGTAGTTTGACCTTAAACCTCGACAGTTCCATTGTATGATTTTGTGGGCCATTATGAATTTTTATGCCTCCCTGGTTTTATCTGTGCTTGGAGTGCAGCGACGGTGTCAGGAGATACGAATACCTCGCTATCGCTGCTATCTGCCTCATGTGAACAGTCCATGGATTCAAATCTATTATGTACAGATATGGGATCATCCATGCCCTTTTGCAGCCGACCGATCCCACTATTATTTGTTCTTGGTTTAACTGTTGTATGCGTGCCTTTCTTTTCTTTTGTTGGTTTTTCTGCTATTGATGGTTTATTCGTTGTTTCCTTTTTCTTATCTTTGCTATTTTGAGGCTGAGTTGTGTTATTCTTTGCTTGTTTGGCATCTTGTTTGGCATCATTTTCTAGTATCTTTGAGGCATTGGGGGTAGCTTTATTGTTTGTATTAGGTTTTGCTGAAGGGGCCGCAGCTGTTTTGGTAACATTTGTTGCACCAGCTGCAGACGTGACCTCCGGTAGGTCAGTCTGGCAACCAACCGACACAACCTGTTTAGCCAAAACGCTGGCATATGATGGTTTTCCAGTTACTCCTTCAACGATTTTACGAGCTTCTGGGAAAGAAATCTTCCGTTCCGTTCGGACACGTTGGATTTCTTTCTCCGTTTTCCATCGGGGGCAATCTCTGGAATAGGCTGTGTGGTTCCCACCACAGTTGGCACATTTTATTGGATAGGTGCAAGAGGAGTCCGGGTGATCCGTCGATTGACCACAGCGTCCACAGACACGCTCTCTCTTGCAACCTTCCTGGTGGTGTCCAAATTGTTGGCACTTGAAACACCTCAAAGGGTGTGGTATATACAATTGTACAGTGCATAGCTCAAATCCAACCTTGATATCAGCCGGTGGCTTTGGGAAGTTGAATGTGAGCACTGCTGTGTTCAATTTAATTATATCTCCATTCTTTCTTATTGTGATAATTTTAGCATCGGAAACTCCTTGTCTTTTTAATTGTGTTTTTAGTTCTTCATTGGTAGTGTTTTTAATTTCTTGGGTTCGAATGACACCCTTTGAGGTGTTTAAAGTCCTGTGAGGAGAAACCTTCACAGGAATTCCAGCTATATGTTTGATTGCCAAGAGCTTGGTGGAGAAGGTTTCTCTGTCAACCTCAATTAAGAGGTCGCCAGACCTAAGCCTTTTGATGTTCTTAGGCTCTCCAACCAAGCCCTCTATGCCTTTTTGTATGGCAAATGTTGAGAGTCTGGAGAGGGATTTGTCCTCATCTCCAGACATCATCAACAAAAAGCGCGGGAAAGTTGGTTTTGCTTTTTGCATTTCGGAAAAATTTTTTTGGTACCTTGCAGTATACTCGGCTTCTTCATCTGATGGACTGTTATTTTCTCTCTTTTTTCTTTTCTTTTGATTACTAGTGTTGGGCGGGGGTGGATTGTCATCAGCCATATTGAATTGGTATTGTTTTTCATCACCCTAGCGCTCCACCCGCCTCGGAGCCCTACCAGGGGACAATTTGCCCGCGGTACCCTGCGTTAGAATTGTCAGAGCTACCAGGGTGATATACTCATAGCAAAAGAACAGCAGTTGCAATAACCGCAGTACACATCCTTTCACTTGATTAGCCCATGAGCAACGTGATTTGGTGTTCAGATTCGTGTATATAGTAATGAAAAAGCGCTACCTATATCCATACGTCTTTGATGATGAGATGAGGCGAAACGATAATTAATAAACAAGTATGAACACCAAATCAACGAGACCAGCCGATTGATCTGGCCGGGCCCACCAGACCACCCGTCTCAATGAGATAAGGGCCAAAGTGGTGTGTTGGGAGTATGGAGTCCGCAGGCTCCTACGCCCTCAACCACCAGGATCCCTTCTCCCACCTATACGGGATGCAACCCACGGCAAACAGGTTGAGGGTGTGTTTAGCCTTCTAAAAGAAGTTACCAGGGGGACCACGTGGAGGTAACACCCTCCCCCCCGCATATTATAGTGGCTGGTCAACAGTTAGAACTGACATTTGATCAGGATTGACTTGAAGTCAGTCTGATTTGCCTTACGAGGTTCATGTCATGTTTGATCATAGCAGGAGAGTTATGATAGAAGGTGGTTTGGGTACATACTCCTGGAGGTTGGCATAGCGAGCTAACCATGATATGTTTTCACATTCAGCTTGACTCTCGTCAGCAAAAGCTGAACATTGTAATTTTTTTTTTCAAGCCATGGAGTTTTATTCTTTTCGGAATCTACAGAAATGGATATTACGGATCCTGTTTTTGTTGGATTAATTGTTAGTAAGAGAAGTGTATGATTTTGGTAGAAATTTAAGGGATTTCCCTTTCGGTTGGGATCCATTCTGTGCAGTTTCCCGGTGTATTCTTACAACACCTGCGTTCTCATTAATAGTGTGCTGTGTGATAGATATAGCAGTACCATGGAAGGAATCACGACTCGAGGTCGAAGAAGGATTATGATTGTCATTCTCATGCATCTTTATGGTTCTATTAGCTTCATATGTAGATAACTGGAGGACTCTATCATATGATACTGATAGACCTTTATCAAACATATTGTCAATGAGCTCACGCTTTTGTGTTTTGTTATGTAACAGTAGGCCAAGATAAAGTGGGAGGGCTGCTCCTCGTTCACGATTTTGTCTTACTGATACATCATCTAGTCAACCTCGCTTAACAGCATTAAATACCAGCAACTGTGTTATCGATGATGAAGCCATACTTATATTGTCCTCACTGTGTGGTCTTGCAGTTTAAAAATATTTTTCAATATTATATATGACATCCCTTCATAATCTGTTTTAATGTTTGTACTTCGCCTTTTTGCAATCGCAACTCGGAATATTTTATGTTTTTTACACGTTATTTAATTTTTTGTGTCGAAATATTATCTAAATATGTCTAATAAGTTGCTTATTGGTTTCCTTGACCTCAAAAACATATGTTTTGACACCAATATCATTGAAATCAGAACATTTTTAGCTATTCTAGAAAAGAAAATGTATTTCATGGCGGCCATTTTGAATTTTCAAATTTTTAGCGGGAAAAAATGGAATGACTTCGTGGTTCCTGGCAGTTTTGAATTCAGTATTGTTTAGAGCCCAATGCTACAAATTTTCATGCTTTTATCCGGATGTGCACGCACAAAGCACTTTTTGTTACATATCCGCCCCACTAAGTGCTCTGTTTCCGACACCAAGCATTTCAAATTGTGCACGAGAAACACCCCACCATTGACCGATTTAGTTTTCAGCCGCCGGTTCACACATATGCACCATTCAATCAGAGAACGTTTAGCAGGAATGCGTTTCGTAAACTGGTCAATCATAAGCGTACTACGATAGGCTGAAAAGGAGATTGTGGGAAATGTGACGTCAGCCCATCTGCACAATATAGCAGGCGAAATAGCACTGTCCATGGGTGGCAGTGTAGTTTTGCTGTTGATTATTAATGGACTAACCCCTCTACGTCGACATCAAATTGTAAACTTGGAGCTGCGAAAGCGACATCATATATTTTTTAGGATTCTGAAGCATGTGGCTTTGCTGACAATTTGATTATTCTCCTTTGTTAATAAACACAATATTTTGTGTAAATGCCAGGTTGGTTTTGATGAACGATAGGGTTTCTTATATAAACACCTTCAGGTGTAGTAAGTAAAGGCGATCTAGTTTCATGTTTTTTTTGGATTTTGAGGTATATTGATACGATTCAGTAAATACAACAATAAATACAGTAAATACAACAGATTTTCACCTACTTGAGGTTGTGTCTCGCTACCGCGAGCCACAACTTTATTTACGTAAAAATTGGACATATGTGTTTAATTTGAGACGAAAAATACGCAAATCTTGATTATTTCACTCTCAATATGATTTTATCAGTGATTTGATCGCGCAATGAAACGGATTAGAAATGATAATAGTCACGATCAGCAGGCAACAGGTTATTCTCAGCATATGCTCTACAGGTACGTGATTGAAGGTTAACTATTAAAGCTAATAGACCTTGGGCCCACCTGTACCCCCTCCCACCCCCCCCCCCCCCTGTGTACTTTTGTGGACCATATTTTTTTAACCTAATTATGTACCACGTTACGTTCAGGTGGTCTGCAGATTTTCTGTGCATGGGCAAGGTCACAAGAGGTCATCGAAGTAGGGTACCCTTGACCCTTAGGGTGGTATAGAAATAAAGAGGTCGATACCCAAGCAAAGTACACATGGTGACATCGGTTGGTGTTTGGTTCCATAGGGGAGTTACCCCAATATCATATTGAGATCATCTCAAGGTCACAGCCAGGTGAAATCAGCTCAAAACAGCTGAAAATTGCTGATTTTGGTTCTTTTTGCTAACATTATGTTCACTTGTAATGTCTATCATGACTTGAATCATACCTAGATCACAACACAGACCTACATCAAAACACCCCTGAGAGGTTACAGGGATAACATAAGGGTTGGAGAGTTTTTCACTCACTCCCCCTGCCTTCATCCTTGTGTCAATACTGTGTGATATGGGGAAAATGGTTCAAATACCACACTGATGTTATATTTTGACCAATAAACATTGATTACATCTGATAAGGCCCAACCTAAGTAAACGTGTTGAAATGGGGATGTATTTCACATGGTTGGTACTCCAAAGTCATTGCAAGGTCATATAAAGGTCACAGCAAGGTCAAATCGGCTCAAAACAGCTAAAAATATCTTGTTTTTGATTATTTTTCTACAATTATGCTCACTTTAGTTGTCCATGATGGCTTGAAACATACCTAGACCCTAACGGATTTATACCAAAACACCTCAAAAGATTACAGGATAATAATAAAAGGGCCGGAGGGGTTATACCCCATCGACACCAACACATGGTGACATGGGTTGGGGTTGGGCTTCATAGAGGAAGTTTTTTGCGTAGTCTGAAGTGAATAAATTGTAGGAAAAGCAGCAAAAACAAGCTAATATCACCAGTTTTTTATAGATAATTTGACCTTGCTGTGACCTTGAGATGACCTTATCATCTGAAGTGAACGTAATTATGAATAAACAGCAATGGATGACCTTTCCATGACCTTGGGATATCCCAAGGTCATGGCAATGTCAAAATATAACATCAGTGAACTATTTGATCTATTTCTACCATATCAGCCAGTGTTGACATAAGGGTGATAAATAAATAAATAAATAAAATGCTTTACTTCACTTTTCGGCCAGTATGGCCATTTAAGTGAAAATTCCAGGTATTACAATATCCCATATTGTATAGTTAAAGTAGTAAAGGAAAGACAAAGCCAATAAAAGCATGATCGTACTAAAATATTCAGTTTAAAGTGTTTGATATGATAAGATGACGATGCTCCTGGCACCTATATGTAACGAGTCTGATGACATGCTGTAGCGCCTGCACTACAACACAGTTTAATGAGTATAAAAATATCAGTATAAATAATGTAAAATATGAAGTTATTATAAAATAAACGACTTATCAAGTCACTATATCTCCATGAAATTGGAGTGATTGTGTAAAAAGTCTATGTTTAATAATTAAAACATGTAATATAGGTTACATTCCCGAAGGAACTGAATAATAAAACCAGCAGGGGTGTCCCTGAATAGCTCAAATAAGGAATTAAATGCAAAATATTTCCTTCTGATGTGCGCATATTTCGCACAACTGAGAAGGACATGTCTTACAGTGAGACGAGTATTGCAGCACATAGGTCGCAATTCTCCTCTCAATAAATAGCCGTTTGTGAAATAGGCATGGCCAATTCTGGCCCTGCATAAGACAACGTCATCTCTTCGGCGTTCCATTGGTGTAAAAGATCGCTTAATGATTGGTTGTACCTCGAACAATTTGCTGGTGACATTGATGTTCCATTCACCTTGCAAAATGTCATCAAGGTAGACCGAGATGTTATACTTGAAATCAGTATATGGTATATAATAAAACTGTTTTGTCTTATCCAGGGCAGCCTTGGCCAAAACATCAGCCCGTTCATTGCCCTGTATTCCAATATGGCTGGGTACCCAGCAAAAAATAATGTCCTTGTGCCCAGACAAGTAGTGACACATATGCAAAATATTGGAAACAATTGGGTTGTTGAGTTTTTGACTCTTAAGAGCCTGCAATGAAGATAGCGAGTCTGTGATGATCATGAACTCCTCGCCACTACTATCCCAGATGTATTCGATGGCAGCTTCAATAGCTAACAGCTCTGCTGTGCAAATTGAAGCCTCATCGTTGATACGACAACTAAATTCATGATCATCACAGACAAAGGACATAGCTGTCCTCTTGTCTTCCTTTGATCCGTCAGTATACACCTTCCGGTGCTTCGGAAATCTACAAAATAGCTCTAGCAGCATGCTCTAGAAGACAAGGGGACAGGTGTCTCCTTTCCTGAGATCTGAGAGGTTTAAAAGTATATTAGGCTGTTGGAGAAGCCAGGGTGGACATTCTGGTGGGCGCACAATGCTAATTGCGTCGAGCTCCACCTCCATGTCCTCCAGATGGGGTTGAAGCCTTATACCCAAAGTAGGTATAGTCCCTGGCTTGTTATTAAACAGTCTCTTGTATTCAGGGTTGACAACACACGAGTATGCCGGGTTCTCAGGATTTGCTTTCATCTTCATATAGTATTGCAGGCTCAGCTTCAACCGGCGAGTCTCTAAAGAGGGCTCACCGGTCTCCACCTGAAGACTTTCGATTGGTGATGTTCGAAATGCCCCTGAGCATAATCTCAAACCTTGGTTCGCGATTGGATCAAGTACTGCTAAGTACGATCGTCTCGCTGAACCATAAACAATACAACCATAATCCAGTTTGGATCTGATGTGAGACCGGTAAATCCTCAGTAAGGTTGTCCGGTCACCACCCCAATCCTTGCTGGATATAACTCGTAGTAATCGTAATGCTTTCCTACACTTATCTTTCATATATTTGATGTGTGGAATAAAACTGAGCTTCTTGTCGAAAAACAGACCAAGAAATTTGACCTGCTCTTCAACAGGAAGCTGTTGTCCATATAGTTTGAGATTAGGCTCAGGCTGTAAGCCATTTTTTTTGCAAAAATGTACACATAAAGTTTTTGTGGGAGAAAATTTAAAGCCGTTCTCATCCGCACAAGTCACCAACTTATCCAGGCAGCTTTGCAGGCGCCGCTCAATTATTGCCATATTGCTTGACTGGCAGTAAACAGTAAGTAAGTAAAATGCTTTACTTCACTTTTCGGCCAGTATGGCCATTTAAGTGAAAATTCCAGGTATTACAATATCCCATATTGTATAGTTAAAGTAGTAAAGGAAAGACAAAGCCAATAAAAGCATGATCGTACTAAAATATTCAGTTTAAAGTGTTTGATATGATAAGATGACGATGCTCCTGGCACCTATATGTAGCGAGTCTGATGACATGCTGTAGCGCCTGCACTACAACACAGTTTAATGAGTATAAAAATATCAGTATAAATAATGTAAAATATGAAGTTATTATAAAATGAACGACTTATCAAGTCACTATATCTCCATGAAATTGGAGTGATTGTGTAAAAAGTCTATGTTTAATAATTAAAACATGTAATATAGGTTACATTCCCGAAGGAACTGAATAATAAAACCAGCAGGGGTGTCCCTGAATAGCTCAAATAAGGAATTAAATGCAAAATACTTCCTTCTGATGTGCGCATATTTCGCACAACTGAGAAGGACATGTCTTACAGTGAGAAGAGTATTGCAGCACATAGGTCGCAATTCTCCTCTCAATAAATAGCCGTTTGTGAAATAGGCATGGCCAATTCTGGCCCTGCATAAGACAATGTCATCTCTTCGGCGTTCCATTGGTGTAAAAGATCGCTTAATGATTGGTTGTACCTCGAACAATTTGCTGGTGACATTGATGTTCCATTCACTTTGCAAAATGTCATCAAGGTAGACCGAGATGTTATACTTGAAATCAGTATATGGTATATAATAAAACTGTTTTGTCTTATCCAGGGCAGCCTTGGCCAAAACATCAGCCCGTTCATTACCCTGTATTCCAATATGGCTGGGTACCCAGCAAAAAATTATGTCCTTGTGCCCAGACAAGTAGTGACACATATGCAAAATATTGGAAACAATTGGGTTGTTGAGTTTTTGGCTCTTAAGAGCCTGCAATGAAGATAGCGAGTCTGTGACGATCATGAACTCCTCGTCATTACTATCCCATATGTATTCGATGGCAGCTTCAATAGCTAACAGCTCTGCTGTGCAAATTGAAGCCTCATCGTTGATACGACAACTAAATTCATGATCATCACAGACAAAGGACATAGCTGTCCTCTTGTCTTCCTTTGATCCGTCAGTATACACCTTCCGGTGCTTCGGAAATCTACAAAATAGCTCTAGCAACATGCTCTGGAAGACAAGGGGACAGGTGTCTCCCTTCCTGAGATCTGAGAGGTTAAAAAGTATATTAGGCTGTTGGAGAAGCCAGGGTGGACATTCTGGTGGGCGCACAACGCTAATTGCGTCGAGCTCCACCTCCATGTCCTCCAGATGGGGTTGAAGCCTTATACCCAAAGTAGGTATAGTCCCTGGCTTGTTGTTAAAAAGTCTCTTGTACTCTGGTTTGACAACACACGAGTATGCCGGGTTCTCAGGATTTGCTTTCATCTTCATATAGTATTGCAGGCTCAGCTTCAACCGGCGAGTCTCTAAAGAGGGCTCACCGGTCTCCACCTGAAGACTTTCGATTGGTGATGTTCGAAATGCCCCTGAGCATAATCTCAAACCTTGGTTCGCGATTGGATCAAGTACTGCTAAGTACGATCGTCTCGCTGAACCATAAACAATACAACCATAATCCAGTTTGGATCTGATGTGAGACCGGTAAATCCTCAGTAAGGTTGTCCGGTCACCACCCCAATCCTTGCTGGATATAACTCGTAGTAATTGTAATGCTTTCCTACACTTATCTTTCATATATTTGATGTGTGGAATAAAACTGAGCTTCTTGTCGAAAAACAGACCAAGAAATTTGACCTGCTCTTCAACAGGAAGCTGTTGTCCATATAGTTTGAGATTAGGCTCAGGCTGTAAGCCATTTTTTTTGCAAAGTAAGTAAGTAAGTAAAATGCTTTACTTCACTTTTCGGCCAGTATGGCCATTTAAGTGAAAATTCCAGGTATTACAATATCCCATATTGTATAGTTAAAGTAGTAAAGGAAAGACAAAGCTAATAAAAGCATGATCGTACTAAAATATTCAGTTTAAAATGTTTGATATGATAAGATGACGATGCTCCTGGCACCTATATGTAACGAGTCTGATGACATGTTGTAGCGCCTGCACTATAACACAGTTTAATGAGTATAAAAATATCAGTATAAATAATGTAAAATATGAAGTGATTATAAAATGAACGACTTATCAAGTCATTATATCTCCATGACATTGGAATGATTGTGTAAAAAGTCTATGTCTAATAATTAAAACATGTAATATAAGTTACATTCCCGAAGGAACTGAATAATAAAACCAGCAGGGGTGTCCCTGAATAGCTCAAACAAGGAATTAAATGCAAAATACTTCCTTCTGATGTGCACATATTTCGCACAACTGAGAAGGACATGTCTTACAGTGAGACGAGTATTGCAGCACATAGGTCGCAATTCTCCTCTCAATAAATAGCCGTTTGTGAAATAGGCATGGCCAATTCTGGCTCTGCATAAGACAACGTCATCTCTTCGGCGTTCCATTGGTGTAAAAGATCGCTTAATGATTGGTTGTACCTCGAACAATTTGCTGGTAACATTTATGTTCCATTCACCTTGCAAAATGTCATCAAGGTAGACCGAGATGTTATACTTGAAATCAGTATATGGTATATAATAAAACTGTTTTGTCTTATCCAGGGCAGCCTTGGCCAAAACATCAGCCCGTTCATTACCCTGTATTCCAATATGGCTGGGTACCCAGCAAAAAATAATGTCCTTGTGCCCAGACAAGTAGTGACACATATGCAAAATATTGGAAACAATTGGGTTGTTGAGTTTTTGACTCTTAAGAGCCTGCAATGAAGATAGCGAGTCTGTGATGATCATGAACTCTTCGTCACTACTATCCCAGATGTATTCGATGGCAGCTTCAATAGCTAACAGCTCTGCTGTGCAAATTGAAGCCTCATCGTTAATGCGGCAGCTAAATTCATGATCATCACAGACAAAGGACATAGCTGTCCTCTTGTCTTCCTTTGATCCGTCAGTATACACCTTCCGGTGCCTCGGAAATCTACAAAATAACTCAAGCAACATGCTCTGGAAGACAAGGGGACAGGTGTCTCCCTTCCTGAGATCTGAGAGGTTAAAAAGTATATTAGGCTGTTGGAGAAGCCAGGGTGGACATTCTGGTGGGCGCACAACGCTAATTGCGTCGAGCTCCACCTCCATGTCCTCCAGATGGGGTTGAAGCCTTATACCCAAAGTAGGTATAGTCCCTGGCTTGTTGTTAAACAGTCTCTTGTACTCTGGGTTGACAACACACGAGTATGCCGGGTTCTCAGGATTTGCTTTCATCTTCATATAGTATTGCAGGCTCAGCTTCAACCGACGAGTCTCTAAAGAGGGCTCACCGGTCTCCACCTGAAGACTTTCGATGGGTGATGTTCGAAATGCCCCTGAGCATAATCTCAAACCTTGGTTCGCGATTGGATCAAGTACTGCTAAGTACGATCGTCTCGCTGAACCATAAACAATACAACCATAATCCAGTTTGGATCTGATGTGAGACCGGTAAATCCTCAGTAAGGTTGTCCGGTCACCACCCCAATCCTTGCTGGATATAACTCGTAGTAATTGTAATGCTTTCCTACACTTATCTTTCATATATTTGATGTGTGGAATAAAACTGAGCTTCTTGTCGAAAAACAGACCAAGAAATTTGACCTGCTCTTCAACAGGAAGCTGTTGTCCATATAGTTTGAGATTAGGCTCAGGCTGTAAGCCATTTTTTTTGCAAAAATGTACACATAAAGTTTTTGTGGGAGAAAATTTAAAGCCGTTCTCATCCGCACAAGTCACCAACTTATCGAGGCAACCTTGCAGGCGCCGCTCAATTATTGCCATATTGCTTGACTGGCAGTAAACAGCAAGATCATCAACATATAATGATTTTTCAATATCGTCTGGTAAAGCATCAATTATACTGTTTATTTTAACGGTAAATAGAGTTGGTGAAAGGATACTACCTTGTGGGACACCCTCCTCCTGTGGATTTAGTGAAGAGTGGGTGTTGTCCAAGCGGACTTTAAATTTTCTCCCCTTTAAAAAATTATCAATGAATAAGGGTAATCTACCCTTCAGGCCCATTTCATGAAGATCTTTCATGATACCACCCTTCCATGTGGTATCATAGGCCTTTTCTAAATCAAAAAATACTCCAACTGTATGTTGATTTTTAACAAAACCTTGACGGATATAAGTCTCAAGTCTGACCAAATGGTCTGTGGTGCTCTTTCCTTTTTGAAAACCACATTGATATTTAGTTATTATGTGATTGTCTTGTAAAAACCATGTGAGACGATGATTGATCATGCGCTCCATGATTTTGCAAAGACAACTTGTCAATGCTATTGGCCTATAATTATTAGGATCTGTTCGATCTTTTCCAGGTTTAGGGATCGGGATCACTGTTGCTTCTCTCCATCCATCTGGGAAATCCTGAGATTGCCACAGATCATTCAAGAGTAGAAGCAACAGATCAAGTGATACATCAGGCAAATGTTTCAGAAACTGGTAGTGAATTTCATCAGGGCCAGTTGCCGAATCAGTTGCCTGAGCGATAGATTTAATTAATTCTCGTTTAGAGAAATCAACATTGTACTTTTCGTCATTATCTGACTCAAAGTCCAATGTGTTCTCCTTCTCCTTGTCCCTAATCTTTCGAAATTTTTCCTGATAATGATCTGGCGATGATTTAGCAGCGAAGGATGTCGCCAGCGTTTCTGCAATATCCGTTTTATTGGTTATTGTGTCAGAATCAGTGACAAGGTACTTGATGGTTTTATCTTTCCTCTTGCCACTGATTCTGCGCAGCATTTGCCAAGTATGTTTTGCCGATGTATTATTATTTAGTGTGGAGACATATGCTCTCCAAGATTGCCGCTTGGCTTCACTGATTGTGCGGCGAGCTTTAGCGTAATCTTTCTTATATCCGTCAAGGTTTTGTCTAGTTGGATGTTTTTTAAATTTTTGCAAGGATTTTTTCCTTTTGTCTATTGCCTTTCGGCAACCTTCGTCAAACCAGGGTTTGTCGAGTTTTTTGGGAACTGTCGAGGTTTTGGGTATGCTTTTATCTGCTATATTGTGTAACTTGGCTGTAAAAAGGGCTATAGGGTCATCAACCCCCTCTTCATTCTCAAATTGAGAGATTGTGAGGCTCTCCCCACAAGACTGTTGGAAGGCCTCCCAATCTGCTCTGTGCAGCCTCCAATGCTGCACTCTTTCTTCAACAATAGAGTTGTTGCTCTCTATAAATATAGGATAATGATCACTGCTACAGAGACCCTCGTTGACCCTCCAAGTGTAATCCAAATATAAATCAGGATCACACAAGGATAGGTCAATGGCTGTTGCAGATCCTGAAGCAGGGTGCAAATAGGTGGTAGTATCATCATTAAAAATGCAGAGATTTTCCTCTGAGAGGAAGTCTTCTATTATTCTGCCCCGTGGGTTGATGTCCCTACAGCCCCACATTGTGTGGTGCCCGTTAAAATCTCCCAGTAGCATGAAGGGTTTGGGCAATTGTTTTACCAGCTGCCTCAATTCCACAACATCTACTGAGCGGCTCGGTGGTAAATAAACAGAGCATATCGTCATTGGCCTGTGACAGTTTATGTTAACCGCCACAGCCTGTAAAGTTGTATTCAACGTGATCTGTTGATGTGGTGTTCCATCCTTTACAAGGATGGAAACCCCCCAGCAGGCCCTTTCATTATTGGCAGGGCCAAAACAATTGTTTAGTGAATAGTTTTTAAAACTTATGTTAGTATTAGGTTTTAAGTTAGTCTCCTGCAGGCACACAGCTGTTGGGCTGTGGTCCTGCAGAAGAATAGCCAGGTCATTGTAATTTGACCTTAACCCTCGACAGTTCCATTGTATTATTTTGTGGGCCATTTATGGTTGTTTCTTTTTCCCTGGATTCAACTGTGCATGGATTGCAGCGGCAGTAGGCGCAAGCTTAAGGCTTACCCCATCATCGCTGCCGTCCTCATCATCTGCAGGCTCTACTACTTCCATAGCTTGGAATTGGTTGTAAGTGGAGACTGGGTTTTTCATTGCCTTTGTTAGCCTATCTGGTGGTTTTGGCTTGGGTTTTATTTTAGGCTTTTGTTTCTCTGAGCTCTTTGAATCATCTTTTGGTTTATTAGTAACTGTTTCAGATTTTTGAGTGCTTAGTCTACTTGCTTTTGTTTTATCAGCAGAGCCAGATTGTTTTGTGTTTGCTGCTGATGTGTTTGCATGTTTTTTGGCAGTGGAAGTATCTTTGCTTGTATTAGGTTCCGATGAAGAGGATGCAGGTGTTGCGGAAACATTTGTTGCACCAGTTGCAGATCTGATCTCTACTGCATCAGTCTGGCAACCAACCGACACAACCTGCTTCGCGACAACACTAGCAAATGATGGTTGTTTGCTAACCCCTTCAACAATTTTACGAGCTTCTGGGAAAGAGATCTTCCGTTCCGTTCGGATACGTTGGATCTCTTTCTCCGTTTTCCATCGGGGGCAATCTCTGGAATAGGCTGTGTGGTTCCCGCCACAGTTGGCACATTTTATTGGATGGGTGCAAGAGGAGTCAGGATGTTCTGTCGATTGACCACAGCGTCCACAGACACGCTCTCTCTTGCAACCTTCCTGATGGTGTCCAAATTGTTGGCACTTGAAACACCTCAAAGGGTGTGGTATGTATAGCTGTATAGGGCATAGCTCAAATCCAACTTTAATATCAGCCGGTGGCTTTGGAAAGTTGAATGTGAGCACCGCTGTATTTAATTTGATTGTATCTCCATTCTTTTTTATTGTAATAATTCTAGCATCGGATACTCCTTGTCTTTTTAATTGTGCTTTAAGTTCTTCATTGGTGGTGTTTTTGATTTCTTGAGTTCGTATGACACCCTTTGAGGTGTTTAAAGTCCTGTGAGGGGAAACCTTCACAGGAATTCCAGCTATTTCTTTGATTGCCAAGAGCTTGGTGGAGTAGGTTTCTCTGTCGACCTCAATTAAGAGGTCGCCAGACCTAAGTCTTTTGATGTTCTTAGGCTCTCCAACCAAGCCCTCTATGCCTTTTTGTATGGCAAATGTTGAGAGTCTGGAGAGGGATTTGTCCTCATCTCCAGACATCATCAACAGGAACCGTGGAAACATAATTTTCGCTTTTTTCATGTCAGTTACAATTTTTGTATACCTTGCAATAAATTCGGCATCTGCGTCATCATCTGATGTATTATTTTGTTCTGCCTTCTTTCTTTTTTTCACTTTGCTGGTGTTGGGCGGGGGTGAAGGATTATCAGCCATATTGGATTAGTATTGTTTTTCATCACCCTGGCGCTCCACCCGCCATGGAGCCCTACCAGGGGACAATCTGCCCGCGGTAACCAGCAGGAAGAATTGTCAGAGCTACCAGGGTGATATACTCATAGCAAAAGAACAGCAGTTGCAATAACCGCAGTACACATCCTTTCACTTGATTAGCCCATGAGCAACGTGATTTGGTGTTCAGATTCGTGTATATAGTAATGAAAAGGCGCTACCTGTATACATACGTCTTTGATGATGAGATGAGGCGAAACGATAAATAATAAACAAGTATGAACACCAAATCAACGAGACCAGCCGATTGATCTGGCCGGGCCCACCAGACCACCCGTCTCAATGAGATAAGGGCCAAAGTGGTGTGTTGGGAGTATGGAGTCCGCAGGCTCCTACGCCCTCAACCACCAGGATCCCTTCTCCCACCTATACGGGATGCAACCCACGGCAAACAGGTTGAGGGTGTGTTTAGCCTTCTAAAAGAAGTTACCAGGGGGACCACGTGGAGGTAACACCCTCCCCCCCCGGCAGTAAACAGCCAGATCATCAACATATAATGATTTTTTAATATCTTGTGGTAAAGAATCAATTATACTGTTTATTTTAACGGTAAATAGAGTTGGTGAAAGGATACTACCTTGTGGGACACCCTCCTCCTGTGGATTTAGTGAAGAGTGGGTGTTGTCCAAGCGGACTTTAAATTTTCTCCCCTTTAAAAAATTATCAATGAATAAGGGTAATCTACCCTTCAGGCCCATTTCATGAAGATCTTTCATGATACCACCCTTCCATGTGGTATCATAGGCCTTTTCTAAATCAAAAAATACTCCAACTGTATGTTGATTTTTAACAAAACCTTGACGGATATAAGTCTCAAGTCTGACCAAATGGTCTGTGGTGCTCTTTCCTTTTTGAAAACCACATTGATATTTAGTTATTATGTGATTGTCTTGTAAAAACCATGTGAGACGATGATTGATCATGCGCTCCATGATTTTGCAAAGACAACTTGTCAATGCTATTGGCCTATAATTATTAGGATCTGTTCGATCTTTTCCAGGTTTAGGGATCGGGATCACTGTTGCTTCTCTCCATCCATCTGGGAAATCCTGAGATTGCCACAGATCATTCAAGAGTAGAAGCAACAGATCAAGTGATACATCAGGCAAATGTTTCAGAAACTGGTAGTGAATTTCATCAGGGCCAGTTGCCGAATCAGTTGCCTGAGCGATAGATTTAATTAGTTCTCGTTTAGAGAAATTAACATTGTACTTTTCGTCATTGGGATATCCCAAGGTGAAATCAGCTCAAAACAGCTGAAAATTGCTGATTTTGGTTCTTTTTGCTAACATTATGTTCACTTGTAATGTCTATCATGACTTGAATCATACCTAGATCACAACACAGACCTACATCAAAACACCCCTGAGAGGTTACAGGGATAACATAAGGGTTGGAGAGTTTTTCACTCACTCCCCCTGCCTTCATCCTTGTGTCAATACTGTGTGATATGGGGAAAATGGTTCAAATACCACACTGATGTTATATTTTGACCAATAAACATTGATTACATCTGATAAGGCCCAACCTAAGTAAACGTGTTGAAATGGGGATGTATTTCACATGGTTGGTACTCCAAAGTCATTGCAAGGTCATATAAAGGTCACAGCAAGGTCAAATCGGCTCAAAACAGCTAAAAATATCTTGTTTTTGATTATTTTTCTACAATTATGCTCACTTTAGTTGTCCATGATGGCTTGAAACATACCTAGACCCTAACGGATTTATACCAAAACACCTCAAAAGATTACAGGATAATAATAAAAGGGCCGGAGGGGTTATACCCCATCGACACCAACACATGGTGACATGGGTTGGGGTTGGGCTTCATAGAGGAAGTTTTTTGCGTAGTCTGAAGTGAATAAATTGTAGGAAAAGCAGCAAAAACAAGCTAATATCACCAGTTTTTTATAGATAATTTGACCTTGCTGTGACCTTGAGATGACCTTATCATCTGAAGTGAACGTAATTATGAATAAACAGCAATGGATGACCTTTCCATGACCTTGGGATATCCCAAGGTCATGGCAATGTCAAAATATAACATCAGTGAACTATTTGATCTATTTCTACCATATCAGCCAGTGTTGACATAAGGGTGATTTGACGGGGATTTGAAAAACCCATCAAATCCTTATGTGGGGGGTGATTTGGTGTAGGTCTGTGTTGGGATCTAGGTGAGTTTCAAGCCATCATATAAATTTCAACTGAACAAAATGTTAGCAAAAACAACAAAAATAAGTTATGTCCAACGGTTTTGAGCTGATTTGACCTCAATGTGACCTTGAAATGACCTTACAATGACCTTGGGATATCTCCCCTATGTTACCAAACACCAACCGATGTCACATGTGTACTTGTGTTGGGTTTCGACCGAGTTCTATGAAGTGCTGTTTCGATCTAGTTATATGACACATTCTTATACAACCCTAAGGGTAAAGGGTACCATACTTCGATGACCTGTGGTGACCTTGTCCATGCATAGAAAATCTGCAGACCACTTGAAAGTAACGTGGTACATAATAAGGTTCTTAAAAAAAATGGTCTACAAAAATACCCAGGGATAACAAGGAAATAACTGTACTTTCTGACCAAATAAATAACAGAAAATGGTGTTTGGTTGAATAATAATACGTATATCACTTATTTCAAACAAAATATTAAATTATATTTTAATCAACTTCAAAGCGACACATAGAGAATAATAACTATTATTTACAATGCATTTGCTACTTGTGCGATTGACATTAAACAAATATCTTAATTCGGCAGACCATGTTAAAAACATCTGAGAAAAAGTATATAAATAAGTTGGTCTAAATAAAATAGTGAAATTATCAGTTGTCACAGAATATTTACCCACTATTTATTAGGACAGTTATATTATCACAAATGCTTTGCGTGTTTGGGGTAACGAGTCTAAACATGTCTATACATTACAAACAAATTACTATAGTAAGTATTGATCAAAGTCATTTAGGAAATTAAAACTATTGAATATTCATGATATGTAGATCTTAATTTCACAATAAATATATTAATTATCATTTATCAAACTAATTTGACTTCTTAATATGCTCTGAAACTGTAACTATCATAATAACAACAAACATGATCATCAAAATATCTAAATTTTCGACCCAAACACGAATTATATAAAAAAGTTTCTTTCATATGATCTGCCAAACGTTGTCAATACCAAGTTTTCCTCTGTATCATGTGCAATGAATACAATGTTTACACATTGTAAATTTAGATCGTTGATGCTTTTGTTACGTATAGTTAGATCTGAATTGGTTATTATATATATTGTTTGTCTTTTTGTTTTCGTGTGCAGAGTGCACATGTGTTATGGGTGTATTTATATGTGTGAAACGGGGATCAGTTAGACGTTAACTCCATATATTGCTGGGTGATTTCCTGGAGCATTGTCCCAATAGACGTCTCCCAACCAATGATTTATTTTATACTGATTATTACTAATATATTTATTATTAACAAGTATGACTACATAATCTAAATTGTAATAATTTATTGATAACCTTCCTTTGTACATACAACAACTTAAATTGCATTGACAAATAGCGGGGTGTTTGTACTCAAAATTGCTATTTATGTCAACGCCAGCTGCTCAAGCACATATTTGCTAATATCTTCCTTCCTATATTTTGTTGTTGTCTTTTTGTTTTCCTGAACGTTAATTCCATATATTACTGGGCGACTTCTTGATAGAAACAAACCGTTTTTTATGATTTAATTTATACTGATTAATACACGTATAGTTATTATTAAAATGTAAAATGTAAAACTACATAACCTAAATTATAAAAACGTATTGATATCTACGCAAGACAAAGAAGGTTTAACATTATATCATAGGCTTAGCTGCATTTATTCACACTCAGTAAAATAGATGAAAAAAATAATAATATAAATTGTTTATATACATATAGTTAATAATAATGAAAACAACAAATATTATATAGAACATAAATACTTCTTTGTACAATATAAGATTTATTACCTATCTCTCAGCATCACGCTGCTTGTATATTGCAGTGACTATATAGATATCAACCTTCAACTCTGATACCGCTGAATTATTTTGTACAAACCATGGAAACCAAGGGGATTTGGTCAATCCAAGGGGATTTGGTCAATCCAAGGGGATTTGGTCAAACCAAGGGGATTTGGTCAATCCAAGGGGATTTGGTCAATCCAAGGGGATTTGGTCAATCCAAGGGGATTTGGTCAATTTGAAATCTGCATAAATGTCTTCGTTATCTCTTTCTGATTCATTTGAATACCTAAGTTATGTGTCTATGGGCATTAGACACATTTTCTTTCTTACAGTCTACAGACGTCAGATTCTGACGACTGAAGTCGACCCCCGCGCTGTAAGGGTTAAAGGGCTAATCACGTCTATAACCATTTTAGCCTGTATTTTTTTCCATTCAGACAACGAAATTTGAAGAAGAAATGGGCAATAAGTTAGCTTGATTCTCATGTAGTATTCAATTCATGTGTATTAACAAATTTCACACGCGGTTGTGCGACACAACTTCAAGTTGTGAAAATTTCAATAAAATAACTAAAAATAATCAGTAAATAGTCTGAATAAAATATGCGTCCCACTAACATGTAACTTATATGCATTATGGTTGTTCAGTAATAACGTTATATTGCCGTATTATTGGTTTATGTTGAGATTTATGTTGAGGATGTTGAGATATATTCTAGTTTGTTTCAATCTCGCAACATTATTATTTCACATTTTCTGACAAATAAAATTACTGAAACAAATTTATTTTTGAAAAATCTCAATCGAAAATGCTATCTTCATCCTTGACTATTGGTTCTAGGCAACAGCTGATGAGGTGTTTCAACTGGGCTCTTATTCTCGTATAAGTTACAATATATCTGTATATCGTAACTTGAACGAGGATACTGGCCCTGTACACTTTTTATCGTATTTCTTAGGAATCTAATTTAAAATACACGATTTAATGTAATACTTCTTAAAACTAAATCTGTATTTCATGGTAGCATAATTATATTGAACATTGTTTATATATTACTGAGTCACTTGGCATATTGTTAGTGATTTCCACATTACATCTATATATGGTGAATGCCATTGTCAGAATGTGAATCACAAATGAATACCATCTTTTTCTCGATAGAAACATGATTGTTGGTGATTTGAAGACATCGTGTTAGTCCTAAATTTTCTGAAAATGAAAAAACATATATCAAGAATATGAAGGGACAACAATGATAATGATGGTGAATTCTAAAAAAAATGCGCACATACACTTTTCTGAATTAATTGATATATGTACTTGAATAAATCATTCAAATCAACAATGTATCTTTTGTTAGCCTTCCAACATACCAGTACAGTGTACATGTATTTATCCTTATTTTGTATGTACTTTTATTTATTTCCGACCAATATAATGTATTTAGTTACCAAATTTAGTGATTGATTACATCCAGATCAAATTGAAATGAAATGAATCGGGTTATAGGCCACCTTTGTGCACATATAGGCTGAGTAAGTAAGTAAAATGCTTTACTTCACTTTTCGGCCAGTATGGCCATTTAAGTGAAAATTCTAGGTATTACAATATCCCATATTGTATAGTTAAAGTAGTAAAGTAAAGACAAGGCCAATAAAAGCATGATCGTACTAAAAATTGAGTTTAAAGTGAATAGGCTGAACTGGGCCAGGAGATGACACTGTCCTCCAGACACAGGATTCGAAATTCGAGCCCTGGCGGTCTGAGGCCGAGCACGCTACCTCTCGGTCACGGAGGCTCCCCACAATACTGAGTTTTACACGTGGATGGGGAAGAAACATTTTTGTTTCATTCAAACCGCCGAGACCGGGAAATAAATAAATAAGTAAAATGCTTTACTTCACTTTTCGGCCAGTATGGCCATTTAAGTGAAAATTCCAGGTATTACAATATCCCATATTGTATAGTTAAAGTAGTAAAGGAAAGACAAAGCTAATAAAAGTATGTTCGTACTAAAATATTCAGTTTAAAGTGTTTGATATGATAAGATGACGATGCTCCTGGCACCTATATGTAACGAGTCTGATGACATGTTGTAGCGCCTGCACTACAACACAGTTTAATGAGTATAAAAATATCAGTATAAATAATGTAAAATATGAAGTTGTTATAAAATGAACGACTTATCAAGTCACTATATCTCCATGAAATTGGAGTGATTGTGTAAAAACTACAAGTCTAAGTCTAATAATTAAAACATATAATATAGGTTACATTCCCGAAGGAACTGAATAATAAAACCAGCAGGGGTGTCCCTGAATAGCTCAAATAAGGAATTAAATGCAAAATACTTTCTTCTGATGTGCGCATATTTCGCACAACTGAGAAGGACATGTCTTACAGTGAGACGAGTATTGCAGCACATAGGTCGCAATTCTCCGAGACCGGGAACCGAACCCCGAACTCTAGCGTGAAAGGCAGCGGTGCTAACCACTACCGTAGGGCCCCCGCCCAGATCAAATTGAATCCATAGACAAATTCATTAGGTTTGACAATTAACCCTTTGCCTGCTGATCACGTCTTTAATCCGTTTTATAAGCAAATCTAAGAACCGATATTGGGATTTAAATGAGTGTTTAACCCTTTAAGCCCCCACGATGCATTAAAGCATCATTTTACATCCCTGAAAACATACTTAATTTACCTAAAACTAAGGGTTTTAGAACTAAAATTTCCATGAAACTGGTTCACCAATATGTGGTAATTTACTTTTATTTTTAAACCACATCAAGTCATCTTCATTCACTACAAGTCGAGAATTGCGGCAGCAATTCGCGGCTTGTAGTGGATGAAGATGACAATGGTAAACTCAGGATTGAAAGGGTTAAACATCAATATTTGCAAATGTTTCATCTCAAATTAAACAACTACGAGTAATTTTCACCCACTTGACGTTGTGGGTCGGGGTAGCAATACACAATAGTTGTATATTGCTACCCCGACCCACAACGGTGGATGAAAATTTAAATAAAATAATTTAGCAGGGTGAGGGTAACACTTGAAAAATGTCTTGGACAAACCATGTAGACAAGATAACACAGACAATTTCAAGATCAAGTAAGTAAAATATTTGCTTTACTTCACTTTTCGGCCAGTATGGCCATTTAAGTGAAAATTCCAGGTATTACAATATCCCATATTGTATAGTTAAAGTAGTGAAGGAAAGACAAAGCTAATAAAAGCATGTTCGTACTAAAATATTCAGTTTAAAGTGTTTGATATGATAAGATGACGATGCTCCTGGCACCTATATGTATCGAGTCTGATAGTAAGTAAGTAAGTAAAATGCTTTACTTCACTTTTCGGCCAGTATGGCCATTTAAGTGAAAATTCCAGGTATTACAATATCCCATATTGTATAGTTAAAGTAGTAAAGGAAAGACAAAGCCAATAAAAGTATGATCGTACTAAAATATTCAGTTTGTATCGAGTCTGATAACATGTTGAAGCGCCTGCACTACAACACAGTTTAATGGGTATAAAAATATCACTATAAATAATGTAAAATATGAAGTGATTATAAAATGAACGACTTTTCAAGTCACTATATCTCCATGAAATTGGAGTGATTGTGTAAAAACTACAAGTCTAAGTCAAAACAGTGTCATTGTCAAAACAAATATATAATATATACTATAATACTATATACTATAATCAAAAAAAGTAAACCCATTTAGACATAAATATGAATGACATAAACAATGAACAGAGAAACCATTAAGTAAG
The DNA here is from genome assembly GCA_964017125.1 of Flabesymbios commensalis. Classification (NCBI taxonomy): domain Eukaryota; kingdom Metazoa; phylum Annelida; class Polychaeta; order Terebellida; family Flabelligeridae; genus Flabesymbios; species Flabesymbios commensalis. Next base: position 11,803,250 of record OZ024905.1, read on the forward strand.
TAAGTAAGTAAGTAAGTAAATGTCTTCTTTACTTCACGTTTCGGCCAGTATGGCCAGAGAAATCATTAAATCACAATTTTTTTTTCAAAAATTAAAGACTTACAGTGCCCCCACAGTTGGTAATAAGGTCTGTGATATTGGAGGACATCACAGAGCGATCACGAACCGTGAGGACACCGTAAGTCACCACAGGCTAATTGTACGGCAATGGCTTCTCTATGACATGCTGCATTATCCGCCAGGATGCCACAGAGAAACCATTAAAACAATGAAATGAAAAACTAATTATATGACAATGGTTTCTTTCGGACATCCCGTCCAACACCAGGATGCCAAAGAGAAACCAGTAAGTAAGTAAGTAAAATGCTTTACTTCACTTTTCGGCCAGTATGGCCATTTAAGTGAAAATTCCAGGTATTACAATATCCCATATTGTATAGTTAAAGTAGTAAAGGAAAGACAAAGCTAATAAAAGCATGATCGTACTAAAATATTCAGTTTTAAATGTTTGATATGATAAGATGACGATGCTCCTGGCACCTATATGTAACGAGTCTGATGACATGTTGTAGCGCCTGCACTATAACACAGTTTAATGAGTATAAAAATATCAGTATAAATAATGTAAAATATGAAGTGATTATAAAATGAACGACTTATCAAGTCATTATATCTCCATGAAATTGGAATGATTGTGTAAAAAGTCTATGTCTAATAATTAAAACATGTAATATAAGTTACATTCCCGAAGGAACTGAATAATAAAACCAGCAGGGGTGTCCCTGAATAGCTCAAACAAGGAATTAAATGCAAAATACTTCCTTCTGATGTGCGCATATTTCGCACAACTGAGAAGGACATGTCTTACAGTGAGACGAGTATTGCAGCACATAGGTCGCAATTCTCCTCTCAATAAATAGCCGTTTGTGAAATAGGCATGGCCAATTCTGGCTCTGCATAAGACAACGTCATCTCTTCGGCGTTCCATTGGTGTAAAAGATCGCTTAATGATTGGTTGTACCTCGAACAATTTGCTGGTAACATTTATGTTCCATTCACCTTGCAAAATGTCATCAAGGTAGACCGAGATGTTATACTTGAAATCAGTATATGGTATATAATAAAACTGTTTTGTCTTATCCAGGGCAGCCTTGGCCAAAACATCAGCCCGTTCATTACCCTGTATTCCAATATGGCTGGGTACCCAGCAAAAAATAATGTCCTTGTGCCCAGACAAGTAGTGACACATATGCAAAATATTGGAAACAATTGGGTTGTTGAGTTTTTGACTCTTAAGAGCCTGCAATGAAGATAGCGAGTCTGTGATGATCATGAACTCTTCGTCACTACTATCCCAGATGTATTCGATGGCAGCTTCAATAGCTAACAGCTCTGCTGTGCAAATTGAAGCCTCATCGTTAATGCGGCAGCTAAATTCATGATCATCACAGACAAAGGACATAGCTGTCCTCTTGTCTTCCTTTGATCCGTCAGTATACACCCTCCGGTGCCTCGGAAATCCACAAAATAACTCAAGCAACATGCTCTGGAAGACAAGGGGACAGGTGTCTCCCTTCCTGAGATCTGAGAGGTTAAAAAGTATATTAGGCTGTTGGAGAAGCCAGGGTGGACATTCTGGTGGGCGCACAACGCTAATTGCGTCGAGCTCCACCTCCATGTCCTCCAGATGGGGTTGAAGCCTTATACCCAAAGTAGGTATAGTCCCTGGCTTGTTGTTAAACAGTCTCTTGTACTCTGGGTTGACAACACACGAGTATGCCGGGTTCTCAGGATTTGCTTTCATCTTCATATAGTATTGCAGGCTCAGCTTCAACCGGCGAGTCTCTAAAGAGGGCTCACCGGTCTCCACCTGAAGACTTTCGATTGGTGATGTTCGAAATGCCCCTGAGCATAATCTCAAACCTTGGTTCGCGATTGGATCAAGTAGTAGTAGTAAATCATTGCTTTACGTCACTTTTCGGCACAAAAGGTCTTTTAAGTGACATTATAATACGATAAAAACGTTGTAGTCAATTGATGAGATGAATGATGTACAGATGATGATGTGAGGGTGGGGGTGATAGGGCATGGTGGGTTATTGAGAGCGTTTTCCTTCGCTCGCCCGATAAGGGGTTCTGGGCATGTCTAGGGGATATACCCCCAGACATGCCCAGACGGCCGGAGACTTGAGTTTCGCTGTACAATTTAATGATGAAACTCTTTGGCATTTCGCGCAGCTCCGCTATCCTCGGGTCGGATAGTCCCCAGAGTAACAATAGGAAGGATCACTCCCTCTGGGTAACTCCATTCATCCCACGTGAGAGACCTAATGTCAAACACGCTATTGCCGGTTATTTAAGGCTACCACAGCCTACATCAGCGCCAGCACTAATGCGGGTGCTGCATTGGCTCCGCTGTTGAGCGGAGGAACCAGGGTACGCCACTGGCAATCCGCCCGAAGATTATAGCCAGATACGAGGAGGCTGCAGCTGCCCTTGGATGATTGCTGTAGACTAGTGCTTCCGTACAATGCCGTACACAGCATCCAACAGACGAAACAGATCCCTAATGACCCTCCCCAGATGGGGGGCAAAAAGTACTACTACTAGCAATCATCCCAGTACCCCCCAATCCTTGCTGGATATAACTCGTAGTAATTGTAATGCTTTCCTACACTTATCTTTCATATATTTGATGTGTGGAATAAAACTGAGCTTCTTGTCGAAAAACAGACCAAGAAATTTGACCTGCTCTTCAACAGGAAGCTGTTGTCCATATAGTTTGAGATTAGGCTCAGGCTGTAAGCCATTTTTTTTGCAAAAATGTACACATAAAGTTTTTGTGGGAGAAAATTTAAAGCCGTTCTCATCCGCACAAGTCACCAACTTATCCAGGCAACCTTGCAGGCGCCGCTCAATTATTGCCATATTGCTTGACTGGCAGTAAACAGCCAGATCATCAACATATAATGATTTTTCAATATCTTGTGGTAAAGAATCAATTATACTGTTTATTTTAACGGTAAATAGAGTTGGTGAAAGGATACTACCTTGTGGGACACCCTCCTCCTGTGGATTTAGTGAAGAGTGGGTGTTGTCCAAGCGGACTTTAAATTTTCTCCCCTTTAAAAAATTATCAATGAATAAGGGTAATCTACCCTTCAGGCCCATTTCATGAAGATCTTTCATGATACCACCCTTCCATGTGGTATCATAGGCCTTTTCTAAATCAAAAAATACTCCAACTGTATGTTGATTTTTAACAAAACCTTGACGGATATAAGTCTCAAGTCTGACCAAATGGTCTGTGGTGTTCTTTCCTTTTTGAAAACCACATTGATATTTAGTTATTATGTGATTGTCTTGTAAAAACCATGTGAGACGATGATTGATCATGCGCTCCATGATTTTGCAAAGACAACTTGTCAATGCTATTGGCCTATAATTATTAGGATCTGTTCGATCTTTTCCAGGTTTAGGGATCGGGATCACTGTTGCTTCTCTCCATCCATCTGGGAAATCCTGAGATTGCCACAGATCATTCAAGAGTAGAAGCAACAGATCAAGTGATACATCAGGCAAATGTTTCAGAAACTGGTAGTGAATTTCATCAGGGCCAGTTGCCGAATCAGTTGCCTGAGCGATAGATTTAATTAGTTCTCGTTTAGAAAAATCAACATTGTACTTTTCGTCATTATCTGACTCAAAGTCCAATGTGTTCTCCTTCTCCTTGTCCCTAATCTTTCGAAATTTTTCCTGATAATGATCTGGCGATGATTTAGCAGCGAAGGATGTCGCCAGCGTTTCTGCAATATCCGTTTTATTGGTTATTGTGTCAGAATCAGTGACAAGGTACTTGATGGTTTTATCTTTCCTCTTGCCACTGATTCTGTGCAGCATTTGCCAAGTATGTTTTGCCGATGTATTATTATTTAGTGTGGAGACATATGCTCTCCAAGATTGCCGCTTGGCTTCACTGATTGTGCGGCGAGCTTTAGCGTAATCTTTCTTATATCCGTCAAGGTTTTGTCTAGTTGGATGTTTTTTAAATTTTTGCAAGGATTTTTTCCTTTTGTCTATTGCCTTTCGGCAACCTTCGTCAAACCAGGGTTTGTCGAGTTTTTTGGGAACTGTCGAGGTTTTGGGTATGCTTTTATCTGCTATATTGTGTAACTTGGCTGTAAAAAGGGCTATAGGGTCATCAACCCCCTCTTCATTCTCAAATTGAGAGATTGTGAGGCTCTCCCCACAAGACTGTTGGAAGGCCTCCCAATCTGCTCTGTGCAGCCTCCAATGCTGCACTCTTTCTTCAACAATAGAGTTGTTGCTCTCTATAAATATAGGATAATGATCACTGCTACAGAGATCCTCGTTGACCCTCCAAGTGTAATCCAAATATAAATCGGGATCACACAAGGATAGGTCAATGGCTGTTGCAGATCCTGAAGCAGGGTGCAAATAGGTGGTAGTATCATCATTAAAAATGCAGAGATTTTCCTCTGAGAGGAAGTCTTCTATTATTCTGCCCCGTGGGTTGATGTCCCTACAGCCCCACATTGTGTGGTGCCCGTTAAAATCTCCCAGCAGCATGAAGGGTTTGGGCAATTGTTTTACCAGCTGCCTCAATTCCACAACATCTACTGAGCGGTTTGGGGGTAAATAAACAGAGCATATCGTCATTGGTCTGTGACAGTTTATGTTAACCGCCACAGCCTGTAAATTAGTTTTTAATGTTATATGTTGATGTGGTGTTCCGTCCTTCACAAGGATAGAGACACCCCAGCAGGCCCTTTCATTATTGGCAGGGCCAAAACAATTGATTATTGAATAGTTTTTAAAACTTATGTTAGTGTTAGGTTTTAAGTTAGTCTCCTGCAGGCACACAGCCGTCGGGCTGTGCTCCTGCAGAAGAATAGCCAGGTCATTGTAGTTTGACCTTAAGTAAGTAAGTAAAAATATTTGCTTTACTTCACTTTTCGGCCAGTATGGCCATTTAAGTGAAAATTCCAGGTATTACAATATCCCATATTGTATAGTTAAAGTAGTGAAGGAAAGACAAAGCTAATAAAAGCATGTTCGTACTAAAATATTCAGTTTAAAGTGTTTGATATGATAAGATGACGATGCTCCTGGCACCTATATGTATCGATTCTGATAACATGTTGAAGCGCCTGCACTACAACACAGTTTAATGGGTATAAAAATATCAGTATAAATAATGTAAACAAATATATAATATATACTATAATACTATATACTATAATCAAAAAAAGTAAACCCATTTAGACATAAATATGAATGACATAAACAATGAACAGAGAAACCATTAAGTAAGTAAGTAAATGTCTTCTTTACTTCACGTTTCGGCCAGTATGGCCAGAGAAATCATTAAATCACAAACATTTTTCAAAAATTAAAGACTTACAGTGCCCCCACAGTTGGTAATAAGGTATGTGATATTGGAGGACATCACAGAGCGATCACGAACCGTGAGGACACCGTAAGTCACCACAGGCTAATTGTACGGCAATGGCTTCTCTATGACAAGCTGCATTATCCGCCAGGATGCCACAGAGAAACCATTAAAACAATGAAATGAAAAACTAATTATATGACAATGGTTTCTTTCGGACATCCCGTCCAACACCAGGATGCCAAAGAGAAACCATTTACAAAAACGAATACATACAATAGAAATACTTAAGACAGTCCCGTATACTAATAGAACGTTAGACACACATCCACATACCGATTCAGATTTTATTGAACATCACAAACCAATGACTATGCTCTGTATTTACCGCCAAACCGATTTAATATAGATTGAAAAGTAATGCAAAATACTCTAGACCCATATGTAATTACGTGAGAAAAACACAATATTAATAAAACGTTTGGGTGTGCTTGGCCTTCTATGAAGTTGCCCAGGGGGGACCACGCGGAGGTGACACCCATCCCCCCCCAGTTTGACCTTAAACCTCGACAGTTCCATTGTATGATTTTGTGGGCCATTATGAATTTTTATGCCTCCCTGGTTTTATCTGTGCTTGGAGTGCAGCGACGGTGTCAGGAGATACGAATATCTCGCTATCGCTGCTATCTGCCTCATGTGAACAGTCCATGGATTCAAATCTATTATGTACAGATATGGGATCATCCATGCCCTTTTGCAGCCGACCGATCCCACTATTATTTGTTCTTGGTTTAACTGTTGTATGCGTGCCTTTCTTTTCTTTTGTTGGTTTTTCTGCTATTGATGGTTTATTCGTTGTTTCCTTTTTCTTATCTTTGCTATTTTGAGGCTGAGTTGTGTTATTCTTTGCTTGTTTGGCATCTTGTTTGGCATCATTTGCTAGTATCTTTGAGGCATTGGGGGTAGCTTTATTGTTTGTATTAGGTTTTGCTGAAGGGGCCGCAGCTGTCTTGGTAACATTTGTTGCACCAGCTGCAGACGTGACCTCCGGTAGGTCAGTCTGGCAACCAACCGACACAACCTGTTTAGCCAAAACGCTGGCATATGATGGTTTTCCAGTTACTCCTTCAACGATTTTACGAGCTTCTGGGAAAGAAATCTTCCGTTCCGTTCGGATACGTTGGATTTCTTTCTCCGTTTTCCATCGGGGGCAATCTCTGGAATAGGCTGTGTGGTTCCCACCACAGTTGGCACATTTTATTGGATAGGTGCAAGAGGAGTCAGGATGTTCCGTCGATTGACCACAGCGTCCACAGACACGCTCTCTCTTGCAACCTTCCTGGTGGTGTCCAAATTGTTGGCACTTGAAACACCTCAAAGGGTGTGGTATATACAATTGTACAGGGCATAGCTCAAATCCAACCTTGATATCAGCCGGTGGCTTTGGGAAGTTGAATGTGAGCACTGCTGTGTTCAATTTAATTATATCTCCATTCTTTCTTATTGTGATAATTTTAGCATCGGAAACTCCTTGTCTTTTTAATTGTGTTTTTAGTTCTTCGTTGGTAGTGTTTTTAATTTCTTGGGTTCGAATGACACCCTTTGAGGTGTTTAGTAAGTAAGTAAAATATTTGCTTTACTTCACTTTTCGGCCAGTATGGCCATTTAAGTGAAAATTCCAGGTATTACAATATCCCATATTGTATAGTTAAAGTAGTGAAGGAAAGACAAAGCTAATAAAAGCATGTTCGTACTAAAATATTCAGTTTAAAGTGTTTGATATGATAAGATGACGATGCTCCTGGCACCTATATGTATCGAGTCTGATAACATGTTGAAGCGCCTGCACTACAACACAGTTTAATGGGTATAAAAATATCAGTATAAATAATGTAAAATATGAAGTGATTATAAAATGAACGACTTTTCAAGTCACTATATCTCCATGAAATTGGAGTGATTGTGTAAAAACTACAAGTCTAAGTCAAAACAGTGTCATTGTCAAAACAAATATATAATATATACTATAATACTATATACTATAATCAAAAAAAGGAAACCCATTTAGACATAAATATGAATGACATAAACAATGAACAGAGAAACCATTAAGTAAGTAAGTAAATGTCTTCTTTACTTCACGTTTCGGCCAGTATGGCCAGAGAAATCATTAAATCACAAAATTTTTTCAAAAATTAAAGACTTACAGTGCCCCCACAGTTGGTAATAAGGTCTGTGATATTGGAGGACATCACAGAGCGATCACGAACCGTGAGGACACCGTAAGTCACCACAGGCTAATTGTACGGCAATGGCTTCTCTATGACATGCTGCATTATCCGCCAGGATGCCACAGAGAAACCATTAAAACAATGAAATGAAAAACTAATTATATGACAATGGTTTCTTTCGGACATCCCGTCCAACACCAGGATGCCAAAGAGAAACCATTTACAAAAACGAATACATACAATAGAAATACTTAAGACAGTCCCGTATACTAATAGAACGTTAGACACACATCCACATACCGATTCAGATCATATTGAACATCACAAACCAATGACTATGCTCTGTATTTACCGCCAAACCGATTTAATATAGATTGAAAAGTAATGCAAAATACTCTAGACCCATATGTAATAACGTGAGAAAAACACAATATTAATAAAACGTTTGGGTGTGCTTGGCCTTCTATGAAGTTACCCAGGGGGGACCACGCGGAGGTGACACCCATCCCCCCCTTGAGGTGTTTAAAGTCCTGTGAGGAAAACCTTCACAGGAATTCCAGCTATATGTTTGACTGCCAAGAGCTTGGTGGAGAAGGTTTCTCTGTCGACCTCAATTAAGAGGTCGCCAGACCTAAGCCTTTTGATGTTCTTAGGCTCTCCAACCAAGCCCTCTATGCCTTTTTGTATGGCAAATGTTGAGAGTCTGGAGAGGGATTTGTCCTCATCTCCAGACATCATCAACAAAAAGCGCGGGAAAGTTAGTTTTGCTTTTTGCATTTCGGAAAAAATTTTTTGGTACCTTGCAGTATACTCGGCTTCTTCATCTGATGGACTGTTATTTTCTCTCTTTTTTCTTTTCTTTTGATTACTAGTGTTGGGCGGGGGTGGATTGTCATCAGCCATATTGAATTGGTATTGTTTTTCATCACCCTAGCGCTCCACCCGCCTCGGAGCCCTACCAGGGGACAATTTGCCCGCGGTACCCTGCGTTAGAATTGTCAGAGCTACCAGGGTGATATACTCATAGCAAAAGAACAGCAGTTGCAATAACCGCAGTACACATCCTTTCACTTGATTAGCCCATGAGCAACGTGATTTGGTGTTCAGATTCGTGTATATAGTAATGAAAAAGCGCTACCTATATCCATACGTCTTTGATGATGAGATGAGGCGAAACGATAATTAATAAACAAGTATGAACACCAAATCAACGAGACCAGCCGATTGATCTGGCCGGGCCCACCAGACCACCCGTCTCAATGAGATAAGGGCCAAAGTGGTGTGTTGGGAGTATGGAGTCCGCAGGCTCCTACGCCCTCAACCACCAGGATCCCTTCTCCCACCTATACGGGATGCAACCCACGGCAAACAGGTTGAGGGTGTGTTTAGCCTTCTAAAAGAAGTTACCAGGGGGACCACGTGGAGGTAACACCCTCCCCCCCATAATCTGGTGGGCGCACAACGCTAATTGCGTCGAGCTCCACCTCCATGTCCTCCAGATGGGGTTGAAGCCTTATACCCAAAGTAGGTATAGTCCCTGGCTTGTTATTAAACAGTCTCTTGTACTCTGGGTTGACAACACACGAGTATGCCGGGTTCTCAGGATTTGCTTTCATCTTCATATAGTATTGCAGGCTCAGCTTCAACCGGCGAGTCTCTAAAGAGGGCTCACCGGTCTCCACCTGAAGACTTTCGATGGGTGATGTTCGAAATGCCCCTGAGCATAATCTCAAACCTTGGTTCGCGATTGGATCAAGTACTGCTAAGTACGATCGTCTCGCTGAACCATAAACAATACAACCATAATCCAGTTTGGATCTGATGTGAGACCGGTAAATCCTCAGTAAGGTTGTCCGGTCACCACCCCAATCCTTGCTGGTAGTAGTAGTAAATCATTGCTTTACGTCACTTTTCGGCACAGTAAGTAAGTAAGTAAAATGCTTTACTTCACTTTTCGGCCAGTATGGCCATTTAAGTGAAAATTCCAGGTATTACAATATCCCATATTGTATAGTTAAAGTAGTAAAGGAAAGACAAAGCCAATAAAAGCATGATCGTACTAAAATATTTAGTTTAAAGTGTTTGATATGATAAGATGACGATGCTCCTGGCACCTATATGTATCGAGTCTGATAACATGTTGAAGCGCCTGCACTACAACACAGTTTAATGGGTATAAAAATATCAGTATAAATAATGTAAAATATGAAGTGATTATAAAATGAACGACTTTTCAAGTCACTATATCTCCATGAAATTGGAGTGATTGTGTAAAAACTACAAGTCTAAGTCAAAACAGTGTCATTGTCAAAACAAATATATAATATATACTATAATACTATATACTATAATCAAAAAAAGTAAACCCATTTAGACATAAATATGAATGACATAAACAATGAACAGAGAAACCATTAAGTAAGTAAGTAAATGTCTTCTTTACTTCACGTTTCGGCCAGTATGGCCAGAGAAATCATTAAATCACAAAATTTTTTCAAAAATTAAAGACTTACAGTGCCCCCACAGTTGGTAATAAGGTCTGTGATATTGGAGGACATCACAGAGCGATCACGAACCGTGAGGACACCGTAAGTCACCGCAGGCTAATTGTACGGCAATGGCTTCTCTATGACATGCTGCATTATCCGCCAGGATGCCACAGAGAAACCATTAAAACAATGAAATGAAAAACTAATTATATGACAATGGTTTCTTTCGGACATCCCGTCCAACACCAGGATGCCAAAGAGAAACCATTTACAAAAACGAATACATACAATAGAAATACTTAAGACAGTCCCGTATACTAATAGAACGTTAGACACACATCCACATACCAATTCAGATTATATTGAACATCACAAACCAATGACTATGCTCTGTATTTACCGCCAAACCGATTTAATATAGATTGAAAAGTAATGCAAAATACTCTAGACCCATATGTAATAACGTGAGAAAAACACAATATTAATAAAACGTTTGGGTGTGCTTGGCCTTCTATGAAGTTGCCCAGGGGGGACCACGCGGAGGTGACACCCATCCCCCCCCTCCTCGGGTCGGATAGTCCCCAGAGTAACAATAGGAAGTAAGTAAGTAAAATGCTTTACTTCACTTTTCGGCCAGTATGGCCATTTAAGTGAAAATTCCAGGTATTACAATATCCCATATTGTATAGTTAAAGTAGTAAAGAAAAGACAAAGCCAATAAAAGCATGATCGTACTAAAATATTCAGTTTAAAATGTCCCCAGAGTAACAATAGGAAGGATCACTCCCTCTGGGTAACTCCATTCATCCCACGTGAGAGACCTAATGTCAAACACGCTATTGCCGGTTATTTAAGGCTACCACAGCCTACATCAGCGCCAGCACTGATGCGGGTGCTGCATTGGCTCCGCTGTTGAGCGGAGGAACCAGGGTACGCCACTGGCAATCCGCCCGAAGATTATAGCCAGATACGAGGAGGCTGCAGCTGCCCTTGGATGATTGCTGTAGACTAGTGCTTCCGTACAATGCCGTAACAGCATCCAACAGACGAAACAGATCCCTAATGACCCTCCCCGGATGGGGGCGAAAAGTACTACTACTAGCAATCATCCCAGTACCCCCCAATCCTTGCTGGATATAACTCGTAGTAATTGTAATGCTTTCCTACACTTATCTTTCATATATTTGATGTGTGGAATAAAACTGAGCTTCTTGTCGAAAAACAGACCAAGAAATTTGACCTGCTCTTCAACAGGAAGCTGTTGTCCATATAGTTTGAGATTAGGCTCAGGCTGTAAGCCATTTTTTTTGCAAAAATGTACACATAAAGTTTTTGTGGGAGAAAATTTAAAGCCGTTCTCATCCGCACAAGTCACCAACTTATCCAGGCAACCTTGCAGGCGCCGCTCAATTATTGCCATATTGCTTGACTGGCAGTAAACAGCCAGATCATCAACATATAATGATTTTTCAATATCTTGTGGTAAAGAATCAATTATACTGTTTATTTTAACGGTAAATAGAGTTGGTGAAAGGATACTACCTTGTGGGACACCCTCCTCCTGTGGATTTAGTGAAGAGTGGGTGTTGTCCAAGCGGACTTTAAATTTTCTCCCTTTTAAAAAATTATCAATGAATAAGGGTAATCTACCCTTCAGGCCCATTTCATGAAGATCTTTCATGATACCACCCTTCCATGTGGTATCATAGGCCTTTTCTAAATCAAAAAATACTCCAACTGTATGTTGATTTTTAACAAAACCTTGACGGATATAAGTCTCAAGTCTGACCAAATGGTCTGTGGTGCTCTTTCCTTTTTGAAAACCACATTGATATTTAGTTATTATGTGATTGTCTTGTAAAAACCATGTGAGACGATGATTGATCATGCGCTCCATGATTTTGCAAAGACAACTTGTCAATGCTATTGGCCTATAATTATTAGGATCTGTTCGATCTTTTCCAGGTTTAGGGATCGGGATCACTGTTGCTTCTCTCCATCCATCTGGGAAATCCTGAGATTGCCACAGATCATTCAAGAGTAGAAGCAACAGATCAAGTGATACATCAGGCAAATGTTTCAGAAACTGGTAGTGAATTTCATCAGGGCCAGTTGCCGAATCAGTTGCCTGAGCGATAGATTTAATTAGTTCTCGTTTAGAGAAATTAACATTGTACTTTTCGTCATTATCTGACTCAAAGTCCAATGTGTTCTCCTTCTCCTTGTCCCTAATCTTTCGAAATTTTTCCTGATAATGATCTGGCGATGATTTAGCAGCGAAGGATGTCGCCAGCGTTTCTGCAATATCCGTTTTATTGGTTATTGTGTCAGAATCAGTGACAAGGTACTTGATGGTTTTATCTTTCCTCTTGCCACTGATTCTGCGCAGCATTTGCCAAGTATGTTTTGCCGATGTATTATTATTTAGTGTGGAGACATATGCTCTCCAAGATTGCCGCTTGGCTTCACTGATTGTGCGGCGAGCTTTAGCGTAATCTTTCTTATATCCGTCAAGGTTTTGTCTAGTTGGATGTTTTTTAAATTTTTGCAAGGATTTTTTCCTTTTGTCTATTGCCTTTCGGCAACCTTCGTCAAACCAGGGTTTGTCGAGTTTTTTCGGAACTGTCGAGGTTTTGGGTATGCTTTTATCTGCTATATTGTGTAACTTGTCAGTAAAAAGGGCTATAAGTAAGTAAGTAAAATATTTGCTTTACTTCACTTTTCGGCCAGTAGGGCCATTTAAGTGAAATTCCAGGTATTACAATATCTCATATTGTATAGTTAAAGTAGTGAAGGGAAGACAAAGCTAATAAAAGCATGTTCGTACTAAAATATTCAGTTTAAAGTGTTTGATATGATAAGATGACGATGCTCCTGGCACCTATATGTATCGAGTCTGATAACACGTTGAAGCGCCTGCACTACAACACAGTTTAATGGGTATAAAAATATCAGTATAAATAATGTAAAATATGAAGTGATTATAAAATGAACGACTTTTCAAGTCACTATATCTCCATGAAATTGGAGTGATTGTGTAAAAACTACAAGTCTAAGTCAAAACAGTGTCATTGTCAAAACAAATATATAATATATACTATAATACTATATACTATAATGAAAAAAAGTAAACCCATTTAGACATAAATATGAATGACATAAACAATGAACAGAGAAACCATTAAGTAGGTAAGTAAATGTCTTCTTTACTTCACGTTTCGGCCAGTATGGCCAGAGAAATCATTAAATCACAATTTTTTTTCAAAAATTAAAGACTTACAGTGCCCCCACAGTTGGTAATAAGGTCTGTGATATTGGAGGACATCACAGAGCGATCACGAACCGTGAGGACACCGTAAGTCACCACAGGCTAATTGTACGGCAATGGCTTCTCTATGACATGCTGCATTATCCGCCAGGATGCCACAGAGAAACCATTAAAACAATGAAATGAAAAACTAATTATATGACAATGGTTTCTTTCGGACATCCCGTCCAACACCAGGATGCCAAAGAGAAACCATTTACAAAAACGAATACATACAATAGAAATACTTAAGACAGTCCCGTATACTAATAGAACGTTAGAGTAAGTAAGTAAGTAAGTAAGTAAAATGCTTTACTTCACTTTTCGGCCAGTATGGCCCTACAGCCCCACATTGTGTGGTGCCCGTTAAAATCTCCCAGTAGCATAAAGGGTTTGGGCAATTGTTTTACCAGCTGCCTCAATTCCACAACATCTACTGAGCGGTTTGGCGGTAAATAAACAGAGCATATCGTCATTGGTCTGTGACAGTTTATGTTAACCGCCACAGCCTGTAAATTAGTTTTTAATGTTATATGTTGATGTGGTGTTCCGTCCTTCACAAGGATAGAGACACCCCAGCAGGCCCTTTCATTATTGGCAGGGCCAAAACAATTGACCATTGTATAGTTTTTGAAACTTATGTTAGTGTTAGGTTTTAAGTTAGTCTCCTGCAGGCACACAGCTGTTGGGCTGTGGTCCTGCAGAAGAATAGCCAGGTCATTGTAATTTGACCTTAACCCTCGACAGTTCCATTGTATTATTTTGTGGGCCATTTATGGTTGTTTCTTTTTCCCTGGATTCAACTGTGCATGGATTGCAGCGGCAGTAGGCGCAAGCTTAAGGCTTACCCCATCATCGCTGCCGTCCTCATCATCTGCAGGCTCTACTACTTCCATAGCTTGGAATTGGTTGTAAGTGGAGACTGGGTTTTTCATTGCCTTTGTTAGCCTATCTGGTGGTTTTGGCTTGGGTTTTATTTTAGGCTTTTGTTTCTCTGAGCTCTTTGAATCATCTTTTGATTTATTAGTAACTGTTTCAGATTTTTGAGTGCTTAGTCTACTTGCTTTTGTTTTATCAGCAGAGCCAGATTGTTTTGTGTTTGCTGCTGATGTGTTTGCATGTTTTTTGGCAGTGGAGGTATCTTTGCTTGTATTAGGTTCCGATGAAGAGGATGCAGGTGTTGCGGAAACATTTGTTGCACCAGTTGCAGATCTGATCTCTACTGCATCAGTCTGGCAACCAACCGACACAACCTGCTTCGCGACAACACTAGCAAATGATGGTTGTTTGCTAACCCCTTCAACAATTTTACGAGCTTCTGGGAAAGAGATCTTCCGTTCCGTTCGGATACGTTGGATCTCTTTCTCCGTTTTCCATCGGGGGCAATCTCTGGAATAGGCTGTGTGGTTCCCGCCACAGTTGGCACATTTTATTGGATAGGTGCAAGAGGAGTCAGGATGTTCTGTCGATTGACCACAGCGTCCACAGACACGCTCTCTCTTGCAACCTTCCTGATGGTGTCCAAATTGTTGGCACTTGAAACACCTCAAAGGGTGTGGTATGTATAGCTGTATAGGGCATAGCTCAAATCCAACTTTAATATCAGCCGGTGGCTTTGGAAAGTTGAATGTGAGCACCGCTGTATTTAATTTGATTGTATCTCCATTCTTTTTTATTGTAATAATTCTAGCATCGGATACTCCTTGTCTTTTTAATTGTGCTTTAAGTTCTTCATTGGTGGTGTTTTTGATTTCTTGAGTTCGTATGACACCCTTTGAGGTGTTTAAAGTCCTGTGAGGGGAAACCTTCACAGGAATTCCAGCTATTTCTTTGATTGCCAAGAGCTTGGTGGAGTAGGTTTCTCTGTCGACCTCAATTAAGAGGTCGCCAGACCTAAGTCTTTTGATGTTCTTAGGCTCTCCAACCAAGCCCTCTATGCCTTTTTGTATGGCAAATGTTGAGAGTCTGGAGAGGGATTTGTCCTCATCTCCAGACATCATCAACAGGAACCGTGGAAACATAATTTTCGCTTTTTTCATGTCAGTCACAATTTTTGTATACCTTGTAATAAATTCGGCATCTGCGTCATCATCTGATGTATTATTTTGTTCTGCCTTCTTTCTTTTTTTTACTTTGCTGGTGTTGGGCGGGGGTGAAGGATTATCAGCCATATTGGATTTGTATTGTTTTTCATCACCCTGGCGCTCCACCCGCCATGGAGCCCTACCAGGGGACAATCTGCCCGCGGTAACCAGCAGGAAGAATTGTCAGAGCTACCAGGGTGATATACTCATAGCAAAAGAACAGCAGTTGCAATAACCGCAGTACACATCCTTTCACTTGATTAGCCCATGAGCAACGTGATTTGGTGTTCAGATTCGTGTATATAGTAATGAAATAGCGCTACCTGTATACATACGTCTTTGATGATGAGATGAGGCGAAACGATAAATAATAAACAAGTATGAACACCAAATCAACGAGACCAGCCGATTGATCTGGCCGGGCCCACCAGACCACCCGTCTCAATGAGATAAGGGCCAAAGTGGTGTGTTGGGAGTATGGAGACCGCAGGCTCCTACGCCCTCAACCACCAGGATCCCTTCTTCCACCTATACGGGATGCAACCCACGGCAAACAGGTTGAGGGTGTGTTTAGCCTTCTAAAAGAAGTTACCAGGGGGACCACGTGGAGGTAACACCCTCCCCCCCGAAAAGTAGTAGTAGTAAATCATTGCTTTACGTCACTTTTCGGCACAAAAGGTCTTTTAAGTGACATTATAATACGATAAAAACGTTGTAGTCAATTAATGAGATGAAATGATGTACAGATGATGATGTGAGGGTGGGGGTGATAGGGCGTGGTGGGTTATTGAGAGCGTTTTCCTTCGCTCGCCCGATAAGGGGTTCTGGGCATGTCTAGGGGATATACCCCCAGACATGCCCAGACGGCCGGAGACTTGAGTTTCGCTGTACAATTTAATGATGAAACTCTGTGGCATTTTGCGCAGCTCCGCTATTCTCGGGTCGGATAGTCCCCAGAGTAACAATAGGAAGGATCACTCCCTCTGGGTAACTCCATTCATCCCACATGAGAGACCTAATGTCAAACACGCTATTGCCGGTTATTTAAGGCTACCACAGCCTACATCAGCGCCAGCACTGATGCGGGTGCTGCACTGGCTCCGCTGTTGAGCGGAGGAACCAGGGTACGCCACTGGCAATCCGCCCGAAGATTATAGCCAGATACGAGGAGGCTGCAGCTGCCCTTGGATGATTGCTGTAGACTAGTGCTTCCGTACAATGCCGTAACAGCATCCAACAGACGAAACAGATCCCTAATGACCCTCCCCGAATGGGGGCGAAAAGTACTACTACTAGCAATCATCCCAGTACCCCTCCCCCCCGAAAAGTGACGTAAAGCAAAGATTTACTACTACTACAACACAGTTAAATGAGTATAAAAATATCAGTATAAATAATGTAAAATATGAAGTTATTATAAAATGAAGGACTTATCAAGTCACTATATCTCCATGAAATTGGAGTGATTGTGATTGTGTAAAAACTACAAGTCTAAGTCTAATAATTAAAACATAGAATATAGGCTACATTCCCGAAGGAACTGAATAATAAAACCAGCAGGGGTGTCCCTGAATAGCTCAAATAAGGAATTAAATGCAAAACATTTCCTTCTGATGTGCGCATATTTCGCACAACTGAGAAGGACATGTCTTACAGTGAGACAAGTATTGCAGCACATAGGTCGCAATTCTCCTCTCAATAAATAGCCGTTAGTAAAATAGGCATGGCCAATTCTGGCCCTGCATAAGACAACGTCATCTCTTCGGCGTTCCATTGGTGTAAAAGATCGCTTAATGATTGGTTGTACCTCGAACAATTTGCTGGTGACATTGATGTTCCATTCACCTTGCAAAATGTCATCAAGGTAGACAGAAATGTTGTACTTGAAATCAGTATATGGTATATAATAAAACTGTTTCGTCTTATCCAGGGCAGTCTTGGCCAAAACATCAGCCCGTTCATTGCCCTGTATTCCAATATGGCTGGGTACCCAGAAAAAAATAATGTCCTTGTGCCCAGACAAGTAGTGACACATATGCAAAATATTGGAAACAATTGGGTTGTTGAGTTTTTGACTCTTAAGAGCCTGCAATGAAGATAGCGAGTCTGTGATGATCATGAACTCCTCGTCACTACTATCCCAGATGTATTCGATGGCAGCTTCAATAGCTAACAGCTCTGCTGTGCAAATTGAAGCCTCGTCGTTGACGCGGCAGCTAAATTCATGATCATCACTGACAAAGGACATAGCTGTTCTCTTGTCTTCCTTTGATCCGTCAGTATACACCTTCCGGTGCCTCTGAAATCTACAAAATAGCTCTAGCAACATGCTCTGGAAGACAAGGGGACAGGTGTCTCCTTTCCTGAGATCTGAGAGGTTAAAAAGTATATTAGGTTGTTGAAGAAGTAGTGGGTCCAATAATTGAAATATTTGAGAGTATTGATCATTTTATGATAAAAGCATGAGATTTGGCACACTGGTAGGGCACCCAATGGAGAAGATATTTGGATACAAGGACATCCCAGATTTGTCCTATAAATAGAATGGCAGCCATTTTCCAAAATGGCCGCCAGCGATAACTATTTTAACCATATCTCTGCTTCTAATCCACATAGAAACTCAATATTGGTGGCTAAATGTATGTTTTCAGGGATGGAGAATGCAATGGAATAAATTATTAGAGGCTAAAATTCATTATAATTAGGTTTTCACGTTTTAATTGCTCTGGAATTCTCCAGATTCATACAAAACTGGCCTGCACATCCATAGAGATTTCTTGGACTACTAACTGTCTAGTATATCTACCGGACCTAGAACAAAAGTTCAGCAGATCTATCTGGGGCTGATAATTTTTACTAGTAGGAATAATGTTTTACTTCGATTATTGATTTCTTTTAGAAATAGGCCTAGGCCTAGGGCCAAAACTTGTCGTGAGGCTATTGCCGATATTGCCAATTTCCTCCCAGCAATGAACGGTTCTTTGAAAGCTGCACTTAGCCTTCTACTGATATACTAGGCTTAGGGGCCAATCCGTGGATGGTGTGGATCGATACCTATGACAACATACGCTCACTACCCATGCTGGGGATCCCCCTCAGGCTCAAGACGCGTGCACAATACCGGGCGCTACTATGACGTCACACAGGATACTCGCACAGTAGGCCTCTAGAGGCTAAGTAGTCGTAGTCGGTAGTCCGCTTTTGACCTCAGCGTCCTCATGGTCCTGAGAAGAGACGATGTCGAAGCTATTCAAGGTCTTGGATCCTTTTGAGCCAAGTACATGTAGGCCTACATCGCGAGATGATGAAGGTGGGAAGAGTAACGTTACTGACTGGGATTTATGTGCTCTGTGTCAGGAAGATACGGGAGCACGCTTGCTATGTCCCGGTGATTTTATGGGGGAAACTGGGTCCGGCTACAGGACCATGGCTCAGAATCTGCTGGCCTTCGACCAAATCAGCAGCCTGCCATCACGATTGAACATATCGCGTCTGGATGATGGTGGAGGGGTTGAAGTGACCTTGAAGAAGCACCAAGCTAAATGGCATGACACTTGCAGACTTCAGTTCAACAAAACCCGGCTGCAGCGGGCACAGAAGAGGAAGTAAGTAAGTAAGTAAGTAAAATTTCTGCTTTACTTCACTTTTCGGCCAGTATGGCCATTTAAGTGAAAATTCCAGGTATTACAATATCCCATATTGTATAGTTAAAGTAGTAAAGGAAAGACAAAGCCAATAAAAACATGATCGTACTAAAATATTCAGTTTAAAGTGTTTGATAAGATAAGATGACGATGCTCCTGGCACCTATATGTAACGAGTCTGATGACATGTTGTAGCGCCTGCACTACAACACAGTTTAATGAGTATAAAAATATCAGTATAAATAATGTAAAATATGAAGTTATTATAAAATGAACGACTTATCAAGTCACTATATCTCCATGAAATTGGAGTGATTGTGTAAAAAGTCTGTGTTTAATAATTAAAACATATAATATAGGTTACATTCCCGAAGGAACTGAATAATAAAACCAGCAGGGGTGTCCCTGAATAGCTCAAATAAGGAATTAAATGCAAAATACTTCCTTCTGATGTGCGCATATTTCGCACAACTGAGAAGGACATGTCTTACAGTGAGACGAGTATTGCAGCACATAGGTCGCAATTCTCCTCTCAATAAATAGCCGTTTGTGAAATAGGCATGACCAATTCTGGCCCTGCATAAGACAACGTCATCTCTTCGGCGTTCCATTGGTGTAAAAGATCGCTTAATGATTGGTTGTACCTCGAACAATTTGCTGGTGACATTGATGTTCCATTCACCTTGCAAAATGTCATCAAGGTAGACCGAGATGTTATATTTGAAATCAGTATATGGTATATAATAAAACTGTTTTGTCTTATCCAGGGCAGCCTTGGCCAAAACATCAGCCCGTTCATTACCCTGTATTCCAATATGGCTGGGTACCCAGCAAAAAATAATGTCCTTGTGCCCAGACAAGTAGTGACACATATGCAAAATATTGGAAACAACTGGGTTGTTGAGTTTTTGACTCTTAAGAGCCTGCAATGAAGATAGCGAGTCTGTGATGATCATGAACTCCTCGTCATTACTATCCCATATGTATTCGATGGCAGCTTCAATAGCTAACAGCTCTGCTGTGCAAATTGAAGCCTCATCGTTAATGCGGCAGCTAAATTCATGATCATCACAGACAAAGGACATAGCTGTCCTCTTGTCTTCCTTTGATCCGTCAGTATACACCTTCCGGTGCCTCGGAAATCTACAAAATAACTCAAGCAACATGCTCTGGAAGACAAGGGGACAGGTGTCTCCTTTCCTGAGATCTGAGAGGTTAAAAAGTATATTAGGCTGTTGGAGAAGCCAGGGTAAGTAAGTAAAATATTTGCTTTACTTCACTTTTCGGCCAGTATGGCCATTTAAGTGTAAATTCCAGGTATTACAATATCCCATATTGTATAGTTAAAGTAGTGAAGGAAAGACAAAGCTAATGTAGTAGTAGTAAATCATTGCTTTACGTCACTTTTCGGCACAAAAGGTCTTTTAAGTGACATTATAATACGATAAAAACGTTGTAGTCAATTAATGAGATGAATGATGTACAGATGGTGATGTGAGGGTGGGGGTGATAGGGCATGGTGGGTTATTGAGAGCGTTTTCCTTCGCTCGCCCGATAAGGGGTTCTGGGCATGTCTAGGGGATATACCCCCAGACATGCCCAGACGGCCGGAGACTTGAGTTTCGCTGTACAATTTAATGATGAAACTCTTTGGCATTTCGCGCAGCTCCGCTATCCTCGGGTCGGATAGTCCCCAGAGTAACATCCACATACCGATTCTGATCATATTGAACATCACAAACCAATGACTATGCTCTGTATTTACCGCCAAACCGATTTAATATAGATTGAAAAGTAATGCAAAATACTCTAGACCCATATGTAATAACGTGAGAAAAACACAATATTAATAAAACGTTTGGGTGTGCTTGGCCTTCTATGAAGTTGCCCAGGGGGGACCACGCGGAGGTGACACCCATCCCCCCCGAGAAGCCAGGGTGGACATTCTGGTGGGCGCACAACGCTAATTGCGTCGAGCTCCACCTCCATGTCCTCCAGATGGGGTTGAAGCCTTATACCCAAAGTAGGTATAGTCCCTGGCTTGTTGTTAAACAGTCTCTTGTACTCTGGGTTGACAACACACGAGTATGCCGGGTTCTCAGGATTTGCCTTCATCTTCATATAGTATTGCAGGCTCAGCTTCAACCGGCGAGTCTCTAAAGAGGGCTCACCGGTCTCCACCTGAAGACTTTCGATTGGTGATGTTCGAAATGCCCCTGAGCATAATCTCAAACCTTGGTTCGCGATTGGATCAAGTACTGCTAAGTACGATCGTCTCGCTGAACCATAAACAATACAACCATAATCCAGTTTGGATCTGATGTGAGACCGGTAAATCCTCAGTAAGGTTGTCCGGTCACCACCCCAATCCTTGCTGGATATAACTCGTAGTAATTGTAATGCTTTCCTACACTTATCTTTCATATATTTGATGTGTGGAATAAAACTGAGCTTCTTGTCGAAAAACAGACCAAGAAATTTGACCTGCTCTTCAACAGGAAGCTGTTGTCCATATAGTTTGAGATTAGGCTCAGGCTGTAAGCCATTTTTTTTGCAAAAATGTACACATAAAGTTTTTGTGGGAGAAAATTTAAAGCCGTTCTCATCCGCACAAGTCACCAACTTATCGAGGCAACCTTGCAGGCGCCGCTCAATTATTGCCATATTGCTTGACTGGCAGTAAACAGCCAGATCATCAACATATAATGATTTTTCAATATCGTCTGGTAAAGCATCAATTATACTGTTTATTTTAACGGTAAATAGAGTTGGTGAAAGGATACTACCTTGTGGGACACCCTCCTCCTGTGAATTTAGTGAAGAGTGGGTGTTGTCTAAGCGGACTTTAAATTTTCTCCCCTTTAAAAAATTATCAATGAATAAGGGTAATCTACCCTTCAGGCCCATTTCATGGAGATCTTTCATGATACCACCCTTCCATGTGGTATCATAGGCCTTTTCTAAATCAAAAAATACTCCAACTGTATGTTGATTTTTAACAAAACCTTGACGGATATAAGTCTCTAGTCTGACCAAATGGTCTGTGGTGCTCTTTCCTTTTTGAAAACCACATTGATATTTAGTTATTATGTTATTGTCTTGTAAAAACCATGTGAGACGATGATTGATCATGCGCTCCATGATTTTGCAAAGACAACTTGTCAATGCTATTGGCCTATAATTATTAGGATCTGTTCGATCTTTTCCAGGTTTAGGGATCGGGATCACTGTTGCTTCTCTCCATCCATCTGGGAAATCCTGAGATTGCCACAGATCATTCAAGAGTAGAAGCAACAGATCAAGTGATACATCAGGCAAATGTTTCAGAAACTGGTAGTGAATTTCATCAGGGCCTGTTGCCGAATCAGTTGCCACCAAGTCCAAAAAAAAAAAAATGATTTAAGGGTGAACAAACTGTACCCCGTGGTTTTACCATCTAGACATATCAATTAGGCCCTAGACTACTCTGGGGCAAAAAAACATATAATAGGCCCTACTTCTTGAATAGCAAGGTTCAGCTAAATATGGTGACCTGGCAAACCGACAGAGGAACATCATTTTTATCATGATTGAACATGGGCAATTTCGTCTACGTCTGATTGTGCGTCAGATTGTGCGTGTGCGTCTGCGTCGAGTACACAAAGCCGAGTGCTGGGACTTGGTCAACGTCATCACATTTAAATATCATTTGCATAATTCCACTGTATGAAGTAATGGGAAGGAACCAAGATGGATGCCCACATTAAGTCCTATTTCCGACATATTTTAGTTGTATACTCCAATCTCAAACCAGTAAATAAATCATATGCAGCATTGTTTGCTACAGAAACACTGATTATTTGATATGAATCTAACATGACAGTTCGCTGGCTTTTTCCTTTAACACTCTGAGGATTAGACTATCGTATGTCCCCTATGTTAACGTTATCATGGCTAGAGTATAATATGTATCACATATCATACGTGTCCAGCTAATCTAGCTAATTAATTGGTGTGCCCCAAATTATTTGGCGCGCACCAAATAATTCAAATAAATAATTGGTGCGCACCAATTAATTATTTGGTGCGCACCCAGTTGTACACTGAAAGTATTTAATTAGGTCACACCAAGTTAATGCATGAAACAAGTGATACTCTAGCCATCAGAAGGTTAACATAGAAGTCTTCGGATAGTTTAGTCCTCAGAGGGTTAATACCTGAGACATGTGATACTCTAACCATCAGAAGATTAAAATAGGAGGCATGTGATAGTCGAGCCCTAATAATAATACATGATACACGTGATACTCTAGCCTCCAGAGGGTTGATGCGACAAGTCACCAGTGGTCACCGTTTTGATGACAGGGTTCTAAAAAAAGGATAGCAAAGGGCCGTTGCATTGATCTCAAGATAAACGCTGGCACTAAGAGGTGTGGAAGGGTGGGGGTAATGCCGGCAGCAAGTGTAATAAACAGTCACACTCTACAAAGCCAACAGGCAGTATCTGCTTACTTGTAACGTGAGTAGATACTGTGTTTTGGCTTTGCACGGCAGTATAGGCCACCATGTGCCTCCTTAGGGACCGACTATTGCATAACACTCACACCACCCCTTGTTTTCCAAAGACTTCAATAAATTAAATACACCTAGCTTTGAATTAGGTGTTCTACACATTGAAATTGCACTAAGTTTGTTTTGTTAAATTTTTGTTTCACTCATTTTTGTATTTTTTATACGTTTTGTAATGATATAGATCTGGTAATATTCGCGAAGTTTATATTTTCGCGAGGCGAACAAATTAGAGAATTTAAGAGTCATTAATGAAATTATTATTATTATAGCGCTACCTATAATCGTAAATGACTACAGTTGAGTTTTAGCTGGTCTCTATGAAGATTCAACAACAATGTATGTTTTATATATTAGGCGATAGTGCGTGGGCGTGAATAAAAATAACTCGAGATCAAGTATATCACCAATAATTTATTTGGATATTTATTTATCACATCAGTCAGTGATTGGAACGGTTTTGCTAGATAGCCTGTACTATAGTAATGTGTTTGTATAACATTAACATTGAGATTCCATTGCAGACGCCCACCTAACACTGGATGCTAGACCAGCGCTGAAATAATGTTGGCCAGGTATCTCCGGCGCTGACCCAGCATTGAACCAACGTTTAAGCAAAGGCCCGTTGCGAATGTCGGCACATGTCGTGTATATTTATTTCCGTAATTTGTATTACGTAATGGTGAAGTGGGCTACGCTTATGAAACGATGGATGAGGAGTTTTAGCTTCACGGCTGAATAAGTTATTTAGCCGTGAAATGTAAAACATGACAAGCCCCATTGGAAGGTGTCATTCCACAACCCAGTGACTATATCAGTTAGGCGTAACTACGGCAGATTTTTTTGTTTAATATTGAGAATTGTAGACTTCACGAAAAGTTCCAAAATCTGAAATTCACGAATATTTAAAAACTGAAAATGACCATATAATATATATATTCATAATGGTTAATGGCTGGAAGCTGGAACCCTGTCAGATTTTTTTCTGGATCCGCCCCTGACTCTACTGTCAGTTTCATACCAGATTTTTCAAGGACCACCTTGGTTACATTTTCTAGCACAACTATATGCAGCATGTTAATCGGTCTCCTGGCTGGCTGACACGAGTAATCCAGCACGTACAGTACACCTATCCGACCCTATGGCATAGGAGGGTGGAGGGCGGGGGGCCTGGTACATTGTTAAAGCTACCTGCTTGGAAAGTCTGACATCGCGGGTTCGAGTCCCACTATGGCCTTCAAGTTTCAAAATGTCTCTTCCTCTTAGCGTGCTCGGCCTCAGACCGCCAGGGCTCGAATTTCGAAACCTGTGTCTGGAGGGCAGTGTCATTTCATTTATCTCACCATCCTCAGGAGGTTCTCGTGGTCCGGTTTAGCCTATATGTGCACAGCACAAAGAAGGCCTAAAGCCCCATTCATTTAATTTCATTTCTTACGGTCTAGGAAAGGCCTTCGCAGAAAAGACGATGCGATGCTCCTGGCACCTATATGTAACGAGTCTGATGACATGTTGAAGCGCCTGCACTACAACACAGTTTAATGGGTATAAAAATATCAGTATAAATAATGTAAAATATGAAGTGATTATAAAATGAACGACTTTTCAAGTCACTATATCTCTATGAAATTTGAGTGATTGTGTAAAAACTACAAGTCTAAGTCAAAACAGTGTCATTGTCAAAACAAATATACAATATATACTATAATACTATATACTATAATCAAAAAAGTAAACCCATTTAGACATAAATATGAATGACATAAACAATGAACAGAGAAACCATTAAGTAAGTAAGTAAATGTCTTCTTTACTTAACTTTTCGGCCAGTACTGCCGAAGACATCATGAAACCACAAAAAATTCTCAAAAATTAAAGACTTACAGTGCCCCCACAGTTGGTAATAAGGTCTGTGATATTGGAGGACATCACAGAGCGATCACAAACCGTGAGGACACCGTAAGTCACCACAGGCTAATTGTACGGCAATGGCTTCTCTATGACATGCTGCATTATCCGCCAGGATGCCACAGAGAAACCTTTAAAACAATAAAGTGAAAAAATAATTATATGGCACTGGTTTCTTTCGGACATCCCGTCCATCGCCAGGATGCCAAAGAGAAACCACTGCAAACACAAAAAAACAAATCGTAGGGGAACTATGAGTAGACCTACAATGCCCCCACAGCTGGGGATCGGGTCTGTCATCGAGAACTAGCACGACAGAGCAATCATTATCCGTGAGAGCACTGTAAGGCACCACAAGTACAATGAAAAAATATATAAAATATATAAATATGAAAATATAAAGAATATAAAAGAATTTAAACTGAAAACTATTTGAAAATAAACATAACCACCTCAGTGAAAAACCACCGGAAAGCAAACACAAAAAACTTCACGTCAAAAAAAATAACAAAACCTGGTTTGATGAAAGGTTTGGGTGTGCTTGGCCTTCTAAGAAGTTGCCCAGGGGGGACCACGCGGAGGTGACACCCTTCCCCCCCTCTGTACTCTTATCATTGTCTTGTGAGATATATATCTGTATATGTATTGACTATCGGTGTATAGTTCAATAATTTTTTGCATTAAACATGGAAAACAATATAAAAAATGACCTTCATAGTTCGTTGTGGGCGTTGAAAGAATTAAGTTATCAAATATCACAATCACATACCCCTTGATATGTAGATGTGCAGGTTACTTTTTCCAAGGTTTAACCTAAATTTAAAAATGCCGCCACAGATAAACTTCGGATTTTTTTGTGTGTGGCCGCAAAAACTTAAAATAATTAAAGTCATAAATTATTCACATTTTACAATCACATTAACCTTATGGAAATGTGAAGGTGATTTTACCTAATTTTAAAACGGCCACCACAATTTGACATTTAAAATTATTTCTGGGGGCAAAAACTTAAAACCTAATTTATGATGGGGGATGATATAAGACTTTAACCCTCTTGTTAATGTTAACCCTTGCATTTCCTAATATGAAAGTTATTTTTCCACATTTTATGCAGAAGCATGGAAGAAGAAAGTATGCAGGACATTCTAAACGAAGTGCAAATGACACATCTAGTGGAAAAATTTAGGGGACAAAATGTAAGTATATGAGAAAAAAGTTTGAAATATAATCCCCGGGAGTTATGAACATTATTATTAATATATCAAATACATAGATCAAGCTATCATAATCTGACAGAACGACCAGTTTCCTTTCCACAAAACATACATTATGTGTAAAAATGCAACAAGTAACACAATATGTAATAAAATAATGAGCAAAATAGACTTATATTGAAAAAGTATGTTTTGCAAATGTAACTTATGGAGTTGTGGAGTCGTATAATTTTGCTTATTTGAAACAGTCCAAAGTGTTACTATATGTTCGTGCAATTAAAACATATTCCAAATTCAGTATATACTCACAGAAAAGTATAGTTATTTGTCTGTGTTGAATTAAATTTTATTTAACATTTCAGATAACACCAAAAGTAGTCCCACTACTCACAGACGCTGATTGGCGTGATATGGGCGTGGGGATTGGGGACATAGCCCGGCTGAGGGAGAGATGTTGTGTGGAATGTAAGTTAATAATAAATTGTTAACTAATCAAAGGAAAAAACAAACTAACTCTTAATAAATCATTAAAACTCGAAATTATATCGCATTTAATGTCCATTATTAAATGGATCAATTTTCCTTGGCTATATATTAATGGTTATAATGAAATGGTCTTTATAATGAATAATTGTACAAAACAACCAGTTCACATTTTTTTTCTATATATATATTTAATATAGCGAAGAAAGATAGCAAAAGAGATCTGAAAGATCTATTGGCAGATTTTCGAAAGAAAAGGTTGGAAGCCAGAGTGGCAGTGCCTGGTGGGAAGGCTCAAAAGGTGATGTTAATAAACTATTCAAGAACAAATACTGCTTTAATTAACATTACTGGCAGTACGGTATATATTTTACAACTATGTATAGTACTGTAAAGCATATAATTCGTATTAACCCCTGCACTGCTGGTTCTGATTATTTTATATTAATTTTAATATTAATGAAATTTGCGAATTTAATAATCACGCGAAAATTATTTTTATAATAGCGTTACCTATCATCGCAATCAATTATTCGCCAATTTTAGACTTCGCAAAAACCACCAAAATCACAAATTCGCAAAAATCTAAACACGCGAAATTTATCAGATCTACAGTATTTGATTAACTGAGCATCTACCACAAGATATCGTACAATTTTTAGCGGTATTTGATTTATGCTGAATTTGCTTGAAAACGTATATATACCATAATATTTAAGCTTTTTAGCAGTCATTTATACATATGTATTGGATTATACATACTGTACTTATTAAACTTATACTTTAATAAGCGTCTATCCCCTGTAATCTCGGCCCAGCAAACATGAGACGTAGGCCCAACGTTGGTTTACTGTTGGCCCACCGTCTACGAGGCTGGCCCAACAGTAAACCAGCGTTGTCCCAACGTCTCATGTTTGCTGGGCGGGGGATTCTAGCTAATGCTCAGCTGGGATTGTGTTGGAATAAACACAATAATTGCTATTTTTCTGGTAGTAGTAGTAAATCATTGCTTTACGTCACTTTTCGGCACAAAAGGTCTTTTGAGTGACATTGTAATAAGATAAAAACGTTGTAGTCAATTGATGAGATGAAATGATGTACAGATGATGATGTGAGGGTGGGGGTGATAGGGCATGGTGGGTTATTGAGAGCGTTTTCCTTCGCTCGCCCGATAAGGGTTTCTGGGCATGTCTAGGGGATCTACCCCCAGACATGCCCAGACGGCCGGAGACTTGGGTTTCGCTGTGCAATTTAATGCTGAAACACCGTGGCATTTCGCGCAGCTCCGCTATCCTCGGGTCGGATAGTCCCCAGAGTAACAATAGGAAGGATAACTCCTTCTGGGTAACTCCATTCATCCCACGTGAGAGACCTAATGTCAAACAAGCTATTGCCGGTTATTTAAGGCTACCACGGCCTACATCAGCGCCAGCACTGATGCGGGTGCTGCATTGGCTCCGCTGTTGAGCGGAGGAACCAGGGTACGCCACTGGCAATCCGCCCGAAGATTATGGCCAGATACGAGGAGGCTGCAGCTGCCCTTGGATGATTGCTGTAGACTAGTGCTTCCGTACAATGCCGTACACAGCATCCAACAGACGAAACAGATCTCTAATGACCCTCCCCGGATGGGGGCGAAAAGTACTACTACTAGCAATCATCCCAGTACCCCATTTTTCTGGTAAGTGACAGGTAACCAGTATGTGATTGAACATTGATATACTTCCTTAAAAGGCCTATTTAATTTCTAATTATATAATCATAACAAAAAAATGATCATTTCGGATTTCTAAACCAAACAAACTTAAATCCAACAGTGTACAAGCGTACATTGGATGGAAACATAATGGTGGTCTTGTCAAACCGGACAAAGGGGGCGGTACTAATCATCTTTGTCTGAAGAGAAATACAGACTATGAAACTTTATTGTCAAAGGTAGGTGGAATTTGAAATAATAAATTGATGAAATTATTCATCTAAATTATTTTTTTATTTGATAGGATTAAACGATTACACAATAATATTAACTCATTCACTTCTTACATTAATTCCATATAATATGTATTCATAATAATAAAGCATATTTTTGTCAGGTGAGCGAAGGGTACTTCCCAAGGGGCTGCAGTGCCACTGGGATGAAACTTGACGAACTCGAACGATCCATTTCTCTTTTCAATGGAGAAAGGCTGGATGAAATAGCAAACTTTGAATGGGGGGGTTTCACGACGCCAGATGTAGGCCGATACGGATATATCTGAACACAAAGGTATCCCTTCATTTGTGAAAGTACTGTATATTTGTCAAATGTTAACCCTTGTGTTGCTGAATTGTTTGTTTATCATGTTTATATTTGTCATTAATTTGAAACTGGAATTCCTGACGCAATGTTCAGTTTAAAAAAAATAATTGCTATTTTTCTGGTAAGTGACAGGTAAACAGTATGTGATTGAACATTGATATACTTCCCTAAAAGGCTTATTTAATTTCTAATTACATAATCATAACAAAAAAATGATCATTTCAGATTTCTAAACCAAACAAACTTAAATCCAACAGTGTACAGGCGTACATCGGATGGAAACATAATGGTGGTCTTGTCAAACCGGTCAAACCGGACAAAGGGGGCGGTACTAATCATCTTTGTCTGAAGAGAAATACAGACTATGAAACTTTATTATCAAAGGTAGGTGGAATTTGAAATAATAAATTGATGAAATTATTCATCTAAATTATTTTTTTATTTGATAGGATTAAACGATTACACAATAATATTAACTCATTCACTTCTTACATTAAATCCATATGATATGTATTCATAATAATAAAGCATATTTTTGTCAGGTGAGCGAAGGGTACTTCCCAAGGGGCTGCAGTGCCACTGGGATGAAACTTGACGAACTCGAACGATCCATTTCTCTTTTTAATGGAGAAAGGCTGGATGAAATAGCAAACTTTAATGGGGGAGTTTCACGACGCCAGATGTAGGCCGATACGGATATATCTGAACACAAAGGTATCCCTTCATTTGTGAAAGTACTGTATATTTGTCAAATGTTAACCCTTGTGTTGCTGAATTGTTTGTTTATATTTGTCATTAATTTGAAACTGGAATTCCTGACGCAATGTTCAGTTAAAAAAAATAATTTTATTTGTGAAAAATAAAAATAGCTAGTATTGAATTATTGGATTGACTAAGCATCTACCAAAGACTATCTTTTCAAATTTAGAGATTTCTATTGATCTATGACATACTTAAAATGTATATATCTGGTCCCAATAGCAGTAGGGTTAATGCAGCATAATATCATTTATGTCATATGTGAACTGCAGCAATATAATCAATATAATCAGCTTGAAAGCGATGTCAATATTTCCAATGTTACCCATATATTCATTACGTTTTACTTTTGTTACCGTAGTTAATTTCCCCTAGATTATGTTAACATATCAAACATGATCAGGTAATAAAAAAGTGTTTTTAATTCACATAATAACGTATTGGATACTTCTGACGACGATTTTTTCACTGTGGAGTCCACAGGTATATATTTTCACTTTATCAATTCAATTAAAATGTATAAGTATGTCACAATGTGCCGAATGCATTAAAACTTTAAATTAGTATCTATATCTCTATATCTTGAGTAACTACTTTCTGTGAGTGTCCCTTTGTCAGTGTACCCTGTAGAAATAAACTGTGCTCTGGCTAACAACACATCATCAATGGTTGACTAATAAATCAACAAAATATTTGAAAGAATATTCAATTGGTTTGTAGGCTAACAATTTTTTTTGGAAAATGGACGTCTGTTGTCCTGTTTCATATACGTTTACACATTCAAACATATTATCCATCACTCAGTAAACCAATATTAATGGCCTCCCATCAGAAGACGCCACCTTGTGGTTGGACAAATTCAGAGCATGGGAACTCTCAACAACTTGGATAGTGACGCGGCCCGTGTACTACAGGCCTTGCGCTTCCTGCTCACAGGATCAGCTATTTCCTGGCTGACATCTTTAGAGGAAAAGGACAAGCCCAGATGTATTCAATGGCAGCTTCAGTAAGTAAAATATTTGCGTTACTTCACTTTTCGGCCAGTATGGCCATTTAAGTGAAAATTCCAGGTATTACAATATCCCATATTGTATAGTTAAAGTAGTAAAGGAAAGACAAAGCCAATTAAAGCATGTTCGTACTAAAATATTCAGTTTAAAGTGTTTGATATGATAAGACGACGATGCCCAATCCTTTCTGGATATAACTCGTAGCAATTGTAATGCTTTCCTACACTTATCTTTCATATATTTGATGTGTGGAATAAAACTGAGCTTCTTGTCGAAAAAAAGACCAAGAAATTTGACCTGCTCTTCAACAGGAAGCTGTTGTCCATATAGTTTGAGATTAGGCTCAGGCTGTAAGCCATTTTTTTTACAAAAATGTACACATAAAGTTTTTGTGGGAGAAAATTTAGAGCCGTTCTCATCCGCACAAGTCACCAACTTATCGAGGCAACCTTGCAGGCGCCGCTCAACTATTGCCATATTGCTTGACTGGCAGTAAACAGCCAGATCATCAACATATAACGATTTTTCAATATCTTCAGGTAAAGCATCAATTATACTGTTTATTTTAACGGTAAATAGAGTTGGTGAAAGGATACTACCTTGTGGGACACCCTTCTCCTGTGGATTTAGTGAAGAGTGGGTGTTGTCCAAGCGGAATTTAAATTTTCTCCCCTTCAAAAATTGTCAATGAATAAGGGTAATCTACCCTTCAGGCCCATTTCATGGAGATCTTTCATGATACCACCCTTCCATGTGGTATCATAGGCCTTTTCTAAATAAAAAAAATATCCCAACTGTATGTTGATTTTTAACAAAACCTTGACAGATATAAGTCTCCAGTCTGACCAAATGGTCTGTGGTGCTCTTTCCTTTTTCGAAAACCACATTGATATTTAGTTATTATGTTATTGTCTTGTAAAAACCATGTGAGACGATGATTGATCATGTGCTCCATGATTTTGCAAAGACAACTTGTCAATGCTATTGGCCTATAATTATTAGGATCTGTTCGATCTTTTCCAGGTTTAGGGATCGGGATCACTGTTGCTTCTCTCCATCCATCTGGGAAATCCTGAGATTGCCACAGATCATTCAAGAGTAGAAGCAACAGATCAAGTGATACATCAGGCAAATGTTTCAGAAACTGGTAGTGAATTTCATCAGGGCCTGTTGCCGAATCAGTTGCATGAGCGATAGATTTAATTAACTCTCGTTTAGAGAAATCAACATTGTACTTTTCGTCATTATCTGACTCAAAGTCCAATGTGTTCTCCTTCTCCTTGTCCCTAATCCTTCGAAATTTTTCCTGATAATGATCTGGCGATGATTTAGCAGCGAAGGATGTCGCCAACGTTTCTGCAAAATCCGTTTTATTGGTTATTGTGTCAGAATCAGTGACAAGGTACTTGATGGTTTTATCTTTCCTCTTGCCACTGATTCTGCGCAGCATTTGCCAGGTATGTTTTGTCGATGTATTATTATTTAGCGTGGAGACATATGCTCTCCAAGATTGACGCTTGGCTTCACTGATTGTGCGACGAGTTTTAGCGTAATCTTTCTTATATCCGTCAAGGTTTTGTCTAGTTGGTTGTTTTTTAAATTTTTGCAAGGATTTTTTCCTTTTGTCTAGTTCCTTTCGGCAACCTTCATCAAACCAGGGTTTGTCGACTTTTTTGGGAACTGTCGAGGTTTGGGTAAGCTTTTATCCGCTATATTGGGCACAAAAGGTCTTTTAAGTGAAATTGTAATACGATAAAAACGTTGTAGTCACTTGATGAGATGAATGATGTACAGATGATGATGTGAGGGTGGGTGATAGGGCATGGTGGGTTATTCAGAGCGTTTTCCTTCGCTCGCCCGATAAGGGGTTTTGGGCATGTCTAGGGGATATATCCCCAGTAGTAGTAGTAGTAAATCATTGCTTTACGTCACTTTTCGGCACAAAAGGTCTTTTAAGTGACATTATAATACGATAAAAACGTTGTAGTCAATTGATGAGATGAATGATGTACCGATGATGATGTGAGGGTGGGGGTGATAGGGCATGGTGGGTTATTGAGAGCGGTTTCCTTCGCTCGCCCGATAAGGGGTTCTGGGCATGTCTAGGGGATATACCCCGAGACATGCCCAGACGGCCGGAGACTTGAGTTTCGCTGTACAATTTAATGATGAAACTCTGTGGCATTCCGCGTAGCTCCGCTATCCTGGGGTCGGATAGTCCCCAAAGTAACAATAGGAAGGATCATTCCCTCTGGGTAACTCCATTCATCCCATGTGAGAGACCTAAAGTCAAACACGCTGTTGCCGGTTATTTAAGGCTACCACAGCCTACATCAGCGCCAGCACTAATGCGGGTGCTGCATTGGCTCCGCTGTTGAGCGGAGGAACCAGGGTAAGCCACTGGCAATCTGCCCGAAGATTATGGCCAGATACGAGGAGGCCGCAGCTGCCCTTGGATGATTGCTGTAGACTAGTGCTTCCGTACATTGCCGTACACAGCATCCAACAGACGAAACAAATCCCTAATGACCCTCCCAGCATGGGGGCGAAAAGTACTACTACTAGCAATCATCCCAGTACCCCGGCACAAAAGGTCTTTTAAGTGACATTGTAATACAATAAAAACGTTGTAGTGAATTTATGAGATGAAATGATGTACAGATGATGATGTGAGGGAGGGGTGATAGGGCATGGTGGGTTATTGAGAGTGTTTTCCTTCGCTCGCCCGATAAGGGGTTCCGGGCTTGTCTAGTGGAGCAACCCCCAGACATGCCCAGACGGCTGGAGACTTGGGTTTCGCTGTGCAATTTAATGCTGAAACACCGTGGAATTTCGCGCAGCTCCGCTATCCTCAGGGGTAAACCACATCAGTCTGCATGTCTCTGGGGAGGCGAGAAACGCAGCGTCGCAACAAACTAAAGAACTTCACAAAAAGGAACCTTACGACTGGGACAGCAAACACCCTTACTGCACAGATGACGACACTGCTGCAGAGTACATGTACAAGCGCCAGCAGTACTCTGGAGTGTTTGTGGAAAATACATGGGAGTATCCTCTAGTATTGCGGAATGAGTTTGGAGAATTGATAGACAGGCAGAAAAGCAAGATCAAAGATGTGATGGAAGTGAGCTTTGAGGCGATGTTCGTTCACTCCATGCCAAAACTGCCTGAAAGCAGGAACAGCGAGATGATAATTGACCATTGGAGCTCCCACCTGATAAATGAAATGCATAGATTTGGCAAATGTTTTTGACTAATGGAAATGTTAAAAAGTATTTTTTTTAATCATTCTAATTATTGTATTTCAAACTCTACGGACATATGTTTCGTAAAGAATACAACCATAACTAATCTGGTATAACTATAAAGTATATGCCTAAATGCCAACCAATTATCAAAACCAACACACTACATAGGATGATGTACTTTCACATTTGTTTATATTTAAGGACAATAAACCATTGCTGCTTCCTAATTTTTTATATTTTAGATTAGCACGATCAGGCCAGGTCGAAAATGAATAAATCATTAGTGCAGAGTAGTTTAGATATGACAGCTGACGAAAACAAAGATTATGATGGCAACCGCTGATCTATTAGTCCTCACCATGAATCTTATGAATCCATGAATTGATATATTGGTCTGTATCAGATTGGTTACTCATTTACCTTTAGAAGTTTTGCATCACATACTCAGCTGTGTCCATCTATATGAGCTTTTCAAAAACGTTAAGCATACCTGCAGTACATTTCACGATTTGGTGGAAAGTGCATCGTTGTGGGCCTCTTTTCAGACATTAGTTATATCTGCCAAAGCCCAACTGGACTACTAACCTTTTCTGCGAATGTCTTCGAAAATAACAGATCTGCCACTGTCACTGCTTAGTTGTTCTACATATGAATTTCTAAGTCACATGACATATTTGAGAAAACTGAAGATATATGATGGACATTCATGGAAAACAAATAAAAAACAAGTACTTTCATTCATAGCATCTTGTAAAAGATTGACACATTTGGAAATTAATCATTGGAGTAGCGTGACTGAAACTGACATTGTTAACTTGAGTACCTTCCTTCCCCGTATTGAGAGATTTTTCATGAGACCACCTGAAGTACTGTTCTCATCAACAACAGTAAATCAAATATTATCGACATAGCGTGACTTAAGTTAATTAATGGTTTACCCCAATGATGATTATGAATCATG
Source organism: Flabesymbios commensalis (assembly GCA_964017125.1). Taxonomy (NCBI): domain Eukaryota; kingdom Metazoa; phylum Annelida; class Polychaeta; order Terebellida; family Flabelligeridae; genus Flabesymbios; species Flabesymbios commensalis. The sequence continues at coordinate 11,838,844 of OZ024905.1, forward strand.
GGCCTTGGTTATTGGCAAACATTTTTCACGTGTGAGATTTGGTCACATTTTGTTTTTGTATGTGGCATCACGATTACTTAATCACAGACCAGAATATTATCGCATGTACGATACGCAATGTCAAGTAAGTAAGTAAGTAAAATGTTTTACTTCACTTTTCGGCCAGTATGGCCATTTAAGTGAAAATTCCTAGTATTACAATATCCCATATTGTATAGTTAAAGTAGCAAAGGAAAGACAAAGCTAATAAAAGCATGTTCGTACTAAAATATTCAGTTTAAAATGTTTGATATGATAATATGACGATGCTCCTGGCACCTATATGTAAACAGTCTGATGACATGTTGTAGCGCCTGCACTACAACACAGTTTAATGAGTATAAGAATGTCAAATGCATGAACATGATATTTATAAACGTGACTTGAATTGGATATTTTTTCATGCCAATTTGCTACACCTTTAAGGTAATAAAAATATTTATACAATAAAATTAAAATAATAATATTAAATAAAATGAAATAAATACATAATAAATTATTAATAATAATAATAATAATCATAATAATAATAATAAAATAAATAATATTACAGCATCGCGTGTGTAGACTGCCTAGGCCTATTTTGTCTTATTGGAGTTTTTTATGTAAATTTTAAAACAAGTTGTACTAATTTAATCATAGTAGAATCAATGTACACATCAAACCTGGAAGTTGAATTTTTTTTTATATTTTTTATTAGTAAATCCTGTTGAAGTACATGTCAACAATTCTCCTAAATGTAGCCACTTTACTGTGACAATAAGTATTACAAGCACATTCAAGTGCTGTTATTCGGAATAAAATTAGTGTTAACAGTAACATTTGCAACTTTTGGGTCTAAAATTAAGCATTTAAAATGTATAAGCGCTAATAACGAATATAATATTTTGTGATCCATTTTTTTTAGCAGAATTTATTATTGCTATTCAAAATAAAACAAGACTACATAAGTCCAGGAGCTCCCGCTCCGAATTAGAATTTGATTTAAGCAATTTTGTATAGGGTTATTAATGTAGTCCTAGTCTAGGTCAAAAATCAAGACGCAAGACAACTAGGTCTAAGAAGCCCAGTCTAAGAGTGGGATAAGAACTAGACAGTCTGTCAGAGATTGCAAACCTCCATTGAAATGAATGATCCTAATCAGTATCCCAGTAATGGTCTACCTATCTGGCACGGTTTACCCGATATCAGGCCAATCGAGTTAACTAATAGCTGATTTACGGTCATTTTGAATTCGATATAAATTAGTTAAAAACTTAGGGTGCATTCTCCCCCGAAACCTCAAATTTTGTTTTATAGTAATGGACTAACATCTAACACAGTTTGCAAAATATTGGGCATGTGAAAGTAAATGATGGCCGATAGGGGGCCATTTTGAATTTGATCGAGTCAGAATTTTTCAAGATGCATCCTCAGCTGAAATCTCACATTTCATTCTATAGTAATCGTCTAGCTATCTAGCACGGTTTACCAAATATCGGCCATGTGAAAGTGAATAATGGCCTAAAGGCGGCCATTTTGAATTTGATCAAGTCAAAATTTTCCAAGATGCATCCTCAGCTGAAATCTCACATTTCATTCTATAGTAATGGTCTAGCCATCTAGCACGGTTTACCAAATATCGCCCATGTGAAAGTGAATAATGGCCGATAGGAGGCCATTTTGAATTTGATCAAGTCAAAATTTTTCAGGATGCATCCCCTCCTGAAATCATACATTTTGTTTTATAGTAATGGTCTAGCCATCTAGTACGGTTACCAAAAACCGGCTATGTGAAAGTGAATAATGGCCGATAGGCGGCCATTTTGAATTTGATCGAGTCAATTTTTTCAAGATGCATCCTCTCTTGTAATCTCACATTTTGTTTTATAGTTATGGTCCAGCTATCTAACACGGTTTACCAAATATCAGCAATGTGAAAGTAAATAGTGGCCGATAGGCGGCCATTTTGAATTCGATTGAGTCGAAAGTTTTTAAAAGGCATCCTCTCTCGAAACGTCACATTTTGTTTTATAGTAATGGTCTAGCTATCTAGCACGGTTTACCTGATATCAGGCCTATCGAGGTAAATAATGCTGATTGTCGGCCATTTTGAATTTGTAAGTTAAAAATTTTCAGGGTGCATCCTCCCCCGAAAACTCACACTTTGTTTTATAGTAATCAGGTAATGGTCTAGCCATCTAGCACAGTTTACCAAATATCAGCCATGTGAAAATGAATAATGGCCGAAAAGGCGGCCATTTTAAATTTGATCAAGTCAAATTTTTTCAAGATGCATCCTCATCTGAAATCTCACATTTTGTTTTACAGTAATGGTCTAGCCATCTAGCACAGTTGACCAAATAACGGCCATGTGAAAGTGAATAATGGCCGATAAGCGGCCATTTTGAATTTTATCGAGTCAAATTTTTTCAAGATGCATCCTCTCCTGAAATCACACATTTTGTTTTATAGTAATGGTCTAGCCATCTAGCACGGTTTACCAAATAACGGCCATGTGAAAGTGAATAATGGCCGATTGGCGGCCATTTTGAACTTGGACGAGTTGATTTATTTCAAAATGCATCCTCTCCTGAAGCCTTACAATTTGTTTTATAGTAATGGTGTAGATATCTTGAGCGGTTTTCATGATATTCCGCAATATCAGGCCTGCCGAGGTGAATAATGGCTGATAGGCTAACTGCAAATTTTTCAAGATGCATCCTCTCCTGAAACCTTACAATTTATTTGATATTAATGGTGTAGCTATCTTGAGCGGTTTTCATGATATTCCGCGATATCAGGCCTGTCAAGGTGAATAATGGCCGATAGGCGGCCATTTTTAATTTTATCGACCTGAAATTTTTGAAGATGCATCCTCTCCTGAAACCTCACAATTTGTTTTATAGTAATGGTGTAGCTATCTTGAGCGGTTTTCATGATATTCCGCAAAATCTTTCAGGCGGATTTACCGATGTTATAAATTAGGTCCAAGTGCTGGGTCAACTTCAAGGTCAATATCCAAAAACCTGAAAAGGGACAACTAGGGACCTTAGAGAACATGTATGTGCAATATGACTGTCATCGACCCAGCACTTTTCGAGATCTGCTCCGGAAACGAAGTGCGCGTCAAAACGACTAAATAGGTCATAGTTCTGAACCAGAAGTAGGTCAAAGTTCAAATACCCTAAAAGGCACAACTAGACCCCCTAGGGGTGTTGTGGGTAAAATTTGAAGACAATCGGACAAGTACTTTCGGAGATATGCTCCGGAAACGAATTGTTTACGGACGGCCCAACGGCCCAACGGCTCAACGCCGTCACATCATCATTTTCTCCTCTGCAACCTTGCGTATTGAATTCAGATTAAAAATATTTTAACCTGTCCATTAGCCACCTGGAAGTAACCCACATACCAAAAATTGTTATCCTAGCTTATTTTCTTACAAAGTTATAGGCAAAAGAAGAGGCCAAAAAAAACGGAGGTAGAATCCATAGCTCCCTCCGTCTCACCTACGGTGACGGCGGGAGCTAAAAATGTTTCAACATCAACGTCTTTAATTGTTATGTATCAAATTAAAAACTATGAGTTGTTTTCACCAACTTGAAGTTATGTAGAATAAGTCTATAACATAGAATAAGTTATTACTCAGGTGTAATACAAATGATGACAGCTTATTACATAATTTAGCTGGAAAAATAATTACAGTTTCAAATGATCAGAACTACTTAGAAATAAATAAGTCAATATAATTAAGCAGCCCACACCGAGGCGGGCTGCTTACTATATTCCACACGGTCCGCCGCCACCGCTGCCATTAAAAAAGACCATCAGCCATCAGAGGAACGCGTAAATCCACAAGATCTGGCCCTTTACACAATGTCGGATTGAGCTAAGGACAGTGAAACGATATTGAAGACAACAACACATTGCGACCGACTAATGCATACTCTGGCTAGGAACTTTCTTATTTTGAAACTAGCCATCAGCAACTACCACAGAACAGGCTGTTTGAAAAACATGACTCCAGCCCAATTTGTCAACGCAGAAAAGTCCATTAAGAGAGGCGATTACATCATTGAATTTCAACATCATAAAACTCGGTCAACCTATGGCAAGGCCGAAGTCATCGTGGACACTGACTTTATACAAGTTGATGAACAACTACATTTTCGTCCAGTGTCTGATTCTCCCTATTTTTTCCTCACTTGGACTGGGGCGCAGCAGGATTCTGGGAATATCATTAATTCGCTCAGCATAGAGCTGGTGTTTGTGGGAGTAGAAAAAAAGTAAGTATTATGTGCTTATTGATCTTGGTAATTGTAAGATCTTACTCTATTACATAACTCCTTCTTGTGAGGTTACACAAAGTCAATGTATTAAAAAGCATCCGTTTAAAAAAGCATATATTTTTAAGGTATATGTATGTCACACAAAAATCATGTTTATTATAGAAGAGTAGTTGGAAGGCTCAAGCTACATTTATATGCATATAATATCACTTTATAATGGTTATTATTTTGTAAAGATTGTATTGAAACAAAGTCCCATAGTTTTATAGAATTGAATTGTTTTTATTACCATTGGGATATGTAGTTATAAATTATTATAATTGACTCGTATATTTTATATCAATTATTATAATTTACTCGTATATTTTATAGCAATTATTATAATTTACTCGTATATTTTATATCACAGGCAGGCTTACACCGACACAGCTTTGGCATTTGGCAGTCAGTATGGTTTCAGTCCTTTTGCCTAATGATAGAGGTGATCCGGCAGATTTAATGCTGCATGGTGAAAGAACTCAGCAAGGTGAATACAACCAGCTGATGAAGACGCTCACAAAATAGAGAGTGTCCACCCACTTGAGGAAACTGCTCACACAACAGCAAGTCAGTGGTGATGACTTGGAGAGTGTTGACTTTGGTGAGGCTAACCTCTAAGCTTGTAACGTTTGCAAGCCTATTTGTAAGCATTCGCAAGCATTCTTAACATTCACAAGGCAGTCACAGCATTTTTTTAATATTATAGTTTAGCCCATTTGCACCATTCGCAACGATTGTTAGCAATTTGTAAAGCTTTGGCAGGCGTTGGCAAGTATTCGCAGTGTATTTGCAATATATTCACAAGGAGAGGTCGAGGGATGACTGAGATACAAATATCTGCTATCTATTCACAATTTTTGGGTGAATTCACTGCGAATTTCAAAGATTCATATTTGCTAGCATATTCGCCGATGTGTGAGATCATCACAAGTTATTTGGTACTTTTTCAGTTTTCCATATCAAGATGCAATAGACAGGTGGCAAAAATTCAAAAGGGGCCAAATAAGCAGTGCGGTATGGACGGAATGTTAGGGATTGGTAGTCATATTAGCCAGTATCTACTACCTATACTTAACCCTTTTTAAGTGGATGACAAAAAATAAATCGTTTAATACATAAATACAGCAAAAACAAAATGGCGGCTATTTTCAGCCCTGGGAACTTATTATATAGTCAGGTCACCAAGGGCGGAGCCTTGCAAATGGGTATATATACACATTTTGCTGCGGATTATTGATGAATGATTGATAGGAGCAAGCATGCGAGACTGGCCCCTTCGAGCGCTTTTAATCATCACTAAAAATACAAAATGGCCGCCGTCAACTCATTGGAAATCGACGTATAGACTGAATGTGGGGTAGAGATGTGGTTGTCATATATGAACATTGGTGTGAGTATCCCCAAATAGCAATATATTGCTCTTCCAAAATTTCCCATGAATCCTGTGTCGCGTTTGGCCAAAAACGGCAAAAATCTAAAATGGCCGCCAGCGGATATGTAAAAAAAAAAATTAACTGGTAATCCGATAATCAAGTGTAATATGTAATTTCTGACTAATTTTGAGGCGTGGGACCCATTTCTGGATCTAAAGTTGCAATTATAAGCCACATTAATGTCAAAAAACGATCACAATCGGTTAGTGAAATACAATTTTTACTAGTAGTTCAACAGTTACATGTGATGGGACTAATTTTATAGCGCTAGTTTCAACAATGTCATTCTAGGCATCAGTTATCTGATAAACATTAACTGTAATGTGTCATTTTAGGTGAATTTGGTGACTGTGAATGTCAATCTATTTGAGGGCATAAAAGTAGGCTACAGTAAGTAAGTAAAATATCTTTTTTACGTCATTTTTCGGCCAGTATGGCCATTTAAATGACAATTCAGACTAAAATAATATGATATCTTGAACAGCAAAAGTGATAAGGTAAAAAGACGAAACTGATAACAGTATGTCCGCACTAAGGCATTGAGATAAAAACGACTGATGATAACATGATACGTATTGAATATATATACACTCTTAAGAACCTTAAACAGCGCCAGCGCCGATACACAATATAAATTAACACAAAACGATGACAAAAACAATTATAATTGAAAGTCACAAAACAGTGTCATTGTCAAAACAAATATATAATATATACTATAATACTATATACTATAATCAAAAAAAGTAAACCCATTTAGACATAAATATGAATGACATAAACAATGAACAGAGAAACCATTAAGTAAGTGAGTAAAATGTCTTCTTTACTTTACTTTTCGGCCAGTATATACGGCCAGAGAAATCATTGAACCACAAAAAAATTCTCAAAAATTAAAGACTTACAGTGCCCCCACAGTTGGTAACAAGGTCCGTGATATTGAAGAACACCACAGAAGCGATCACGAACCGTGAGGACACCGTAAGTCACCACAGGCTAATTGTACGGCAAAGGCTTCTCTATGACATGCTGCATTATCCGGCAGGATGCCACAGAGAAACCATTCAAACAATGAAAGGAAAAAATAATTATATGGCAATGGTCTCTTTCGGACATCCCGTCCATCACCAGGATGCCAAAGAGAAACCATTAATCTATACTTCAAACAATTCCGTATATGTACAAAGTGTGTGCTGGACGATCAATCCGGGGGCAACATCCCAGAGAAATCACCCAGCACAGATCAAAGAACCCACTGTACAATGAAAAAATATATAAAATATATAACTATAAATATATAAATAAAATATAAATAATTTGAACTGTAAACTATTCGAAAATAAAAATAACAACCTCAGTGAAAAACCCTGAACCACCGGAAAGCAAACACAAAAAACTTCACGTCACACAAAATAGAAAAACCTGGTTTGATGAAAGTCAAAAGGCAAAAACGTTTGGGTGTGCTTGACCTTCTAAGAAGTTGCCCAGGGGGGTCCACGAGAAGGTGACACCCCCCCCCCCAAATAGGCTACAATGGGAGTCCTCAAGATCTTTCAAATCCAAAATTGGTCAAGATAAAATTCAAACTTGGCTAGTGGATAGAATGAAAATATGAATACAATCGTTTTTCAGTGTTTCATCTAGCCAATTCTAACAGGGAACTGTGTCATGCTGTCCTTCATAAGCGCCATGCTGCCCATCATGAGCGCCATGTTGTCTAGCCCAGTGGGACTGAGAGTGGTATTCCACTACAGTCCAGGAAAGAGACATTGAACAAGCCTGTGGTTGGCTTTTGACGCTATAAAAATCATACAAGGACAAATATAATAGCAAAATAAAACATACCTTGCGCATTCCCTGTATGTCAGCTAATTGTCGGGTATATTAGTTTACCGATTACAGCGCTGAGAATAGAGTATTTAAACACAGTAGACCAACTACCGATAATACTGTCTTCAGTTCAACCATGATCGCCATGTGTTCACTGTTGATTGCTGTACGCTGTTATGCGGACATGCGCTGTGCAATGTCAAGAAAAATCTCTCGGTATACTCTGACTACAGCCATGGCAAAAATAAATGAACCATGTCGAAATATTTATACAAATCTGAGTACAAAATCTACAGCCCACATAAATCGGTATAAATCGGTATAAAATGAAACGCAACTGATCAGAACATTATCCCACATCGCTATATGTCATCCCAAGGAGCTGCTTTAAAATAAAAACATGATCCGTGGGATACACTACTTCAGTACGGAATTAAAAACGAAAATTGATGTCATCCCAAGGAGCTGCTTTAAAATAAAACAAACCAAGAGACGTTTGGATTTAATCTAAAAATAATGAATGTCACAATCAATTGAATTCAGTTGTATTTTATTTTAACTATACTAGTATAGACACACAATTTTGTATAGGCTCCCTGTTAAATAATGAATTATAAATAGTGAGGTGGCACTCTATGGTGTGAGTAAACATAATTAATTTAACCCTTTCAGCGCGGGGATTGTCTTTAGACGTCAGAATCTGACGTCCAGAGATCTCGAATTCTAACATTCAAAGTCGGTCCCCGCGCTGAAGAGAACAATTAAAAATTATATTAGCCATAGACCCATAACATTATGTATTCAACTGAAGCGGAATGAGGTAACTAAGACATTTATGATGATTTCGTTGGTTTCCATGTTTTATACAAACGTATTTCAGCGCTATAAGGGTTAACATGTTCACTTTACTGTATTGAAAGAAAAACATTTGTCATAAAAGGAAGAAATACTAGTATCACTTCATTCCTTGGTAAATGGAAAAAAGTCGCAACATATTTACAATTTTGAATGAATCGACCAGAAATTTTTAAAAATGTTTTAATTCGTTGCGAGGTGTGAATTGCAAATCTATGCAAATTAACCCTTTGAGCGCCAATTTTTGCGTGTTTAAATTTTTATAATACTTTAAATTTCCATCCGTTCAAGTTGTCGTCTCCTTGGAAAGGGTGTATCTGCCGCTTTACAAAGTGGCAGATACACCCTTTCATATCTAAGGAGACGTTGTTTCTGGCACACCGCGACCCACAGCTTCATATGAGCAAGGAGGTTATAACCTCTTTGATATATGAGTAGATATACATTTTTTTATACAAAAACATTCGGAATTATTGCTGCCTATTCTTTAATTTCAATTCCAAAAAAACGTAATTTTGCTTACTAATAAAAATGACTAAAATGACTATTCGATGTCAAATGGTTGGCCTGGACATGCTTCTGTAATCATGTGAACAGAATTACAGCTTCCACGTTATGGAAATGACAGAATATTTGAATTTCATTACATTTTTTTTTTAAATTTCGGTTTAATAATTTGCAACAACATTTTTGGAGCACCAGATATTATATCTCAATGTCATTATAAATACCTCAATGTGTACATTTTTCAGTGTTAAAATTATAATACCTGTTTTGTGTGTCCATCCAGTAGTCCACCACATTCTCTACATTGAATTAGTCCATTAGCTGAGCATCTTTCACAAACTATTTCATTGATTTAAAACCTATTTCAGTGGCAATGTATTCAGTTCGAGCAAGAACTTGGTCTGAAACATATATACTAAAGATCTGCTAATTTTTGCGTGTTTAAATTTTCGCGAATTTCCGATTTTAGGACTTTTCACGTAGTTTAGAAATCGCAAATTTTCGTTTTTCTTTAGTAGCGCTATGTGTTATAATAATAATTTTCGCGAGATTATTGAACTCGTAAATTTGTCCTCCGCGAAAATCAAAACCTCGCGAATATTACCAGATCTACAATATATATATATATACGGGTCTAGCGGGACAGGGGTTAATTGTGTATATAGTGATGTGGGGGGGGAGGGGGGCTCGGTTGGGGGGTGCAGTGTGTGTTGTGGTGTGTGATTTTATAGCTGGCCGCATCCTGTGATCAGGCATTCATGTCTTATCTGAGATCCAGGGTGTCGTTTTACAATCTATCTGGACAAAACACCTGTTATTTAAAACCCACCCAGCACACACAAGACTTCGCCCCAATTTTGGTTTGAAAGTTGTGCCAGCGTCGAAGACAGTGGCGCACCATCAAACCAACATAGGGGAGCGTTTTTGTATCCCCCGCCCGTAGGGGAAGGGTGATTTGTGTGGCGTACAAATTATTTATTTCAACCCGCTTCGGCGGCGCGCTTAAAATTTCAATTTTTATTACATGTTTTCATAGAACAGTTATTGAAGTAAAATATTAATTTCACGCAGATTCCGCCCGAAATTATCTATTTAAAAAAATACTGCCCCACCTGGAAATTGAATCGTAAGAAATATATCGCCCTCTACGACATATTACCGTTATTATAACCAAGGAGGTTAAAAAGATTTTATCAACTGATCTTAGCCGAATTTTAAGATGATATTATAATCACAGATAATTAAAATGTTGAAATATTGTATGAGTAATCAGCTGTAATCAGATAATAAAAGCGGTAAATAACAATAATTATAACGGTAATTATTGCTGGGCCATCTTCGCCAACAATGTTCCAGCATTAGCCCGATTTGTGAGCCCAGTATTATCTATTTCTAAACATTTAGGTATACGAGATAACAAATTGACTCCATGCTAAACGTTTATCAAATATCTCAAGATGTATAATATTGCATCGTGTTTAGGTTAGAACGCTTGCGGAGCTCGATGGTCTGCTTTAATAACCATACGTTGTCGTTACCTTTTGTTAACTATTTGCGAAGTTTTAGTTTTCGCGAGGAGGGCAAATTCGTGAATTTAGGAATCTCACGATATTTATTATTATGAGCTCTACCTATCATCGAAATCGACAATTCGCGAATTCTGGACTTCGTGAAAAGATTGGTTCCCGGTCTCGGCGGTTTAAAAGAAACAAAAAATGTTTCTTCCCCACCCACGTGTGAAAGTCAGTATTGTGGGGAGCCTCCGTGACCGAGAAGTAGCGTGCTCGGCCTCAGACAGCCAGGGTTCGAATTTCGAATCCTGTGTCTGGAGGACAGTGTCATCTCAATCATCTCATCATCCTCAGGAGGTTCTCCTGGCCCAGTTTAGCCTATATGTGCACAAAGGTGGCCTAAAACCCGCTATATTTCATTTCTCATCTGATTATGAATTGAATACTCCGTCAAGATCCATGTAAATCATGTGTAAAAACATGAGTTCCACAAATCAGGAGTTCTGAACAATAATCTGTTTAATAATTATTTTAATTGTCATTATATTCGCGACAGGATTTAGGTGAGAATTGACAGAAAAATCAGCGAAAACCATTCACCACGATATATATATATTATACAATATCTAAAACGTTGAAAACCATTCACCACGATATATATTATACAATATCTAAAACGTTGTACAAACTGACTCAGCTTCTCCCCTGATTCTGATGTTTCCCCGGTATATTCTCTGACAAGATCCCTGTAAATCATGGATGAAAACGAGAAATCCACAAAATCAGAAATCTTCTGTAGTTAGTGACTGTGATATGAGCAAGAACTGTGTATAAAGTTCTTGATGTACACGGCAGTAGGCCTACCCATGCTGGCGTGTAGCCCCGGCGTGACTGTACTGGCACCTCGTGCTTGACCGAGGACTGAAATCTTAGCTAGCTGGCGTGCAGTTGCAGTGTGTGAACCGAAATAGAGTTAACCCTTGAACCGCTGAAATATTTAAACCAAGAGGTTCACGTTTTTCATTTTGTATCTGTAAAAAAGTTATTCAAATATTATTCTTACGTTGGAATATTATTGAGCTCGAATGCCTCGCCCCTAAAAACATATAATTAAACTCATTAATGGATGTTTTATGAAGTCATCATAATATTCTACTTCGAAGTAACCAGACTATAAAATTGGCTATAAGGTCTGTTTTTTCTATTATTGTTATTTATTTTGATCAATATCGCCGCCAAAACGACTTTAAAACGCAGTATTGTCATTCAACAATTCTCTACTGTGGCCCACACTTAGCGTGGTATCATAGATCATGCATAAAATCTATATAAAATCTAGTAAGATTAGATGTATATTTTCAAGGTTAAGAACAGATAACAGCTTACTAGAGGTAACTAGAGGTCGATTCAGAAATGTTCCCAGAGAAGATCGATTATGTATATGTAAAAAGAGTGTAGAAGATCCGATACACTTTATCTTACATTGTGAAAGATATAAAGATTATAGAGATTTATTTATAAAAAATATGACAAATCTGAACATGAAAATTGAAAAGAACTATCCTAATAAAATTATACAACTATTGTTCAATTTTGAAGTGAACGCTGAGGTTTCGCGGCACTGTATACATTTTGTCAAAGATATTTATGCATCACGAAGTGAGGTGTAAGAATTTCGGTTTTACAGTTAATAATTATATTTCTACATTGCTTTACCTAGCGATGATATCAGTATAATTTAAATCTGTCTATACGGTTTTACAGTTAATAATTATATTTCTACATTGCTTTACATAGCGATGATATCAGTATAATTTAAATATGTCTATGTTGTTAAATGAGTTTGATGGGTACACGTGTGTGTACTAACTTCAGTATGTTGATGTCCTGGCATTGTATTGGCTGAATAAACTTGTCTTGTCTTGTCTTGTCTTGCATGTCATGTGCTGATCATGTGATGTAGGCATGTCTATTTCTGACAGTTCAGTAAACAAACAAGCAATGGCAGAGCCATGATCATAGGCCTAGGCTTATGATTTTTCAAGTAAGCCTAGCGTTTTTCAAAGTCGAGCAGTCTACAGTACGTTATTACTGTTAGATGATATGAGAAGCCCGATGCTGTCTGCGACAAACTCGACACCAATGTGTGGTCAGCTGCAGCTACAACTGCGTTGGCAGGTTATGTAAAGCCCGCGCCGCCGCCAGACACCACGTGATATGATGTATACACGCGGCATGTATGGTGTGTGGCTGACCGCCCTGAGCTGTCAAAACTCTCAGGCTTGTGTTCTCACAGACACAGAGTCTCAGAGATGACGATGAGTTGTTGTCTGGTGGCATTTTAAGTGGGTGTTATAGTGGGCCTAGTCCTATATTATAAATTAGATAAAAAAACGATTGATCAGAGAAATCATTCACTATCGCTCCGCAGAGACAGCACTACATGCAGCCTGCCCTCAGCATCTCGTCTAACAATTGGTTTCTGTGACGGTTTGTGACCTGAGACCTCGCCAGCTACCTCTGCCATCACCATATATGGTAGGCATAATCAGTTACTGTGCGGTTTTACTGTGTAGTAGACTACTGGCCACTACTGTAGGCCTACACGAGTTGTAGGCCTATATCATTTATGTACACTTATCAGTTTAGACCCTACCTTAAAAAAGACACTGTGTGCATTGGAAATTAAACGAACACCTTAGTGCCTTGTCTTTTGAAATGTGTTGGTTCTCAGTAGTAGGCTTGGTCACGTGGGTTGATTTGTTGTGTCTGAGTCTTATGTTGTTCAATCAGGGGAAGGGATGTGGAGTTATATATGGGGTATTGTGGGCGAATATAATTGATATTTGAATATCAAAATATTAAATAGTTGAATGGGTTTCGGGCTAGATGCCAATTGACGGATTTCAACACACCCCACATTTTAAATTAGCAGCAGAGATCTCTCTCTTGTGTAGGGGAGAACACCCTAAAGCGCACCCTGTTCCCTAAGCGCACCTTTTGGCTTTTTTCTTAATATTTCTGTGAAAGTGACGTCATATTGACTTCATAATTGGAGAAGATAATAAGGTAGTGTGTCCTTGAACTTGGGCACTTAATAGCAAGGACGCTACACACGCGAGAAGGACGCAAGAGAATAACAGTTAAAATCACTCTTTTTCTTATAATAGAGCTAACAATCAGTCAACGTGAGTCAACCCTGTGATCCAAAAATCATTTTAATAAATAATGTCCAGTGTGCTCAAAGCGCACCCCCAACTTGCTGCCAAAGCGCACCCCCCTGGTGCGCTTTGGGAGCATCTGTCTCCTTTAGGATATGAGCTTGTCCTAAAGCGCACCGCCCTGTCCATGTCAATGATTAGTCACAGCCAGCCAGTTGTGTCTGGCTACTTTCCGTCAAAATGAATAAACTGGGCCTATATATACTATATTATATTTCATGGAAATTTAGGGTAAAAAATTGACTAAAATATTATTTTGGTTATGTTTATTCATAATCTAACTAAAATATAATTTTATATTGTCCCTACATGTATCGGTACAAGAGGTGCGCTTTAGGACGTATAACAACCACTGAACATTAGGGGGTGCCCTTGAAGAACACTGGGGGTGCGCTTTGTGCACAGTGCACCCAAAGCGCCCCCTTTGCTGAAAAAGTGTTTTTTTTCAAATAAAATGAGTAGAAATGGCTTTATCATACAGAAAAAAATAGGAATTATATTTTATCAGAATCCGGACCAACTGCCAATGTGGTCATGTTGTTTCAATCACGTTATAAAGATATTCCCCCCTTTTTAGTTAGGGGGTGCGCTTAAGGGTGTTCTCCCCTAATGACATGTGGATGGTGTGTTTACAACTGAACTTTTGTTTCCTGCTCGCTCGGCTTTCGTACGCTACGTTCACGTGACTAAAATTAGCATATGGCGTGTTTACACAAATTCAAATGGCGACAGATAAAACGTGACAGATACAATCATTAAAACATATTATATGAGAGTCCCTAATGATGCAGTATGACCACATATATGCGGCAATTTGTATCATAATTCAACTGAAAGTGATGTTTTGGAAACTCTATACCAGAATATACTTCAATGTAGGAACCTTTAACGCTTGGCGCTTGATTAAATATTTTAGATTTTGATCCAATGTGTTGAGATATACATTGTCCAATACAATTAAGCTTACAGCAACCAATGATAATAGACACTTGGCTAAGTGCACATTTGTCGGAAACCCCAAATAATAATGAACCATCTGGTTATAAGTGGTCGCATGAAAAAATGGAAGATTTTGTAAATGATATCGATGTAATGGTAAACGCTATCCTATCTGAGCTAGACAATGCTAATAATCATAATGTAAATGAAATTGTTCATGAAATCAATAACGTCTGGGAAAAAAGTGCAAAAAAACACCTAAAAGCTACTGGTTTTGCTATAACAAATTGCCTTCGACAAGTGTAAAACATGAGACAAAACTAAAATGGTTCAACAAAGTGTGCAAAAATAAGAGAATTGTGTATCTAAAAAAAAGGATAATTTTAAAAGAAATAAAACAGAATTGAATAGAAGTAACTTAGTAAGATCCAGCAAAGAGTACATAAAAGATAATCAGACAAGAGAAAATTTATCACAGAGATAGTTTGAGAAACAAATCAGAAATTTAAAATCATTAAATAGTAAAGAGTATTGGAAAATAATTAGTAATAAACCCCCTAAAAAAACACCGATTAAAAATGATAAAATCTATGAACACTCAATCTGGATTCAAACGTTAATAATTCTGTAAATCATGATTATAGCCAATATATGGACATTTCTTGTGAAGAACTAGATAGAGATTTTTGTGCTGATGAAATTATGAGTGCCATTAACACGCTAAAGACTAATAAAGCACACGGAAGTGATAATGTTTTAAATGAATATATTAAGTCAACAAAAGACGTGTTTGTATCTATCTATATTAAGTTATTCAACTACATTTTGCAGACAGGGTCTATACCCGAAACGTGGCTTGTTGGTCGTATACTTCCTTTTTACAAAAATAAAGGCGATATACATGACTCTGAAAACTTTAGGGGAATAAGCATCCTTAGCTGTTTTGGAAAATTCTTCACTAGTGTTTTAAACAATCGGTTAACTGAATTTGTAACTAATTTAAAAGCCATAAATGAAAATGAAGCTGGATTCAGAAAAAAATATTCAACAATAGATCACTCATTTGTTTAAAAAACCGTTATTGATCTTTACTTGTCGAATAAAAAAGTATTATACTGTGCCTTTGTAGATTTTCCGAAAGCATTCGACAGTGTCTGGAGAGTAGGATGTGGGACAACTTGATCAAAACTGGTATAGAAGGAAAGTTTTTTTTAAATAATTCATAATCTGTACAGTAACATTAAATCTTGTATTATTTTGCAAATGGTGAACAATCTAAGTATTTTGGATGCTATACTGGTGTCCGACAGGGAGAAAGTTTGTCTCCCTTATTGTTTTCATTGTATGTTAATGATATGGAACAATATTTGTTAACAATGGGTGCAATTTTTTGGGACATACTGATTTTGTACAAAAATCCTTTAAACTTGCCATTGTTATATGCTGATGATACATTGATAATGGCTGATAACCCAATTTTATTTCAGAAATCGTTAGAAAGCCTTCAGACGTATTGTGAAAAATGGAAACTCACTGTTAACATTACAAAAACTAAAGTTATGATTTTCAGGAGAAGAAAAGACACCAGTAAAAATGTTTTTTACTCTGATAATCAGAAGCTGGGCATAGTTCACGAGTTTAAATACCTAGGGATAGTATTCAATTACAATGGAACATTTGTAAAACATAAGAAACATGTTTATGATCAAGGACAGAAAGCTATGTATGCATTATTGCAAAAAATTAGACTTTTTCACTTGCCTTTAGATATACAGATAGAATTATTTCAGAAACTAGTAATTCCAGTTTTATTATATGGATGTGAATTATATGGTTATGAAAATATTGAAATAAAAGAACGTTTGCAACTGAAGTATCTTAAGTGCATACTTGGACTGAAACCGTCTACACCCAATGTCATGGTATACGGAGAGACCGGTTGTTACCCTCTAATAATACATGTTAAATGCCGCATTATAGCCTATTGGGCAAAAATACTGTGTAGTAAACCCGAAAAGTTGTCTTTTATTATGTACGGTATTTTAAGTAATTTAAAAATGAAACTTTTCCATCACCATGGTTGAAATATGTATAAAATACACTTGATAATTGTAGACTAATATTTGGTTGTCGCAATCTCTTCCGTCTTGTTAGCAACTTACACTAAAATTACGTCAAGTACTAGAAGACCAATACCGCCAAGAGTGGGAATCAAATATTCAAAACTCACCTAAATGTATATTGTATACATGTTTTAAGTCAGATTTAAAATTTGAATCGTACTTAATTGAATTACCCGCTGGTTATAAACGTATTTTTACCAAATTTGGAACATCAAACCACAAATTACCTGTGGAAAAGGGAAAAAAAATCCAAATTACCGCGCAACATGCGCATTTGTGAAAACTGTTATTGTAATAAATTATGTGATGAATATCATTTTTTACTTGAATGCCCAGCCCTAATCGACATTCGATAAAAATTATAAAAAAATATTTTTAGCAACGTCCAAACATATTAAAGTTCGAACAACTAATGCCGACGTTAAGCTATCAAAAACAGATACTGCTAGTCAAATTTATCGAAGAAGGTTTTGAAATTTATAATTTGCATATTTAATTTGTTCCATGTTGGTTCAATGTTGGAACAATGCATTTAACGTTGTTTCAGCGTTGAACCAGTGGTATTCAAATTTGAAAATCACTTTGAACAATAACATTGTACTGAAATCATACTTTTAAATGTATAATGTACCCTGCGCTATATCCACCCCCTGACAAACAAGTTGATTTTGACTAGACTACCTGTTATTGCCCGTCAGACATGATGACTTGGCGGTGCGTTGATTTAGTGTCGATGCACCGTCTACTATACCACACCGTTCATTTCATCCCGTGCGGATCCGGCGTTGGATCAACATCTTAAATGTTGGTGCATCGGCGGATCCAGAACGATTTATAAAAAATATGCTCAATAATTGTATGATATCACTTTTTGTTATAGGTGGCTGCGACATCTACACATCTTTTTATTGTTAATATTTGTAACCTTTATTTTTCAAGTTATCATCACTGAACATAATAATATTGTAAGTAAACATGTATCGTGTGCATTTACCTTTTTGTGTTAACATTAATTTACACGTCATACCATCCATCTTGATTTTTTCTTTTGTAATTGGATTACTTGCTATATTCCAAGCCTCAGACGAGGCCCAAGTTATTGAATAAACTTGTCAAACAAACTTGTCAAAATCTAATCAGTGTATATTGTATCAAGGGGACTGGGGGGGGGGGGAGGTCCGGACCCCTCCACTCAGAATTACTGGGAGGGTCCCCCCCTCCCCCCCCCCCACCCCACAAATCTGAACCAAATTTTGTCAATTGTACATTATGTGTTATTAATGTGAATACTGGATATAGTCCTAGAATTTATCTTGGAAGGTCTCATATTTTTTAAATTTTCTTGCGCGACGGGGTTAAACCCCCTCGCTCACTTTCCATCAGTGCCGAAGCCTCGATTCGCTAGGCTATTACAGCTCCAGATAAATACAAAGCATAATTTGGAATCCAACTTTGTAGATAGAAACCAAATTCTAAGAAAGTGTCAGGCGAAACGGGCAGCGGGCGCATCGCGGGCGTGGACTCTGCGTGCTCCTGACCCCTCTCCCCCCACCCCCCACTACAGATTATGACGTCTAAAGTCGATACTTTGGTGCTATCCATGGCCAGCAAACACACCACGTTGAGCCATCGTTGTTTTAATGTTGGCCATCCTCTGCGACGCTGAGCCAACAATAAAACAACGTTGTATCAGCGTCTGTTGATGCAGTGTTGATTTGATCCTTAAAACGCCAAATTCTATATATATATTTTCATCAACTTGGAGTTGTGTATCGCCGCCGCGACCCACAACTCCAAGTGAATGAAAATCACTCATAATTGTAATAATTGAGGACTAAACATTTGTAAATGTTGATGTCCAGTGGCGCACCATTCAATTACCAGGGGAGGGACTGTAGTTTTTGAATTGGACACATTATTTATTTCACTTCTTATCTGCAGTACTACGGTTTTTTTCACACCGTACATCAAGCAAAATATTCATTTCACTTTCTTAGAATTTGGTTTCTATCTACAGATTTTGATTCCAAATTATACATTTAAGGATGGCTCAAATTTTTTGAGGGCTATTGAATATATATTTACAACATGTACTTGAGACAATTCTTTATTTCACAAAAAATAGTCAGAAAATATTCCAGCCACCTTCTCCCCTCTCATCACTGGTAATTGAATGGTGCCCCCCCCCCCCCTAAACACATTATAGATTTATGTCAATCCCAATATCTTAGTTATCATTAAAGGCCCTGTGAAGTGATTTCAGCTCATCAATTTAATAAAGTATATATCACAATGAACTATCTCATAAATTAGCAGATTATTTTAGTCCACTAATTATCAGTTATTTTCAAAAATATAAACTGAAAATGTGCACATTTCTTGGGCTGAGCGGATCTCCCATCTCATGACTTCACACACAAAAGCCGCCCAATATTGAATCTGAATTACCATTGAAACTGCATCGGGTATATGGTTTATGTTTCTTGTATTTGCACATGAGCTGAACTACATTTCTATTCATTTCAATGTGCCCGCATCGACAGGGTGAACAATTCTAGTGCTGCACCTGCATTCAGGCAGCGCTGGACCGGCGTTCCTTGTTTGCTTTGGTCATTTTTATGAAGTCATGCAATACACCATCAGCTACATGTACATGTATTATAACCAGCCAAGCATGTCTCCACCTTTTGACGTCACGAATTAGCTCCGCACCTACTTTTGCCTTTGGGAAAATCGTTCCCAGTGGTTTAAAAATGGGAGCTGAGTACTCTAATATTTCAAAAGTCATCTAAAATAGTATGAAATATGACATTGTGCAGAGTAGGTCTGGGGACTACATGGGGCCTTTAAACCAAAATTGGATCAGGATCTAGTGTCTGCTCGCTCGACATTGGCATAGTATTGATTCAATGTCTCGCGTTGTCTGGTTATTTAAAGGACGGGGGCCCTGGTGCAGTGGTTAGGCAACAAAGCTGCCTGCTCGGAAAATCGGGGATCGCAGGCTCGAACCCCGCTCTGTCATTCGAGTTTCAAAGACACAAAATGTTACTTCTCCACTCACTCGCAAAGACTCAATATTGCGGGGAGCCTCCGTGACCAAGAAGTAGCGTGCTCGGCCTCAGACCGCTAGTGCCAGAATTTCGAATCCTGTGTCTGGGAGGCAGTGTTCTCTGAACATCCTCATGACCCAGTTTAGCCTTCATTTTATTTTTTGTCAGGGTATTTAAGTTGGCCCTCAAACGGCTAAACATATTCTCCAAATTGAATAATTTTTAAATGTAATTGAAGGAGTGCGCTTGGTAGCATAAAATACGAAGGCACTGTGCTGAAACATAGATACGGTGTGTCATTATTAATATACCGCCAAATTAGTCATTTGGAATTTTCTCCCATTTATAGTTTGGTCTCGCTGAAGCGATTTATAACATCAAGTGAGGGAAAAATATTCGGAACGGATAGAATGGAGGTCAATTTTGTTGAAATATTTTTATTTCACGTTTTATCTCCATGATCAAAAACATGTTCAAAAGCTGATATGAAAAGTGTTAAAAAATGAAAAAAAACAAATATAAGCGAGACTAGCGGTTAAAGGGTTATGGGCTCATTGATCAAATTAATTCACAACGCTGAACAATATCCGGCCATAAAATATCACCTGTAGGCCTACTGTGTTCTCATCCTAATTTGAAAGCAGCGTATCTAATCAGCCTGATTTGAAGGACCCCATAGAAAGGTGGAAGTGATTAGGGAGCTATCTACATACCAGAGACTATATATATACCAGCAAACAGTTGACGTTAATACTTATTCAATTCAATTCAGTTTATTGATTTATGCTTGAAACATACATACATGCAAATAATCATAAAAAATGCAAAAAAAACCTGCAAAAGGCTTATGAATTATTGGTAGGGAGAATGACTGCCTCGCCAGTCATGTATGCGTCCCGTGCTTGAACTCAGATGATCCTGCGTGGGGTTTTTACAGAAATATGAATGATTCTCCCTTCTCAATGTGATTAGGCGAGCACGTTTATGGCGGCTTCGTGGAGTCATATGGTCGAGTTCAGGTTGAAACCAGTGTATCTACGTTAATGCCCCACAGAGCCCCGCGCTGCGCGCTCCTTCACCTCACGTTAATAATTGACTTGACATTTAAAGTGATAAGATATGCATATGGCACTGATTTTTGGTCGATAAAGGCTCAGATCGGTACGCGTCACCAGATACAGGCCGAGCCGAAGGCGAGTGCCTGTATCGGCGACAAGTATCGTACGACCACCCACATGTTTAACTGATAATTAAAATATTTAGACTACAATGCGTCAGTAAACGTAAAAAATTCGCAACCGCAGAACGAATTGTTGACAAGTTTTGGTCGATACAGGAAGGTATCAGTACAAGTCTCGTGGTCGATAACACATGTGGGATTACGATAATCACGTGTAAGCCGTTTTCAGCCGTTTTGTTTGTTGTTTTATTAAAAAAATGAGTGAAAAATGAGCATGACTTTTTCTTAACTAGGATATTTTTTTTATTCAAATTGTATATATTTTGAGTAATTGTCACTCACTTACTCACATACTCACAGTTAATAGGTAATAGTTTATTGTCACAGGAAAAACAAACACAACAATAAGTACAACCTATCAATACATCATAAGCGTGAGTGATAAAGGAATTGACGCCCAGAGGCGTAAGCATCCTCAACAAATTAGACAATAATACATTACCCGGTTTTGTGAAAAAAAGTGTCCAAAGTGCAAAAAAAATATAAGCCCATATTCATGATATTTTACCGATCCCTAAAAATCTCAATTAAATAATGTTAAAAACGTTGGAAATATAATATTATTACATTAAACACATCATAACAAATAGAAAAACAAACTCAGTTTTTTATCCCATCGAAAATGTAAATATGAAGGTCTGATAACAGACACAGACAATAACCATGATAACACAACCGGAATGTTATAATACATTAAGTTGTTTTGATATATTGCTTTAGCTGAAATTTGAAGTATTAAAACTACACGAATGATCAATCAAATCTGTAATATAATTCCATAGAATAACACCATTATATTTTATTGTTTTTTGACCTGCTGACTTCCTACATCGCAGAGGACGAAGATGGTTCCCACTCGAGTGGGGTACGAATGACAGTCGTCATTTGACACAAAATATTATATGAAACTCGGGAAATTGGTTGTTTTTCTATTACTATATCATTTGTATTTAGTATTCTTTTCTTGGAAAAACTAAATATAATAAAATGAGTTTTTTTACATATAGAGATAATTTATTAGCATCTAGCCATATAACTATCTGATTCAGTTTTTATTAAACAAATTAGATTCTTTATATTTTTACCTATAAGAAACATATTTGTATCGTCAGCGTACAGTAAAGAGAACACAAGTGAGGTTACATTAGATAGATCATGTATGTACCGGTACATAAGGAATAACAAGGGACCTAAAATAGATCCTTGTGGCACTCCACAATTAACTCTCTCATAAGGCGAACCAAGCTTATTAAAAGATACCTATTGTTTTCTTTCATATAGATAATTTGTAATCTAAACATGTGCCAAACCTCTAATGCCGTACTTATATAATTTATCCAAAAGTAATGTACGATTTGCAGTATCGAAAGCCTTACTGAGGTCTAAAAAAACATCTAGAGCTTCTAAAATCGTATCAACTAAGAAAACGAATGCTTTATCTGTACCGAAAAACTTGTCTGAAACCGAACTGATATTAATATAATAAATCACACTTTTTTTAAAAAAGAATAATCTAACACACATAATGCGTTCCATGATTTTGAAAAAAAGGCAATAATAAGACGGGTCTATGGTTACCTATTTCTACCTATAAGTGTTAATTTTGAGTAGAGGTTTTCTGGAAATGTATTTTTTAAATTTAGTTAAATCCACAGAAACGATGCACGTGTACTATATTCATTCACGTCAAACTCAAAAAATACGAAACACTACCCATTGTCTGCTTAAAGCCATAGTTAACTGATGATTCTTTGCGGGACACTGCACTTCCACAATTCAAGGTGACGCTAGTCACACACATACGAAGATAGTGATGACAAACAAATGGATAAAATAAGAATAGCCCGTATAAATAGTGCTAATAAAAAAGATATCTATACGTCTAATAATAATTATCACTGCTAATATATAACATAGGTATTTTATTATATTGCTTAGTATCAATATTATCCAACATTTTTAATGAATTTCAGACAGGAAATATTTCAAAGTGAATGAGTAGCAGGTTAACAAAATTATATCCAGAGAATGATGCTGGTGGTACAATATCTGGCTCTGTAATTAGAGGTTGTCTGATGAATCTATAAATATAAACGTATTTTAGGCGTGATGTTTAATATATGCTGGTTATTAATTCATATACAAAATATAACACAATAGATCATTTCAAAATAAAAAAGGTTTAAAAATAGATAAACAATTGAACCTAACAAGTTCTAAATAAATAAGGTTTTAATATATAAATAAAATATTTTAAAATAAATCATCAATTATTACGATCTGGTATGAAGTTAGAGAGCTCCAATTATTATTGTTTATAACTGATTGTACAAGTAATATTTTTATAATTAGTCGCGGCTCGTTTAAATATGTTGAAAACATACTTCGCGTCACTTTGTTATTTGTCCAAATATCCTCTCTGGATAACACCGATGACAAAAGTAAGTGTCATGTGTGCGTGGGGACGTGTGTATACAGGTCTATGCTCTTTTTCAGAAAACACTCATCCCAGTAAACACAAAACATCTGCATAAAATTTATACAACGTCGGCCGAACGTCTTCGACGTTGGTCCAACATTGTATAAATTTTATACAAATGTTTTGTGTTTACTGAGATTACACCCTCCTGACAGCTGCCATTTAACCCAATTTTAACAAATTATATCGCTGGCAAGAATTCGTCTTTTTCTGGCACGCCATGTTTGTGTACGTCCTGTCCCATCATAGCCATGTGCACGGCGTTGTATTCCTGGCTTTGTTTGGCGAATCTCCTCACGCATGGAACCAAAGTACGTTTGTCAACTGTTTCAGCGGACCAACCTGCAATAGACAAAGTTTAATCCTTTGATCATATTAGATTGATCAAATCAGCACCTACACAATATCCGGGACAGTGATCTATAAATAAATTTAGGACAAAATTGCATTGGTTGAGATGGATTTAAATTATTAACCTGTTGACGCTTACTTATTGGTCAATAGCTGGGCCGTTCAAAATCGCTGAAAATTGTTGTGGGGTGTCGCGATTAGGTACTAGTACGTGTAATATTTGAGCTAAATGTAACTGTTCTAAACTACGTAAAGCTACGCACAGTAGAGCTATACGATCAGTCAGGGTATACTTCGAGCTACTATTAACTAGGAAAAACGTGGTAAACTAACTACTGTGTAATGTCAAATGCCAATAACCAGTATTATCTACGCTCAAACTACGGTATGGTATGGTCAATCACATTTCTTAAACCTTGAAGTAGGATAAATTACGTTTTAAATGCGGTTACAGCAGGATATTGCCATCCAAGCTGATAACGTTGGAGCTGAATTATTATAGGCCTAGTTTGAACCATGTTTGATAACTAAGTATAGCTATAGTTAAAAAAGTATAAAAAACTGTAATACGCTAAAAGGTTTTGTCAAGTTAAAAAAATCAAAAAGATCCGAGAAAAACTCGGATTAATCAGACCATACCCACCTACACCCCTATCCAAGTTTTAATTTTTTTTGGAAACAACACAAAAAAACACAACATTTCCAAAAAAAATTAAAATCCTAGTTGGGGCTTGAACCACCCCCCCCCCCCCCCAACCACTTCCGCGTTTTTCTCGGATTTTTGGAATTTTTTTAACTTGACAAAACCCCTAAACTATGGTACATTGTGTCAAGGAGAAAGAACGAAATTCGATAGATTCGTAGATTCGAATGTACGAGGCGCGCAGGGCCGAGTATATTCGGATCTACGAATCTATTGTAATTGAGTTCTTTCTTCGACTTAAAATACACAGATTAGTTACATGTGAAGATTTGATATAGACAAGATATAGAAAACAAATAGATAGCATGCTAAAAAGTGCAATATTAGCCATGCAGTTATACAGTGTCATGGTAAAACCTGCATATTGTGTCCGACCTGGTCAGTATAACAACATTTATTAACAGTAGATTCGTAGAATAGACTGATTATTTTAGGGCCAACTACAGCTGACCCTGGTGGCTACAATAGTGACTGTAATATGTGTACACAACTTAGCTCCTAATCATCCTTATGATCTAAAACACAGTTCCTGTATTACATAAATCTCTGATTGTAAAAACAGACCGATCCTAGTTTTAAAGGATTGAGATGTGTTTGTTACAATGTGGTAATTAACAATCCGATAATGCCAATTATAGAAACAAATAGCAAGTATTTATTGTCACATGGCACTATAAGCATAAACATATCTGAGATAATTGATTTATAATATTTAAAAATACGTATTTTGTAAATTTATAATTTTACACATAAAAATATGTGTAAATATATTTTAGTATATGTACATAGCTTCTTCAAATGACATAATGATTCTGAATGCAGTAGATTGTTGAGTGGGTATTTTTTGTAATATAAATTGTTTTTTGGGGGGTATAGTGTATTTCTACGGCCACAAGGAGCGAATTTGCATCTTGCATGGTGTTTTATTGTGGAAATGATTTGTATTCCGAAATCTTTCCTGTTTCTCTGAACAACTCAATTTCACATTTATAAATACGTTTTTTGTAAATGAAATAAATGTATTTATTACTATGTGGATATATATTTGTGGATATATATTTGTGTGTATACTTTGCTAATGGCCATACTTTATATTTGAAACCTGTTGTGTTATTTTAAATAATAAATACAATTTCACTTTATCGCTGACAAGTATTGCACAATAGTCATGACCATTTTGTGATAAAACATTTATGATCGAATCAGCTGTTCCACACCACTCATACAACATTATTAGTGAAAAATTATCATGGTCTTGCATCACTATCTACAAAAAAACATGTAAATATATTATCATATTTACACATATAGTTATGCAGGTATGTAAATGAATGATATTTACACATATCATATACGTAATTTAATAATTAGCATCAATTGTTTAGGAAAAACTGAGAGGATTCGGAATAAATGTAGCGATAATTTCTGACAGTAAATACATCACAATAGATTCTAATTCGTTCCGCATAAGTGTAAAAATGTGTTTACGAAAGAAAAACGTTTTTATGGTTGGCTATTTTGTCGAATAATTCAGCGGTCAATGGTATACATTAATATAGATTTGGTTTTATTGAAAGAAAATAAACATAGATGTGATAATCCATGCCTTCATAAATATAGATGTGCTAATCTATGCCTTTATAAACAAAGATGTGCTAATCTATGCCTTTATAAACATAGATGTGCTAATTTATGCCTTTATAAATATAGATGAGCTAATGTATGCCTTTATAAGCACATATGTGCTAATCTATGCCTTTATAAACATAGATGAGCTAATGTATGCCTTTATAAACATAGATGTGCTAATCTATGCCTTTATGAACATAGATGTACTAATGTATGCCTTTATAAACATAGATGTACTAATGTATGCCTTTATAAACATAGATGTGCTAATCTATGCCTTTATGAACATAGATGTACTAATGTATGCCTTTATAAACATAGATGTGCTAATCTATGCCTTTATGAACATAGATGTACTAATGTATGCCTTTATAAACATAGATGTGCTAATGTATGCCTTTATAAACATAGATGTGCTAATCTATGCCTTTATAAACATAGATGTGCTAATCTATGCTTTTATAAACATAGATGAGCTAATGTATGCCTTTATAAACTTAGATGTGCTAATCTATGCTTTTATAAACATAGATGAGCTAATGTATCCCTTTATAAACACAGATGTGCTAATCTATGCAATTCAGAAACATCCAGAATATGTACTTTCTTTTAAAAAGCTCAATGTATATTTATATGTCTGTTTACCGCGATAAGATTATTTTAAGTTATTTATGATTACTTTGCTTTGTGTTATTTAGATATACAGCTACATTTACAAGGTATTTACCATGTTTACAGGTATTTTCCTTCGGTAAAATAGTATAAGTAAGTTAAGTATCTTGATAACAAACGGTTACAGCATCATCAATCACAGGAAATGTGATTGTTAAATAATATTATGTTTGTCTTCAAAAGGTGATATTTACCTGGCAGAAAAGAAGTTAACACAGCAACTATCATGCCACACCAAAATCCAGAGAAACTGTACCAGAAATGTGACATTGAATATAATATGTGAAGTAAGGATCTGAAAAAGGTGGAAATATTATTCAAATATCATAGTGCGTTTTTTTAAATATTTTTTTTTGATAAATGTATATAATACTATTAACAATAACACAACGCTGGTATGTACTTTCAATTTGAAGTCATCAGAACTATCTTAGTTAGTGTTTTCCGCTTCATTTGATTAGCTATGTTATGGGTGTACGGCAATTATCTATTTAATTATCCTCTGTGCGCGGATCGATGTCAGATTCAGTCCCCGCACTGAAAGGGTTAACAGTGTTAATACTCTAGAGCCGTTTTGAATCTTGTTTTTGTCCTTCAAACAATACAATTTGAAGAAATGATTATTAACCCTTTAATCCCTTACGATGCATTAAAACATCATTTTACATCCCTGAAATCAGCCTTAATTTTCCTACAACTAGGGGTTTTAGAACGAAAATTTCCATAAAACTGGTTTACTAATACATGGCACTTTCTTTATTTTTTACTCACTGCAAGTCGACTAAAAGTCGAGAATTGCGACAGCAATTCGCGGCTTGTAGTGGATGAAGGTGACTATGGTAAATTCAGGATTGAAATGGTTAAATGTGCTACATTGGCAATGTTTTGATTCAAATTAGGTATACACCTTTTTCAATAACAACACGCCACACGATGAGCAGCTCGGAACTGTTTTAATCAGACAATTGTTCACTGCGCAAACTCGTGCAAGCAGTCTATTATTGAGGAATTTTTTCTCACTTCAATTGGCTGAACAAATACCTTAGTGGGTGAAGGGTTAACACTGTTTAAGCATAAAATATTGTGTTTATGAGTGTATTGCTGAGTAAAATACATGCTATTATCATATATGAACCATATGTGGCTAATCTAAGCTCACCTCTATTTTTTTGGGGAAACAGATGGAACGTCATATTTTGGCAATGCCATTCAATTTTATTTTAAGTAGTTATCATTTTCAAAATATCCAGTGTTTTATCCTGGCAATGCCAATTCACATGATTTCAACCATTTAAGCCCTCACGATGCATTAAAGCATCATTCTACATCCCTGAAAACAGACTTACTTTCCCTCCAACTAGGGGTTTTAGAAAGACAATTTCCATGAAACTAGTTTACCGATACATGTCAATTTTCTAAAATTTGTCACCCACTTCAATTCGTCTTCATCCACTACAAGTCGAGAATTGCGACAGCAATTCGCGCTTGCAGTGGATGAAGATGACAATGGTAAATTCAGGCTATAAAAAGGCCAAACAAAAATATTTCACTAACTAACCATCTTGTATATACATGTAAATATTTTTATATGACTTTTATTTGTGTCAATATAAATCTGTCTGTCTGTGTCGGTTTGTCTATAGGCCTACTGAAGAATACTATGAATTATAAACAACTGAATGTAATATGTCGATGCAAGTGGTTCTTTTAGATTTCAAATTTGACCCAAGCTAAACCTACGTTTAATCGGTAATATTTAGTGTTTCATAGATGATTTAAAATTTGACAAGACCCAAGCTGGACCTATTGTCATAGTTTGTACTCTATTCAATTAGCTCACAGCTCACACAATGACCGATTGTCATACCTTTTGCTGTCTTGTTCTGTGTGATCCGATGTATTTATCTGAACGTCTTGATACGATGTAAACCTGTAACAACACTTTACAAGCTCAATACATTTGCATTATGTTCTTTCTATTGCACCATACGACAACACATGTAGCTGAGCAACAACATTATTGCCAATGACCGGATTGATTTTATAAACATATGAGTAGTACCATAAACTTACCTGCTGGTTAGATCTGTTTCTGTTTGGTAATTGTCGGTGGTGTTCAAGTAAAAGTGTGTCGATGTCGCTTTGGTCAATTCACTAGGACAGAGAAAGATACA
This sequence comes from Flabesymbios commensalis, assembly GCA_964017125.1. Lineage (NCBI taxonomy): Eukaryota > Metazoa > Annelida > Polychaeta > Terebellida > Flabelligeridae > Flabesymbios > Flabesymbios commensalis. Next base: position 11,867,910 of record OZ024905.1, read on the forward strand.
CAATGAGCTTGGACATTTGATAATAATGATATTAAGTAACATACCATTGAATATTATTTAATATACATACATACATTAGTCATTTCCTATAACACACAATAAAGTGTTTAGATTATATAGACATACTAATGTGTTCATAACACCGGGTGACTTCAATATATTTGACAGGTCTGAATTCCCCCCCCCCCCCATGTAGTAATACATACGCATATATTTAAACATATTCAACACTGCATGACGCCTAGACAGAGACATAAACGCTATAATGTTCTCCCTTGAATGAATGACAGATGACATGATCTAGCTCCGAGGGGAGGATGTAAGTTAGGTGTATTTCAAATAACACTCACATACATAACTACAATTACCTGTCACACTTTGCAGTGTTTGTTGGTAGAATGTCGCTTTTATTTTGAACCGTCAAACTTCCCAGCACTATCCACGTCACCAAAACCATAGCTGTAACTGCTCCGGCTGCTGTACTCTGTAAAATAGAAAATTATGATTGGTCACTTCAAGAAATGCATCACTCCATACAGCGCATGCGTGAATTCTGACCGATTAATTAGCAATATATAGTAATTCAAATTGTCAATGATAAACCCTTTTGCTCTTGCATCTATTGTTCATCATTGTTTTTTTTGTCAAAGTATGCATTAGATAGACGTCACATTCTACCTAAAAAGTGTATAACCAAACATTTGGAAAGTTAATGTTTGAACACTCATTCATTTCCAAAAACTGTGATATAAACTGCCAATAGAACAGATTGAAAACCATTACAGTCGTCTTTAGCACTCAAAGGGTCAATACAAATGGTATAATTAGTGTCAACGAAGACGTTCATAACTTTAATGTGTTATATAATAGGTACGTGTAACTATAATTCATACGGGGAAATCACTTTAAGCCTTAAAGGTCTCAATTAAATAATTTAAATTTTCAGCTATAAATAATTTAAGTTGTGTTCAGCTACCGCGACTCACAACTTCAAGTGGTTGACAAATGCCCACATTTGTTTATTTTGCCAAAAAAATTTGCAATTCAGTTTATGGGCTAATAATATTGATTAAGTAAGGTGTAAGGGCTAATTTACCATGATATATGAATTGTGTAAATAGAAATAGCTAGTGATAACAAGCTCCATGTAAACTATACCTTCCAGTTGAGTCGTGGAACCAGTGCACTACCGATAAAAAGAACTAGCAAAGCAGGACTAATCACACCAATCGTCTTATACAAAATCTGAAATGTAAACAATATCAATTTTGTAATAGGCCTACTAAAGAAAAAATAACTGCGAAAAGATGCATATGCTTTGGACGATAATGTAGACATGGTATAACAGTATGCATAATAGTTTCAATGCCGGCCCGATGGCTTATTCGGTACTGAGTTCGATTCTTTAAATGTTTATCATCGAGACTGTGCATATATAGTGCTCCAAACTTATCAAAGACCTAAACTGTGATGTCTATGAACTATGGTACTGTGAACTATAAAGATGATTAAAAACCTTACAGTCATCCGATAAGAGTAGGGAATAGTTACGACTTATGGCTTCTTTCTGTCGCGATATTGCCATGATTGTGCAGAAAACGATGCAAAGCAATATTCGCTCACTCTAATATTTTCAACGTGATTTACAATCGATTCTACATAATTAGTATATTTTAGTGTTACTTTAAATTTCTAGTTGATCATTCTCGTCATCGCCATGTATCCTGTATGGTCTACATTTGAACAGCACTGTTCTCCATGTATAGGATAAAGCCCGAAGAGCTCTACATGCTTTGATGTGAAAAAGGTGGAGGCCGAAAAACGAGGCATTTTCACAGCTAAGAATGTAAAGTTCAGAGAGTTTTAACTGATTTAAAACACATCCGACCCTAATGAGGATCCCTCATAATCAACAGCTCGGTCACACCTAATTAATTGTAGTACCACAGGCCTACCATTATAATTGGTCTGTACTTGGCCAACAATAATTCTCCATTTCCGGTTTAGAATGTAGTGGTCAGACAAAGAAAATAATGTATAATGTGGTGTGTTTTAAATATATGTTATTGGCTTAAGTGAAGACACATTATTCACAGCAATCATGCATACAAATTACACATCACTTCAATAATTGAAATTACATTTTTCATACTAGGGCCTACTATTCAGATTTGGTAAATTTGTTTGAGCTACATAAACTTCACCAAATAACTGACCAGCAGAATGGTTCCTCCCATTGCAGCAACACACAATCCGCAAAGAATAGCCAGTCCACCACTTACAGCAGCTAAACACAAAAATGGATGTATTATAGTGAGTGAATAGCCCAGGTCTAAGAACATCGACTAGTATGGGAGAATTTGACTTAACCGTGCACTGAAATATTTACCTTTTCTCCTTCTGTGGTCTATTAAAGCATACTTATCATGAAAGAGCCGTATTCCAAGCTGGTATGATGACCGTTTAAAATGGCCGTTACTGTGTCATCTTTTAACAAGTTTAATACCTAAAAAACATTCTTTAGGAACACATTTTACGTTATGTAATGCATTGCGGTGATTTTAATTGAAGAAACGTCTCCGGCCCTGACTGACCTAGCTTCTCGACTAGGCTCTATTAGGTATACACCACAACTTCGTAGGGTATCTACATCTTTAAAAACAGCAACCACGAAAATCACGGGACCTACACGTTAATTAGTCATGTTTGTGGATATGATGAAGAATTGAGAGGTAGTCCAGCCTATCATGTTTGTTCATATGCTTAATAAACAAAATAAAACATCGTTTTCTGGAAATTGAAACACGTATCGTAGCTGTTACAGCTCTGACCGTTACGATATCCCTTCTAATTTTCAGACAACGATGTATTATTAGATAATATTAAAGCGTTACAGCGGTTGATAATTACATGAGGTCAATATTTTATTTTACTGCATTTTGCATTTTGTTGTCAAATTATTGAAGAAATAGTATTTGTCACCAGTTTCGATGACTTCTGTAACTCATCCAGTGAGCAGAGTTATATGAAACAGGTAACAAACAGAGAATGACAAGAGTCTATGGAACTGTGAACTATAAACATGTGTTTAATAAAAAAAAATGAATAAATTGTGCAACTGCCAAGGTTTGAGTAATTTAGTACATGATTTAGACCTGGTAGTGTAATACTGAAGTGACCACGATAACTGGGATTTCCACAAGTAATATTAAAACATGTAATGACTTACTGATTAACTTGGTTATTAAAATTTTACGATTTTCTGGTATGGAAGATAGCTTGTCCTTGAGCAGATCTTCCCAAATCAAAGCTGCTAATCCACTCAGCGATGACGTGGTGTTGCTAAAACAACAAGTAGTTCTTGACGTTATATCAGCATACTGATCAGGGACCGTCATTCAAATTACAGATTTCAAAATAAAAGAGACTGTAATAAAATAGTTTGGTTATCTTTTCTATTCACCATTTGTAAATTTCTGTCTAAATTAATAAGTAAATTCTTAGAGTACATTAATTTACAAATGTGTAATTGACATTTGTACATTCTTAAAATACAGTTTTCATGTTCATGTGAAAATCAGTCATTGTTTACGATACATTCATGTTGAAATCTATCATAAACTCACATACATTTTTACGGTACATTTTATGTATTATTTATTTACGAAGCTCTTACAGTAACTCGTGTAGCAGTTATCTAGTGCGACCTAAGCCAGTTATTACAGTGTACATATAAGCTCTTACAGCAAATTGTATGGATAGTAAATTCAGTAAAATGTTACAGTATATCCACGTCACAGTTGTATGATTTAACTTTAAATTAGTTGAGAAGTCGGTGGCTGAATAGGAGCCCCGGTTGATTTAACAACAAGTATACAGATTTAAAACTGAATAGTACATAAAATAATATCGTTAGGATAGGCCTACGGCCGGTATCCTATTATGTTTATTTTGCCTAGTTTGTGTCCTTTTTAGAGGAAAGAGGGGTGCTGTATGGAGGTAACGGTTGACATTTCTGTACACTAGTCCTTACGAACATGTGTAATATAACGTTTGAGATCCCCAGGTTAAGTATTTTCGTGTTTAAAAAGTCTTCAAAAAAATATATTCACGATTATATTTGTGGTTAAAGAGCCCTAAAGGTTTTTTGTTTGAAATAATGTTGGCCCAGCGTCGCAGACGGTGGCCCCACATTATTTCACACTTGGGCCAATGTATCATGTTATCAGGGTACCGTAGTGGCTTTCTGGGAGATAAAGCGTCAGCGCACTTGTATGGCAGTCAGAGCAAACACCGGGACAATCACCCAATTCTTTTTCAATGTTGGGCCAGCATCGAATACGATTGACCGGCATTGAAACAACAATGGGCTGCGACGTCGACCCAACATTGTACCGGTATTGGGAGGATTGGCTTACATTGTGTGTACCAGGTACATCGTATAGACGCGTACACTGACTTATCAGTAGTAGACGTGCAGCTGGTTCTCATTTAGACCCATATTTAAGGAGTTTAAGGCTCAGAATGTAATAGGGGCAAATTATAGTTCATCTTATTGGACATTTTCTCCTCTCTGCAGTGGTGATTGCTGTGGAGCTGTTTGAATGGGAGAAATTGGTGAAAATTGAGCTCAAACTCATGTACCCGCAAAATGTAATGATTATTTTGTGTACTGTTTTGTTTGATTAACCCGAAGTGAATTTGTTATAATGTAAACGTTCCGCACGTAATATTACCACATCATCAACTATTTTTCTGATAAAATCATCCTTTTTCCAATGGTGTCTCATGTGATCCTCTATTTGTAGCAGAAATTAGTTAAAATTGATATTAGAAATTTGTACCGTAAAATTATGTAACCGCTTTCTATATTTTTAAAAAATAACCACGATTAAATTAATTTGTAGAAAATGGTATGGTTTAGAATGTAATAATTGCATTTTAAACGCTCTATGGTACAGTCACATTCGTGTGGCACTTTAGGAAAGGTAATTTTTTTTAGAAATTGGCGCAAATATTAGTGTAAACATGTGTATTTGATCCCTATTTTTGGCGATATTCAGCTTCTGAATCTTGATCTTTATTTCGTACTCTTAGTACATGAACATAGTATGCAGTGTGTAATTGAATAATTTTGTGCAGGTAATACAATTCAGTGTATGATACAATTAATTATCAAGACAGGAAAAATATAGTAACTGATTAAGTTCATCCGACGTAAAGTTGGTGTTTTTCTGATCTCGCATGCATAATACGTCATTAATAGCTCCGGCTGACATCATATCGGCTGATATGGGACTATTTACATCAATTATTGTATTCGTCAAAAAAATAGGTCAACAATATTATACTTGTCCATACTTATACTTGTCCAAATTTGTGATAAAATTAAGGCTGTTGCTGGCCGCGGAACGGCTTCCACGTAACCATAGCAAAGCACACAATTTAACACATGTATTATCACTCTTGAGGTTATTTACAAAAAAGTTTAAAAAACGTAGATGTAATTGTCCGTCGACCGGTATATCGTTACAAATGAGGTGAAGCAGATTATTATGAGTTCCATATGGAAGACCCAGTAGGCGTCAGATACATTTACGCCAAGTGGTATAAAACAGTTCAACATGTTTGGACGAAAAATCCCACAGTACACTTCCGTATAAAGACATACAAAAAACTTTAAATAAGAAGTATTTAGTTTCACTAAAAGTGAATTTGAATACTGCAGACAAGACGTTTACTCTTTTGATAAAATCATTAGTGATGTTCTTAATGCATTCTTGTGATATATACTTGATTTGAATGTGTATATAATGTGGTGGCCATTCATGGTGATCAGACGTCTTTCTCACAGCGCTCAACAAAACTCCTCATTTTACGAAGTTATTCGCTATTTCGTGAAAAGATAAGTGTCATAATAGCTAATAAACACATTTTAAATGTACTAGATTATATAAATTAAAATTTAAAGGGAAAAATTAGACTTAAAAGTAAAGATTAATGTGTGGATATTTGCCGGTGAGCGATAATGGACGCACAATTGAGACACGTATAGGCTACTGTGTACACGCCGTAAGTGTGTACACAAACCAACATCAATCCAAATAATTGTAATTTAAAACAATCAACTTCTTTGCATATTTTTGCGCCAGTTATTCTTTCTGTTTGTCAGGACAAGGTTTGTACCGGTATCTTATCTACTCCTGATCATTTGACGGATAAAATGGAGAATTTTGATGAGAAATCAATCTGGCATACGGCACCAGTCCTACATAGTCTTGATAAACGCACCAGTCCTATTCTCGCTCAGATAGATCTTCTCTCATACAGTGAACTAGTGAACGAATTAGCGATTGAAATTGAAGACGATATGATTCTCGAAGCTAGAGAGATCGTGTTTAATGACGCATGTAGACAATACTTGTGCGAGCTATCAAATGACATTCACCCTAATCTACAACCGAAGAATAGACGAATGGGGCCGACTGATTCATATATGCGAAGTATCTGGTCAATTTGCTGAGATATGTATCAGGCATCTCTACGCATTTCCCCAAAAGTGTTCTCTCGGAATTAAAAACTTTTATTAGCATAAATAAAATCAAGGCCACGGACAGAAATGAAACACTGCACTCCGAAACACGTGCGAATTGCGAACTCACTCAAGTCACGGCTGATCGCGCACGTACCACTGGACTTGAAGAGATGGACACCGACATAATATCTGTGCACCCTTTGAGTCCAAGAGTCGACACAAATAATCATGTGATGTACATCAGTGACAGCAACAGTGTCCATAGTGTCAGTACAGATAGTGAGCAGAACTTGAGCCCTTCACCACGCAACTCTGCTAGTGTTAGTGACATCAATCTTCAAGACATTACCGAACAACTTGGTGAGATTCAGGCCGATTTGTTAAATTCTAGCATTGTGAGTACGGTAAATTCAAACTCGGCAAACTCAAAAGTGGCAATGGGTCTGACCAAAGTTTCGACACTGGCACTGACAAAGGCGAAGATCAACATCCAAAGCAAAATTGTAATGCCGACTTAGACCTAGAACGAGTTATCGAACAACTAGAATAGACCCGTGCTGAGTTACAAAATGCAAACAATGAGAAAGAATATCTTGGATACAAATTAAAAGAAAGTAACATGCGGATCCGTAATCACAAAGGGTCAATTAGGACTTTTACGCAGCAACTTAAGACGATTTTTTTTTTTTACAAAATTGGACAGACAAAATGTATTCCACCTGGAAGAATAATTAAGATTAAAACACGAGATTGCATGGTTGACAGACAAGCCAGAAAACAAAAACATACCGGGTGTTAAACTATCAATTAATGAAAGCCCTGATATTGAGGATCAAGTTTCACAGTAATATCACAAAAAAAAGAAAATCAACAAACAAAATAGCACTGTGAAGAAATGCAAAAAGAAGAGCATAACATCAACCAAGCACTCTAGAACGTGTACTCCAGCACCTCAAGCTACTGAAGTCAAAGGCGTAACTTCGAGAAGGCCCGGAATCCCAGCAGTGATTCAAGTATCAACAGAGCCGAAAATGAAAAAAAACTGCCACAATGGGGAAAACTACGATTATTAGCAGTTCTCTTGGTGCCGGTATAGGTATTCGCTTTAAAAATAGGATCAGGCAAACATGTGCATATGTCAAACGTGGTGCCTCTACTGACAGAATTCATAAAGACCTAGATTTAAACGCTGGATACAATGACAGTGATAAATTAGTTTCCCTATGCGGAATCAATGATTTGGCAAATAATACACTTGGACAGACTGTTATCAAATATGACAATCTCCTAGACAAGGCGCTGGCTCTAAATCGAAAAGCCTAGACATATGTTGCAGGATTACCACTACGTTAGGCCATACCTGAGATAAATGACAGCATATTAAATCTGAATGCTTACCTTGAGCATAAGTCAAAGAAATTAGGTAGAATAAATTATATTAACAACAACATCTTCACTCGATGCCGCAAGATTCACTACAGCGTAGATAAACTACATTTAAACAACCAAGGGAAAGATTTGATGGCACGTAATATTGAAATGATGGTAAATTTTCACACACCGAAGAACTTTCCTCAGAGTTAGTGATCAATTTTCCGGACAATCACGTGCCTAAAAATTCGCCTAAGTGTCATCGTGTGAACTTACTGTCTTGGAACATTCGCGGAATAACGGATATATTACAAAACAAACAGCTATGTGAGTACATTTGTCAGCATGATATCGTTTGTTTAGTTGAAAGTATGCTAGACTCTCAGAAGACTATCCACTTCTCAAGTTATACTGTGTATAATTTTGCACGGCAAGTGAGACATAAAAAAGCGAAGCGCTGTTCTGGTGGTATAGCTATTTTAGTTGTTAATCGGCTGACCAAACATATCGAAATTAAAAGAGTAAATGAGTGCTTGGTGTGGATCACATTTAAGAGCAGTGTTAATACAAATACTAAAAAAAGAATAATGATTGGTATCGTTTATGTACCACCAACAGATTAGAGTTATAATGGCATAAAGCAAGATATTTTTGACATTATTGAACTCGAATATAGTAAATGTGCAAACAATTATGACATTTTTCTGTGTGGGGATTTCAATGCCCGCACAAGCACGTGACCGGATATTATAACAGATGAATTTACTGCTTTTAACGGTGGTCAGCCAAGCTTTGCATGCTCTAATATCTTAGCCGATTCACAGCGTTATAATCTGGCCACTAAGGCAAACACCTATGGTAAACTGTTATTAGAACTTTGTAAAAATACAGGTCTTATTATTGCAAATGGTAGAATTTACCAGGATAAACACAGAGGCTCTTTTACATACTATAATAGAAATGGTAAAAGTGTAATAGATTATATGCTATTTGACCCAAACTGCTATAACAGACTTTGCAGTAGCACCTAAATTAGTCGAATCCGACCATTGTCCTATCGAGTTTGGCCTGGAAATTGAACCACTTTACAATACACATAAATCCGTGAAAGATTATGACCATGTAACTGTGTATAAAGCTTATGATAAATATATCTGGAATGCATCGCGAACTGAGCAATATAAAATATCTCTACGAAGAGATGCATGTAATAATATAATAGATCAACTGATAGTACATGCAAACACTGATCGATCAAGCGATTATATATGTAGCCTCATACATAAGCTTATCACCTGATCACTACTGCATCTTCTGGCATTTTAAAAAAAGGCAACAATAACAAAAATAACAGATCCATGAAACAGATGACAACCAATGCCTGGTTTGATTCTGTATGCGATAAGCTTAGAAAAACTATAAATACTTATGCAAAGCGGTCGAATTTAACTCACACCGAGAACACCATAACTTATGCAACAATTACAAACGCATGATCCAAAGAAAAAAGCGAGACTATAATACAAACTTGAAAGTAAATCTTGAAGAGATGTGTAGTAACAATCCAAAAGATTATTGGGGTTTCTGGAAACGCCTGCAACGGCAGAACCTTAGCGAAAGCACAATTGAACTATACCAATTTTACAATTGTTTTCTAAAACAAAGTGAGCCACCTACCGGTCAAAACGCAAATACAAAATTCAAAACTATACAATAAAAAAATACCTATTGATAGATATAATTACGACATATCGAGTGACATTCTCAATGGTAAAATTCAATTGGACGAAGTAGAGAAAGCTCTAGGTAGAATAAGAAAAGGTAAACATGGTAAAGCGTCGGGAATTGACGGAATTCCGATTGAGTTATATTCTTCGGACATTAAATATTTCACACCTTTACTGACAACATTATTTAATACCATTTTCGATTCGGCAGATTATCCAGATGACTGGGCACAAGGGTTGATATACCCAGTTCACAAAAAGGGTGATAAGTCGGATCCACAGAACTATCGGAAAGTTTCTCTGATTCCCTCTCTTTCAAAAGTTTTTGAATCTGTACTCGAAAATAGATTGTCATTCAAAAACTTAGTGTGCCGTGAGGATGATCCGTTACAAAGAGGCTTTAAAAAAGATTGTAGGTCATCTGATAATTTATTTGTGTTGTACAATCTGGTTGAAACGCAAAAAACACGTAAAAAACCGCTCTACGTTTGTTATATAGATTTGACCAAAGCTTTCGATTATTTAAACAGAGATGCACTAATCCTGAAGGGGGGATGGGTGTCACCTCCGCGTGGTCCCCCCTGGGCAACTTCTCAGAAGGCCAAGCACACCCAAACGTTTTTGCCTTTTACCTTTCATCGAACCAGGTTTTTCTATTTTTTGAGACTTGAAGTTTTTTGTGTTTGCTTTCCGGTGGTTCAGGGTTTTTCACTGAGGTTGTTATGTTTATTTTCGAATAGTTTTCAGTTCAAACTCTTTATATATTCTCTATATATTCATATTTATATATTTTTTCATTGTACTTGTGGTGCCTAACAATGCTCTCACGGATTCTGATCGCTCTGTCGTGCTAACTGTCGATGACAGACCCGATCCCCAGCTGTGGGGGCATTGTAGGTCTACTCATAATTCCGCTATGATTTTTTTTTGTGTTTGCAGTGGTTTCTCTTTGGCATCTTGGTGGTGGACGAGATGTCCGAAAGAAACCATTGCCATATAATTATTTTTTCACTTCATCGTTTTAATGGTTTCTCTGTGGCATCCTGGCGGATAATGCAGCATGTCATAGAGAAGCCATTGCCGTACAATTAGCCTGTGGTGACTTACGGTGTCCTCACGGTTCGTGATCGCTCTGTGATGTTCTTCAATATCACAGACCTTATTATCAACTGTGGGGGCACTGTAAGTCTTTAATTTTTGTAAATTTTTTGTGGTTTAATGATTTCTCTGGCCATACTGGCCGAAAGTGAAGTAAAGAAGACATTTTACTTACTTACTTAACATGCTTAATCATGTTAATGGTTTCTCTGTTCATTGTTTATGTCAATAATATTTATGTCTAAATGGGTTTACTTTTTTTGATTATAGTATATAGTATTATAGTATATATTATATATTTGTTTTGACAATGACACTGTTTTGTGACTTTCAATTATAATTGTTTTTGTCATCGTTTTCTGTTAATTTATATTGTGTATCGGCGCTGTTTAAGATTATTAAGAGTGTATATATATTCAATACGCATCATGTTATCGTCAGTCGTTTTTATCTGAATGCCTTATTGCGGACATACTGTTATCAGTTTCGTCTTTTTACCTTATCACTTTTGCTGTTCAAGATATCATATTATTTTAGTCTGAATTGTCATTTAAATGGCCATACTGGCCGAAAAATGACGTAAAAAAGATATTTTACTTACTTACTTACTAATCCTGAAACTGCAGCAGCGCAATGTCGACGGAAAATTTCTGAATACAATCAAATCTTTGTTTCTTAAATCTAGCAGTCGAGTTAAGTGGAATGGCAAGATTAGCAAGCCTAATAAAAACCGTTATGGTGTCATGCAGGCGGGTGTCTTAAGCCCCAAACTTTTCAATGCAGGATCTCGGAAAATATTTAAATCTAAATATGGTCTGAAGATAGGAGACATATACCTTGCGTACCTCCCATTTGCGACGACATAGTCCTCTTTTCAGAATTTGCAGAGAGCCTACAGGCACAAATTGACTAATTTTACAAGTACTGTGAAATATAGAATCTGATAATAAGCATTGCTAAAACAAAAATAGTGATTTACAACCAAATTTATGCTAAACATTCATTTTCTTTCACACTGGCCGAAAATACACTTGAAATCGTGGACAAATATAAATATTTAAAACTTTGGTGTAGTGATAATAAAAATATATTTGTAAAAAAACTATTCGTATCTAGCTCAACAAGCTCGCAAAGCAATGTTCACAATTAGAAATTATAGTCACAACATAGAAAATCTAACGCCAAAATTGTCTTTAAAAGTATTCCAAGCCCAAATAGAGCCAATACTGATGTATGGTAGCGAGGTACTATTTATTGGTAAAGAAATATCGGACTTTGAGACAGTCCATTTATCATTCTTGAGGAGTCAAACAACAAACCTCATCAGTTACTATTTATGGGGATACAGGAAGGTATCCCCTCTTTTTAAAACAACAAATTCTAGCTTTGAAATACTGGATTCGCTTGATCTCCTTGCCTAGAAGCTGTTATTTGAGAATCGTGTACAACTCACTGGCGTCTCTTGACTTTATTGGTGAAACAAATTGGTGCTCTCACATCAGGCCATTATTATTCCGAACAAACCATCGCGACGTATGGGAAAATCATAGGGTAGAAAATGCCAATCGTCTCATCAAACAAGTTAAATTATGTTTGAATAATACATATAAAGTTGATTGGTCTATCAAAGTCCGAAACTCAATAAAATTACGAACGTACATAAAGTTCAAATTCGAACACTCGCTAGAAGAATATCTGTTTTACATCCCCGACACAAGGTGGATGAAGGCACTATCAAGATTCAGAATGAGCTCACATATGCTAGAAATTGAACGAGGAAGGCATGTCGAGCCGCAAAAACTACCACTAGAACAGCGCATATGTACATCAAATTCTATTGATGACGAAATTCATTTTTTAATTACTTGCTCTTACTTCGCTACGCAGCGAACTAGTTTACTTGCCGAAAGCAAACTACTCAACAGTGAATTTGACTCACTCTCAAACGATGGCAAATTTATATATATTATGTCATCTACACATCGACCTTTAGTAATATGCTTAGCAAAATACACCTATAGCTGTTTTCAAACCTTAAGCGTGTCGCGTACCTCCGCTTTATAAAACGATTGTGCCGTAGGGTGACTGGTGCAGCTGGTGATTCTTTTAATCATCCACTCATGAAATCATCCATGCTGTCGGGGGATCACCACTGTGGTATCAGCGACTGGTGCGGCTGGTGATTCCTCTAATCATCCACTAATGAAATCATCCATGCTGTCGGGGGAACACCACTGTGGTATCAGCGACTGGTGCGGCTGGTGATTCCTCTAATCATCTTGGTGTTTCGAGCTGACGTCAGTCAATGCATTTTTTAGATTGTTTTTTTAACATGTTCAATGTAACTAATATTATTATTTTCTAATATTATTTTATGTAATTACTTGGTTTCTACGCTTTCCAGAGGGGTTTTTTGCTATATGCAGTAGCTATTTTATCTGTGGTTTTAGTGCGGGAAACTTTAAAATATCATGCCAATGCTGTTTAACTGTAGGTTATTTTAAATAGTTACCATGCATATTTTCTTTAACCTGTGCTTGTTTTAGTATATAATGTCGTTTAATTTTACCATGTTTAGGCTAACTTAGCATGCATATTTTACCGAACAAATCCTGTTGTATATAGTCTTGTACATATGTTCATTTTAATGACGCATAAGTCTGCATAGACTTACCGTCGTCAATAAATATCTATCATATAAAAAATACTGCAAAACACGAAAATTAATTGTTAACATAAATACAGAAAAGGTGTTTAATAGAGCACACTATATTCAAGGTGTATGCAACATATCCCCGAGCTACAACCCTCCTTAACCACATTAAAAAGAAGTATAACAAAATGATAAACCTCCACGTCTAAGCATTATTATTAAGGTAAATATTAGGATTATGTGGCCGATATCCCGTGCTATGTGTGGATCATTTTTTAATCAATGCGGCTGAAAATGAACTACGTCATGTGCAGAATGGTATATATATTCCCAGTTCAATGGGTATCACTACTGTATATTGCAGTCTTGTACAATAAGGTGATGATAATGTCGACATAAACTGTCAAACAATTGATGGAAAGAATACATTACATGCAATGGCGCGGGTATTGTTTCAAGAACAGGCAACAGATAAAGCCCCAACTCAGGAGATAATTTCTTGTGTGCCAGAAAAATATATTATGTCAAATGAAATTGAATCTCTAATAAAAATATACCCATTTGCAGACATCCCGTTCCAGTATGCATAATAATTATGCCTGGATACTTCTCCGTCTACTCTCCCATGGACAGATCCCGTTACCGAGTGGATATGAAGCAAAGGACACTGCCATTCCTTTTTGGTCAGGATACCCGTCATTAATCGCTGTGAAACACTCATCTCGCACTGTGGTTGGATATTCACCAATAGTAGATGCCAAACCCGCAGATATGTCAACAGTGTATACAGTCATGGAAAAATGCACAGAAATATCGCATGCACTTGGTCGGTCATTTTCTGTGCAAACAATGGACCAACAACTGTATTGTATAGCAAAGCAAGTTATGTGGCATTTACCAGTTGAACTCAACAACCACACTATGCGACTTGGTAGCTTTCACACACAGTTTTGCTTTATTTCATCAATTGGTCAGCTCTGGGGTGATGTTGGCTTACGTGAAATTATCATTGATTCTGATGTGCATGCATCTGTCACTGTTGATCAAATGCTGTCTGGAAAACAATACAAACGTGCTGTACGTGGTTTGATATCAATTGATGTACGAAGCACTAATGAGGTGTTACATGATGTCTTTTTTCAAGTGGTGTGAGAATGAGCAGTTGGAAACAATGGAAAGAAACAAGTGAAATCGTTTGTTAGTGCAACACTAACAGTAGGTGGTACAAACTATTTGTACAGTCCCATAAAAAAATCATATGTAAAAACATTTGCTCTCATGAAACAGAAAATAAGTTCCCAATCTGGAACAAAGTTCGCTGCAGTGAACCCAGAGCTTGTGTTTCGAAGAACTCTTGTTTTTTCATAATATCGTGATGACTTATCTTTGGAAAAAGTCATGAGCCACCCGATTGGAGCTGTACCATCAATCATGTTCCACGAAACCATTAGAACAAATGCTAATTCAGAACTAACGTCAGTACTAAAGAATCAAGCTGCATTAGTCTGTGAGATTTCTGTGGTACCGTCCAAAACCGTATACATCAGAGATGCAATGGATTTGATACAAATGATTGATGGAAATCAGCATAAAACATTTGATGATTTAGGAAAGTTTTATGCCAAATTATTACTGCAGCATTTCAACAAAGCAGATACTGTGATAGAAGTAATTTATAGGTACAACACCAAACTCTCGGTAAAAGCCGATGAACGTGCACGCAGAGCTGAATATGATGCCAACAACAAAATATACAGTGTTCATGGCGGGCGTCCAGTGCCACCATGGAAAAAATTCCCAGAAGTTTTCGTTAACAAGCAATGCCTGATGCAATTCCTTTGTGGTTACTCATCAAATGCTGGCCAGGATTTTGTTCACAAACACCCAGCTAAATCAGTATATCTATATGTTGGGGGGGGGGGGGGGCGGTAATGGAGAAGAAGTTACCCATATAACATCAAAGGGCACACCAAAACCAAGTAATCTCTTTAGCTCACACGGAGAAGCTGATACTAAGATGATATTCCACGCCATAGATGCCGACATCATGTTTGAGAAGAGTCATGAAAAATGACAAATAATAATTATTATTCGATCAGCCGATGCAGATATGCTAGTCTTGACACTTTATTATTACCAGCATATGTACAATACCTCACAGCTTTGGATACAGACAGGAATCGTTACAGCCACGCAAGACAAACGACGTTACATACCTGTGCATTACATGTCCGAGAGTTTAGGTGGGGTACTCTGTAACATACTCCCTGAAGCACGTGCCTTAACGGGATGTGACACAGCTTCAGGTATATATGGGATTGGTAAAAAGACTCATGAAAGTCATCACCAAAACCCCAGAGAACTTTAGTGATGCGTCATTAGAGCAGGCTAGGAAGCTAGTTTCCAGGTGGTATGATCAACGAGGTAAGGAATACAATTACCATCATGACTTAAACAAGTTGAGGACTCGCATGGCCAAGCAAAAAGACTTTTCAGTTTTCTTCAACATGTAAAACGTGCAGCATGGCAAGCCCGGGTACAGAAAGCAGCACATGTTGGGTTTCCTGATTTGGGAACTAGTCGAGACTCCATTTCTGAAACGAAGCCTAGCCATTAGTAGAATATGGAGACATCCTCATTCTTATAGGACATTTCCCGCAGAATGAGAAAATCACTGTCTCCAAGCTGAAACATAGTCCGATAACTGTCAAATTATCAATTTTCAAAATGGCCGCCAAAAAAATGCTGTAAAAAATAAAATCATAATAGCCGGCCTAAAAATACATTCAATCGCTATCTTATCACTAATATATTAGTGCCGAATGTATTGCCGGCACAATTTGTAATTTTTTACTCATATAAATTGTCCAAATTCAAGATGGCCTCCAAAATTGCTGACAAATCGTGTTTTTGATCAGCACTTTCAAATCACGCACACGGGCAAAGGTGATTTCACTAAACCAGTTGAGCATATGTGTATTTAGTAAGGTTATCCATCTGAGAGTATGGCAAATGAAATGGTAGTGGTTGAAAAGGTCACCAGAGGTCATTTAAATTCATCATCCAAGGTCATTTCAAAATATAAGGGTGATTTAACTAAAAACATTAACCAAGTTTGTGTCTGGTATAATTGGAAAGGTTATTTATCTGGCACGTGGGAGTCTGCCAATGCACATTAAGATGCTGGCAGTGGTGGGATTGGACACCAGAGGTTATTGAAGGTCACTAACCAAGGTCATTTGAAGAGATACATTTACTTTATTGTGAAGTGTGATCAGGTCTGTGTTTTTTTATCTATATCGGAGTATGGGCAATGGGTGTTGAAGTGTCAGTAGCAGTATTATATGTCCCTAGAGGTTATTTTCAGGGGTGCAAATTCAACTAAAGGATTCACTAGCCCAGAGCAAAGTCCAACTAGCCATTACCATTTTTTACTATGTATTTGTAAGGAAAATCCACTAGCCCTTAAATTATTTCACTATATCGGAGTATGTGCAATGGGTGTTGAAGTGTAAGTAGCAGTATAATATCCCACTGGGCACACGACGTTATTGCAACGATTCAACGTCCCAACAACGTCGTGTGTCGATGGGGATGTTCCCAGAAGTTATTTTCAGGGGAGCGAAATCCAACTAGCCCTTACCATATTTTACTATGTATTTGTAAGGGAAATTCACTAGCCCTTACACTATTCCACCAGCCTCTCGTTACCGGGCTAGTGCGAATTTGTATCCCTGAGTTTAGATCATTACCCAAAGGAATTTGAATTGATAAGGGATGCAACTGTTCATCTTCATTTGTAGCATCCTCTTCCAGAATCAAATTACAGACACTATTAGAATATAGTGATGCAAAGCAAGTTTAATATGACGGTATAGACTAGTACATGTATATCATATTTATTGTGTTCAGATCACCCTCGCTACCTTCTTCATCTGTATGTATAATCCAATTTTTTCACTATAATTATATAGTAGTGATTATTGAGTAAATCAATGTATTATAAATTTAGGAGGAAGAGGGAGAACTGGGGCAATAAATAGTTCTAGGCATCGGATAAACTTTTCTCTTCGCTAGTGTCCCACTTCTCCACGTACGATTCCAGTACGTCTTCATCAACTGGATTTTCATTGTGTAAATGTGTTTATATACTGTTTTAATCTTTCACACCTCTTTACAATACCCATTATTTCTAGTATCGATGTATCTAAAGAGATATATGAAATTGTCCCACTTTAGCCCATCAGCTGTTCCACTTTTTACCGAGCCGTCACTCTTAGTCACGTTTGTATATTTTTGGCAGGTGGGAAATGTGCTTGCCATTACGTATCACTAAAATTGTAACTAATAGTGTGTAACAATATTCTACAATCTACATTCTGGGTACAATCAAACTTACCAAAGTCATAAAAAAACATTAAGTAGGATGGAATGACGACAGCGAAATCGTATCTCAGTTCTTCTGGCTCTTCCATATTCTCCTAAATTATCTGAGGTACATAAGCTTCCACATCTTGATTCTGGTTTTGTCAATACTACAGCAAGATAATGAGTTGGGCGCACTCCGTTTTGCGATGAGATAGTTGCATCACAGTTTTATAATAAGAATCTGACCCTCTAATACATGACTACTGCACAATAGCAACAACTGCTGATGCTTTGAAGCGCTTAACTGTACTTCACTACATTAACATATGTGTTAATGTCACATTATATTACCATACCTACCGGTATAAGGCTCTACAAAAATATTTAAGATGTTAAATTCATGCTCATTTTATTAATTGACAATGAAAACATATGTTTCATAGATCTAAAAAAATATATTATATTGGTAAAAGTTTACTTTTAGGTAATGTTTTAATTTTTGCTTTTTTTTGTATAACACCAGAAAAATCTCTAGCGTATTTTAAAAAAAATAGCAAATTCAAAAATAAAAACAGTTTATTTTTTTAAAATTTGATCGTTTTTATAGCTTAAATGTAATAGCCAGTCCATATTTTGTGGCTGATGTGGGTGATTCGCCGCCCAAAGATTTTTGTTTGTGTATTCAAGCCAGGTTAGTGCACTTTTATAATAATTTAGCAAAAAAAGGGGTGTTTGAGCAAAAAAAATGGCCTGAGGGAAAAAAACCCTCAAACTACAGCTACAAATTGGTTCTCCTTCCTTTGGTGCAGCTTTTATTACATTTTAAACCATTTTACCCAATTTAGGGTACTCAGTTTAATAATTGGTCAAAAAACGCGCAATGGATCCACCACTGCTTTGATTAAATAAACTGCTAAAACAATGCTAGACAGTTTTGGTATATTAGTATACCATTATGCAGCTTTGTGCAAAATGTATAGCTTTAATCATATTTTGAGCTATTTTACTCGATTCATGGTATTTTTTATATTAATTTGTCGAATAACAGGGGTCCCCCCCCCCACACCTTGTGTATCCGCCCCTGTCTTGACTAAATAAACTGCTAAAAGCAATAATAAACAGTTTTGTGGACATTTCTGGTGAAACATATATTTTTCGAAATAATAACTTTATTGAAAACAATAAAGGGGGTTGAAAATGCCCTGAACAAAGCTCATGCAGTACAGCTACAAGGTGGTTCTGCTTCCAATATAGATCAGTATAGTTATTCTAGTCCAGCTCTGTAACAAATTTGGTGCTTTTAGCACGATGAGAACGATTCTCCCAAAATATTAATCAAATCCGCTGAACTAATACACAGGTTATTATGGAAAGACCATTTGGCAGCCATTTTGTGAGCCATTTTGAATTTTGACAATTTAAATGAGCAATAAAGCAAAAGTAATGCCAGCAATGATTTGTGCATCCATAGATTTGTAATATTAGAGGGTTTGAATGGAATTTTAGGCCGTTTATTAAGATTATATTTTGATACGATAAGCTCTTGGCGGCCATTTTGAAAATGGTTATTTTGACTATAGGCGGACAATATTTCAGCTTGGAGACAGTGATTTCTAGAATCTACGCAAAATTTCCTATAAGAATGATGCTGTCTGCTAATTCTACTCTTGATGTCCGCATGGACGTCAGTTTACCAGAATGGAGCCTCGACTAGACACCAAGTCAGGTGTAGTGCGTCTGAGCCAATTGACAGTTTGAAATGTGAATGTGGTGTCAGGCAAATGTGTTCTAATGGATGCCCTTGCTATCAAAGTGGAATGCCGTGCATTGAACTTTGCTGTTGTGCTGCCACGGATATATGTAATAATGTTTTAGCAATTACTGTCCAAGTAATCATTGAAGACACTGAAGAGTAAAAGTGTTCAAAAATACATCGCATTGAGACAACTGTGCTCATACTTTGCGCTTTTTCAGTCACTTTAACATGTTTAATGGTGAAACTTGTCCTTAGTGGTCGATTGTATTACACAGTGAGTTTCGTCTATAGCAAATCTTAATAACAATCTATAGCAAATTAGTGATGTTGTCATGTGATACCACCTGTTATAGATTTAACTGATTTGGATGCTAGTCTCCTATAAAAACATAGATTTTTCTTGGTATTTCTATTTGTTACATGTTTATGAGCCGAATGTTTTTCTATGAAATGAAGGGTTATTTGTAAAGTAGTATGTGGAGTAAAATGGGCGTAATATGGACATTCAATTAAGTATAGTTATGTGTTGATACATTGGTAGCAATTTGATGCCAATTATGTAGAATGATAACGATAATAACATATCTCTGTGTGTTGATTTGTGTTCATAGAGAAATGATTGGTATGATTGTAATTGGTTTTGCATAACAGATGTAGACGTTACACAAACATGTAAATTCATTTTAAAATAATATTATGCTATCATTAATGACACTATATGGTCTTTTTAGTTATTGCTCTGTGTTTTAGTTTGATAAATGTGAAATTATTTGGTATTTTTTGTAATTTGCCCTGCTCAAAACACATTTGCGTGTTTTGCAGTTATACATATATAACTAGTTTATTTAAAACAATCATCGTAATTGATGTTGGATTTGCTCATGTACATTAAAGCAACGAATAAAACATTATTTGTTATAATAGCAGGCAATGTTTGTTATTTTTGCATGTTCGTGTTTTATCATAATATGTATTCATTTACCAATAAATCAAGCTAAAAATTGTATCAATGAACGTTGCAATACACATATATATCGAACGCAAGTTGCTTGACTTATAATAGTAGGGGATTGTAAATTCGCTCCTTCAATAATTCATGGATTCACTAAGAAAGTACAAGCCACTCTTTCAAATACTGGTTATTTTTTTTTTTTTTTACGGAGATGTCTAAAACCTTATAATTCATTTACCTGTGCAATTTTTAAACCTGATTTTCACAATTTTTATTTGAATATAACCCCACTCGAGCCACTTTTGTGATGGGAATGGTGTTTAATGCAAACCTAGCTATGATAAAGATGTATCACGTTCAAAACGTTTACATTGTGGACATTATCGTGGGAGGAGGTGAATCTTTACAACATTCAGAAATTAACCTCTAAATTTGCGGGTACATGTCTTTGCGCTCAATTTTCACAATTGTTTCCCAATAATACAGCTCCACATCAACCACCATGCTGAGCCTTAAACTCGATTTTTACAACCACCAGCTGCACGTCTATAGATGTCACAGTACGTTCAGGAGTGAAAAAGACAAGCGGCACAACATGGATTTTGGCCAGCACCCCCGATGGTGGTGGAAAAAATAGGCTTACACGTTGAAGATATACTTGTCGCCTTGGCTCTTTCAATAATTATATACTGGACATTTAGGATTCTTGCTCATGAAGAAAACCAATACAGTTATCTTCACAACATATTAGGCCAATTTTTTGTCTAAAGCACTCAAACAGACTAAAGCCAGGCCTCCTTTTCTAGTTTTAATTAATGTCATATATAAATATGTTTTTTATTTTGAAATATGATTTTTTGACACCCCTTAACAATAAATGAATGAATGAACTGTGGGATATGATTAATAAATTGAGGCATAATAATGTAAATAGACATAGAACATAGATTTCAATTCATTCGGATACATATCATAAAGGATACAATCGTTCATTAAGATTGATTGAATGTTGTTTGATTATTTATTTCGCTGTTGATAAAATATATCCTCAATGCGCACTGTACTATAGTGATACCTGAGCGTTGCACATACAAGAGCTGACACAAACAAGCCAGGTATCCCAGGATAAGGCAATATCTCCATCACAAAATAAGGCAGAATCTACAATAAGGTAAAAACAGTAAAAACACGACAATAGAGGTTAAAGGAACCCCTTGGGATAAGACATTTTCAATGTTGTCAATTTTGAAAAATAAATTTATATGAAGCTATATAGCCTACTGATCTTAGCTGAAAATACAAAAAAAAAATAAAAAAATTAAAGCACCGAAAAAGAGCGAAATAGTTGTATTTCCAGGTCGTATATTGCCATGTAACAAAACAAGTCAGCAATATTTAGCACTTTACATCACATATTCCCACGTATCAGACGGTAAGATCAGAGCAGTCGCCGCTTATTGGTGTCTCATAGTCAGGACACGGGAGGACACACCTGCAGCACTGATTGTCTACCCAACGCTGGGCCGATGCCAAAAGCATGTGGCCCAATGCTGTGAAAACATTCAGTCGTCCTTCAGGTATACAAATAGTTTGTTTGGGTCACTTCTGGTTTCATAGAAATGTTGACGTCAGCTCATATAGCCGTCGCGCAGCCGAAATATGCTGGGTAGAACCACACATGCAATATTAGACTGGAGGAAAAACAATCCCAAACTCAAGGAGTAAATCAGTTGATTAGAGATCTTTGAAATTCAGAGTAAGGACCCACCTCGTCTGGAAACAAAGGCGACTGAAAAATCACTAAATCTAAAAATAAAACAGAAAAAAACGAATAATAATTTTGTGGGGAACAGCCATCCATGCCATGTGGTAATACTCTAAGTCAGATCATGACAAGAGTGATCATGTAGAGTGATGTCGCAACATGCAACATTCGCAGATTATCGTTCATAGGTTGATCAATTAAGGTACCATTTGTGCTAGATGTATAAATATATATTCAATACACTAGTATAAGTTAGGCGGGGCGGTTCGTCAGCTGCCAACACATGAGTATCGACAACGGAGCCCTCCGTCCCTAGTCATGCATGGCTGGTGACAGCTCAAATAGCCATCTCACAGCCGATTCAAATTGCACAGGTAGTTTGAGACACAAAATATTCCGCTATATTCGACAATTTACACAAGCACAAGCCAGGCTCCAGGTACATCGATTATTTACATCAAATAATTTTACCATGGTGATATATAATTCATTCAGGTTCTTCTTAAAAATCTGCAAGCTACTTGCATATCGGATAACAAAAAGTAAAGTGTTCTGACTCAATAAAATTACCCTTAATGTGATTATCCAGTAAACTTGCCTGGTTAAGATTTGATATATATCCAGCTTTAAATGGGTCACATCCTGCCTTGGCATAGTAAGCAAATGTCACAATTCCACACATTATCGCCATCCCGCCAATAACAAACTGTATTGGCTCTGCCATCAGCATCATACTGTATATAAAAAACTCAATTATAAACTTTAAATATCTAGTATACTATGCTAGAAATTAAAAATGTGCAATTTCGAAAGGTATTTGAACTCGACCTCCAATCAAATGATTATATATAGTGCACCGAAAAAATCTTATCTATGTTATGTTGTAACCTTGGAGATGAAAAAGGATTACGGTGGATTCTTTGAAAAGTTACAGTTTTCTCAAATGCAGTAGACAAGATTAGCTGCTAAAGCCAAAAAAAGCTCCAAACTAAAGTTTGCTCTCCTGACTACTCAAAAACCAATGAGCATTAAACTTTCACCACAGGTTTGTTTAGGACTAAGGAACAATCAAGTACATATTGGGGATGATCCGCATTATCATCCGGATGCAGGCTCCGCATTAGAATCATATGGATTTGTAGGAAAATACTATTTTGATCTAACTGTATAAAAGACTACGTTATGCCGTTATAGTCTCAAAACCATTGTGTATGGCTACTAGACATATAACTGAATGAATAAATGAATGAATGAATGAATGAATATATGAATGAATGAATGAATGAATTTAATGAATAAATTAATGAATGGATGGATGAATGAATGAATGAATGAATGAATGAATGAATGAATGACTAAATGTTTTTCTTTCAATTTGAAATCGTCGTGAATGTCATATTTAGCTCTTTCTGCTTCATTTAAATACCTCTGTTATGGGTATACGGCCATTAGAAATATTTTAATTCTTTCGGTGTGGGGATCGTCTTTATAAGTCATAATCTGACGTCTACAGAAGTCAGATCTTGACGTATAGAGAGGCTGACAGAGTTGATATCCTGCCACTATTCTGAGAAAGCAGTGTACGGCAAACAATCTAACCGCTCAGTCTGACTTTGAGAAACATTGTTAGAAAAAACAGAATTTAATTGTCCAATAATCAAATAATCCTTGCAAGCCACTGACGTTTGGTGTAACCATGTTTATATTAGCATTGATTTAATGGGGATTTCATTTTGTTCCTAGTCTATTACTATATCAATTTTGAAAAGGCACACACTTTGTGTGCCGTCATCTGAATGGGACAAGCCGATTCTTGAAATGAGGGAGGCCAACCTGACCCAACCTTCTGCAGAGGGGGGCCATGTTTAGAACAGCACAGACACCAGTAACGGAACTATATATGAACGTCTAGTCTTGTAAGCATCGACCCAAACGCAAGTCAAGACAGTCAATGTGAGGGCCTGCTATCAGTGCCATATTGTGAATAATTTGGAAGTAATATTGAATAATCTGTATTATATGAATGTTGTAAATAACATAAGGTCACAATATTTTTTAGAAGAAAATAGATTTGCAGTCAAATGCTGAGATCTAACCAATGTAGTACACACTATCTGCAATGAAAAGAAACGTTTTTTTTATGCAAAATAATTGCGCCAATGAATGGTAAGAAGAACACTGAGGCTTATGGCAAATGTTCTAGTTTATTCAAGTGTTATTCTAATTGTTTTATTATTATTTTCAACTATAGGTCTTCTGTAGAAACATACATTTTCAAATACTCGTTAGGTAGAGATTGTCCCGTAGAGATTAACAATACTGCAATGTTTTATGTCTGTTTTTTAAACGAGAAACATTTGCAGTTTTTACGTCAAATATTCATTATGAAGTTCAATTAGACCTATAATCGCTTGCATTGTTACGATTTTTTTATATTCACTCTTTTTTAACTTTTAAAATAATTAAAACAAATATATATATGCATTTTAATTTTAAAGATTCATGTATCTACACAAACTTCTTTCTGTCAATATAAATGACTACTATTGTTAAATAAGTATATAACGTAATATATCTATCTATCATAAATATATATAGCGATAGTTCATACCACGTTTGAAATACAACAGATACAAATACAACAAGTTAATTCTTATATCAATGTTATTTATTAACATTTCATATCAATTTGTTATACGTAGGCTTGTCTTCATTCCCATAATGTGTTTGATATAAATATATTAATAATAAGAGGCTACAATCACCGGCAATATCATTCAGATTTAATTTATGTTCTTTTTAATATATATACTCCAATACAGCCTTATTCACCATGCCATTTTAATAAAAGATTTGTTTTGTATATTCAAGATCAGCACCATTTACAATAAATAAATCTGTCCTGTACATATAAGGCATGTAAATTCAAAAAAATATCATTATCTTGGTGGACGGAAGTAGGTAAATACAATTACAAATACTAAAAAATCTGTCAAATCAGTCAGCTTGAAATATCACCATCTTGAAATTGACACGTCCTTTTAACCCTTTCAAGCCTGAATTTACCATTGTCATCTTCATCCACTACAAGCCGCAAAGTGCTGTTGCAATTCTCGCCTTGTAGTAGATGAAGATGATTTGATGTGGTTGACAAATTGAGAAAATTGCCATGTATTGGTAACCCTGTTTCATGGAGATTTTCATTAAAAAACCCTTAGTTGTAGGAAAATTAAGTCTGTTTTCAGGGATGTAAAATGATGCTTTAATGCATCGTGCGGGCTTAAAGGGTTAATATGGAGGATGTTTACCACACCTTTGTTTTCATATGGTATACAATACAGGTGATGAAAGTGTTTTATCTAGCTCCCAACATTATCATGAATATGACATTATAGCTTCAGGTGTAATATTAGATCCAAACATTTTACCCAAATGTACAACATTATCATGAATATGACATTATAGCTTCAGGTGTAATATTAGATCCAAACATTTTACCCAAATGTACAACATTATCATGAATATGACATTATAGCTTCAGGTGTAATATTAGATCCAAACATTTTACCCAAATGTACAACATTATCATGAATATGACATTATAGCTTCAGGTGTATTATTAGATCCAAACATTTTACCCAAATGTACAACATTATCATGAATATGACATTATAGCTTCAGGTGTATTATTAGATCCAAACATTTTACCCAAATGTACAACATTATCAAGTGACGTTTCAAACAACAGTTTTTCACACTCCGATATAACTATGCCCACTCAACATAATAAGTATAATAGGTATGTAATATAATACTAATGAAAATAAGAGAAGTTCAGATAATCTTAATCTTAACAATCTTAGTGGGATGGGCTGCGGATATTTTAACTTCATATTTTTTCCATAGAAATAGTTAATATAAATCTTAACTTTTCTAATGGGAATAAGATAAAGTTAAAATTATCCTAATTTTAAGATTCTTAGTCAGATGGGCCCCAGGCGGCTACTAAAAAAGTTTGGTGGTTCGTCATCATTAAAAGTACATGAGTGTATAAAACAACTGAATAATCTCAATGGCATTGGATGTTTTTTGTGGGTCAATGGTGATATCAGCTGATCTCAACACATAGCATAAATCAGTATTCCAAACATTATACATACATTTTTGCCTGCCGTAGAGTTGCCACAGAATTGATGCGTTGTATGGATTGCGGCCAACAAGAAAAAAGTGGTAAGGACCCAAAGATGTTACCTATTGCTAGTCCCCATACAGTCTGTCGAGCTGTGATGTCGATATTTGTGCTGCAACAAAAATAAATTTCACAAAATTTTGAGCTAGGTCAGCCTACTTTAACAAAACTGTGTAATAATTATGCAATCTAGAATTTAAATAGTTTGCGTTTAGTTTGTTTGTTTGAACTTACTCTATGAATGTACGCCCACCGTATCTGTATGATTCCCATGTGGATGACAAACCACCACATGCCAAGGAGCCCTGGATCCAATCAAAACAGGAATTCTAAACATTTGTTTACTTTATTGTGATACATAAGTTAATTTACAACATAATGGCAAGTGAAACAAAATGGGTAAAATTTCCTGATGTTCTATATAATTCTTAACGACATGGCAAACGCTTGACTTTTAATGATCTGATCGTGAAGAGATACATTATTGAATTGATAGATACAATAGTCATTGTGGTCAACCAAGAAACATTGGGCATGTAGTGTCATGGTAAAAGCTGCATAATAATCACTGTGCCCGCCCGGGCCAGTATGAAAAATAACAGTAGGGGATTCGGAGATCCGAGTCTACTGTTTTAACAATAGACTGACGTCACCGGTGTATTTTAATCAGAGAGAAGACCAAGATACAGCGTTGATGTTAGACATTTATCATTATCAGACTTCGCGAAGTGTTGTCTAATATATAGGGTTTATTGTACAATTTTCAAACTCATTATGGCTAATAACTAATAACTATGACATACTAAACAAACGAGGATTAAAAAAGGGTAAAAATATCTTATCAATCTTCGAGTGGTAAAAGATACAAGTTTAGTCTTTCTCCAACAGTTCCGTATGTATTACATCAATATTACATCACATGCAATGACATTGATCACTCATATATCCCCACCTTAATAAGTATAGCCAATATTGCTGCTAAAATTACGACTGTTTGGAAGACATCTGCCCATATCACAGTCTTGAAACCTCCCTGAAAAAAATGTTTCAAAACCAGTACTTGCATGAATTTCTGGCCTGTACGATTATTAGATTAAAATGTTTTATGTATCCATTTATAACCTTTAAAAAAATACACTCCAGTATTTGTATTAAATATATAAGATATACTAATATATGCGATTATACTTACAATAGTAGTATATATGGTAGCAGCTATTCCTATACACGTCATACTTAGCCACACTGGTATCCCCATAGCTTTAAAAATAACATTTCACCCATCACTCACCATAATTAGAAACTATGGCACACGTTTATAGATGAACATGGTGAACACTGCGAATTAATATTATACAGGTGGATAGAAATATATGCACTGCTAAATGTCTTAAAAATGTAAATATAACTGGTGCTTACCCCTTGTATTTAAAGTGTTCTACTTCATGTTTTTTTATTGTTTTCAGCCACATGTCGTAATACAATAACAATACTGCAGGTGTTTAATTCTTATTTTTATCAGGTCAAATATTCATCACTGTTATATTGATATTTGTAAGGCGGTACACATATTGAACATACATTAAAACTATAAATAATAATATAAAGTTATAATTGATATAAACATGATAAAACAATACAAAAACTATTGCACTAAGTGTACAAGCAAAATTGGTGTGAATGTTATAAAACAAACGTAGAACTAAAAATACAATATAAGGGAAATAAATATAAAAACAATTCCTACAAGTGTAGTAAAATTGTTATTGGAGGTTCAAAAGCCGATACATCAAAACCTTGAATCTAATTTTAGTAAGAACTCCTTTCTCTCTGGTACAGTATTCCACATTTGAGAGTAGCTCGTATCCTCAATACAACTTAGTGGAATAGGCTTGCGGGATTTTTGTTCCAGGTTCAATACGAAAATGTGTTGGATAAAGAAGATTTCAAATTCAGGATCTGTATGTAGCAGTGTGCAACTATATGTACTATTTTAAAAGTATTGAAATGCAGTTTGTACGTAATATTAAAAAAAAATCGTCAAAACCATTTGTATATCATAACATTGAGGACAAACATTTAATAATAAACAGACTAGCCTGTTTCCATCATTGTAGCAGGACCAAATAGGAAAACTCCGTTGACAAGTAGCTGATTGATGGTCTGTATCACCAAAGCAAATATCACAAGAGCCTTGGAGTTATGGCGTAGAATCAAATACTGAAGGTAAAAGTGAAGTATGTATAAATAATTATATATTATGGATATATTGGTCAAGTTAGTATCATATATTATGTCAATATGCTGTAATTAATATGAACAAATACGAACTCTGATTTTATAATTTAAAAAATCTGCCTCGGAAAAGTGCCAACTATGGTATTATACCCTCTAAAATAAATAACAACAAAACTACGGCAGTCGTTAGCTGATCTCGTCATGTGACCGACTGAGCCACTCTGTCATTGTTCGGGGGTAGACTACTAAATTTGTTTCAAAAGCCCAATAAAGCTACAGCTTTAGGCGGGCGTTCAAATACGTCCCAAGTAGAATTAATATAAAATTATTTTTATAAAGCTACAAGGTCTTGCCGTTGCATAAACCATATCAACCTACATAAGATCAACAATAGTCCAACAGCCAAGGGATAAACATACAAAATTAGTCCAAAACCAGGTTATTGCTGATTTTGGTATAAGAAGATGTGTAGAATCATAATCTGGCATCATTGAGCAGTATATGGAATTTGCATTAATCTGTGAAGTTTGGCTCAGTTTTCTATTCTAATTCACATTTTCAACTAGTTTGGTGGTCATTCGATCCATCTACGGTAGACCAATCTCAAACATTTATGAGGAATATTTAATTCCTTAGCCCAAGGTGCATTTTAACACCTCTGTAATGTCGCTTGGGTAGTAGTTATAATAATTAATTCATAACTAACATTGATGGTTGGTTAACTTGATGACACGGAGACCTCTATTTTTAAATGGAATCACTACTAGATTTCGCTAGCTGAAAATGGCCTAGTGTTAATAGGCACTCGAAAGAAGTCTCAGATTCATGACATCCGATTTTTTCGGTAGTTAGTGTCTTTTTACACAGATTGCTGTGTATATAAAATGGTGGTCGCCGTGGCCGGGTCTGTCGCGAAGTGAGTCAGGCAGCCAGGTCATACGGCTAATGGTTGGTATAAGTACCAAAACTGTGGTTATATGACGCTTATAGTTGGTGATTTTTTGTATGTTTTTAGTTATTGAAGGTTGCGCCCAATATTGCCACCTGCATATAACTAAATTAGGGAATTGTGTAACTCGTTTATTTTTGTATCAATTTTATATTATATTTTTCAACCAGATTGATGGTCAGTGAGTCCATCAAGACCATCCTTAGTTAATGTTGAACAATATTTAACCCTCATGAGTGATTACGTTTATCGACAGGTAGTAACCAAATTTAACTATATAGTTAAGTCAGGTAACAATCTATGTTTGATAGTGGATTTGACGCTTGATTACCCATTTGGATTCACGAACCAGCAAGCTAGTTTAAATGGTGTATTACAAAAGAAAATTGATCTAAAATAGACCAATTAATATAATTTCTCAAGTATAAACATTTATCGGCAGCCATCTTTGACGCCATCAATAAGAAAATACAAATGGTAAATTAAGCCAGTTCATTCAGATTCTGATTCTACATATTCATCCCCACTAGAACCACCAACAACCTGGTATTTGGGCATGGGCTACAACCATCCACCGTGCACCCCCCCGGGGGGGGGGGGGGCATGCCCTATATTGCCCATGCCCTATATTCGGTATTTTTGCAAAGTCTAGTCAAAATACATACAATACTGGCAGAACCTCACCTGGTTGACGCTGGTGATTCCCAGGGGGTGGTAAACAGGTACCATGAGTAAAGCAGTCAGTGTCATGCTGGCTCCCACGCCAACGTAAACGAAGCAGAAGGTTATCCCATAAAAGTACAGTTCTGATGTATTGCCCAGTAAGGTAACCCCTGAGAGATATGATATGGAAAGGGAGATAGCAATGGGAAACATTTGAATTTTCTTCTCACCCATCAAATATTCTCCGGTTGTATGTTGTCGACCACCGGTTAATCTGAAATGACAATACATATAGCAGTGAATATACAATATTACTGTCTGAAAAAAAACCTCATGCTCTTCAGGTATGTGGTCTGCATCGGAATTTAAAACTGATCATTTTTTTGCAACCAAATTTAAAAATGATCTTTCGTTTGCTCCTAAGAACGCTCATGACCAGCTGGAACACAAGGCTTATGGCTATTAGTCTTTAATGTCATTGTCTAATAAGCCATATTTTCTATGTATGTCGACAGCATTTGGTACAAACAACAACAATAACAACAACAGCAACAACAAAAGCAACAGCAGCAACGACAACAACAACAACTGTGGTGGAATAAAATACAACTTAGAATTTCGTATACTTGTGACACATTTAAGCATTGTTTAATTCTTAAGAAACCATTAGAATATTCACTATGCTTACCTCGTTAAAATGGCTATGGCGAAGGGCATGCTTAATATCACAAAGAACACCAAGTAATCCGCTAATCCGAATGACAGCGTGTTGCGCTCGACCATCTTGATGTTGATATAAAGTCAGAACCGTCAATCAGTGAAGTATATCCCGCAGGTGGTTGATGTCTCCGTGTAGCTTCTAATCCAGAATTGCCTACAGTAAATGTACAATGGTTCTCACAAAGGCGTTCTCATAATTTGAACGGTTGCCATCCCCCCGGACAGTCGTTAAGTATACAGGCTTATGCTTTGGCTATTTTTTTACTGTTATCATATAATTATTTTTGTTTATAGATAACATGAATGCACTGTTTTATTTCTAGCAGAAATCAATCTATGTTTACTGTTGATAAGTCGAAATTAGTATCTAATTTGTTCTCAATGGACAAGTCACGAAAAAAATGGTAACGTTAGTAATCTGGGAGCCAATGTTAAAAAAGCTGCTATTTTTTTTAAGTTCGCTTGAAACCAAAAGTTGCAAAGGTCTGATATGTGTATGTGGCAGAGATATATTTCTATGACATTATTGATTGGGATGGATGTAGGCGTTACCCGTGGTAGAAAAACATTCAAATGTGGAATGTTCAAGAGTACCCTCGTGCCCCAAATATTGCACATTTTCAACCCAGGTTAATAAAACTCCAAACCACAACTGTTATGAATAATTTTTAAATCACTGTCGATCCTATTTCTCTTCCATCAAAGCAAGGATACTAGAACACAAGGATATACAGCTCCGGAGAGCGGGGTTTGGGTGGGGGGGGGGGAAGAGATTAGTACCTATTCATAGAGTGAAGGGACCCCTTTGTTTTAGAGAGACCGCAAGGGTTATAAATAGGGTGGGGAAAACTGGTTCAGCCTGATGTGCCTTGCGATTTCAGCTGTGTCAACAGCCCCGCCTGTGGCATCAGCAAGCCCGGTTGCTATGGTAACGACCCGTCTCGTAATTGGTTGTTTTCTGGGTGTGTGAGGTCACAAGTGGGGTTGGACCTGCGCATTGTGGATTTCCGATATCAACAAACGCAGCCATTTTTCCTAGTCTTCATCAAGACAGTGTAAACAAACAAATCGAGATTTAGTGTAAACAAACCCGATTTAGTTTGATTTCGCGGCCATTTTGAAATATGCAAATTAAGACATTTACGGATCAAAATCGATTAGGATGCTCCTATTATCTGATTCAGCACATCAAAATTTACCCGTGTGTGAAATTTGGTGTTTTTGTCACAATCTGAACACTACGTCGCCTTATCACCTGTGCTATCATATTGTATCTTATGTTAATCAAATATATGTAATACAGCTAATATTTGCTTAAAACAAGCATAATGATACAAATATGGCCAGGTAAAGTGTTTCACTACTTTTTCATCATTGGAAGCAAATTATCGCTATAGAATACTAATGGTGACAATAGAGTTGAACAAAATCGTGTGCTCATTATTTTCAAAATTGCTAAATGAAGGTGTATTTATGTTCAGGCTATTTGATTCAACACAGGATAATATTGTTCTTAGTGTATAATTGCAGAGTATTGCACATTCATTATTTAGGCTTTGTTTTTACTAATGCATTATATAGAAAACAACACTTTTTTTAAATGTTGATTTTCAGGACATTGCCTAGGCAAACCTCATGATGGGCGATGCCCTACATTCCAGACCTATATAACGACTAGAGGAATAAGAAGTAAGATCTGAAAATGTTACATATTAATTTTAAACATACTACATATTGATTATAAATCACCTTACGTAAACTCAAGGCCTAGATTCGCCAATACAGCAATATGCCTTTACTTTCCTACAGTCCTGGGGCCGTATTCTCGTACAAGTTACGATATATCGTACGCTTCTGATTGGTCGAGATGACCAATCAAAAGCCTACGATATGTCGTAACTTGTACGAGAATACGGACCCTGATCAACACACTGCCATGCACTACAAATAACAGCTTATTTTCAAACAGCACGGTGAAATCTGCCACCCAATTAGTCGGCTATGGAGGTCCGGGAGGTAAAGTGCTGCATGTAGCTGGGGGGGGGGGGGGGGGGGGGGGTGAGGTATTTGTCCGTGTCTATCCAAGTCCAGCTAGTTCTGCCCCCCCCCCCCCAAGTTCTAAGACAGAGTGGATACTCCATAGCCTTATCAAACCACCCTCACGTCACCATCTGAACATCATGCCTTTTTTTATCCACAGATTGTAAGGCTTGTAACGTATTATGAAGTCACCAAGATTGCCGTTCCAACCGAAAAGTGACGTAAAGCATTATTTTACTTCTAGTAGTACTACTATATCTAAATTGAAAACAAACTGCAACTTTGCCGCCAGATTTTGTGTGGTCTCTGGTGAATCTACATACCAACGTTTTGGTCGAAGCTATTATAAATTTGTTATTGAGTTTGGATAAATTATTTGGACATTACCGTGCCAGAACGACATGCAGTTGCCGATCAACTTCCCGAGATTTAAATTAACATTGCCCGAGAGTGAAAGTAGTGATATAATTATTAACAATTATAATAAAATGTAGGAATAACGCAAAAATGAGAACTGATGTAAATAGAAATACATATATGCTAAATAAACAAGACTATCCGATCGCGCGATGCATATCAGTCAATCCCCAGCAGGGAAAGAAAATATACTACCATCAATGCAACCATGTACTGAGTCCGTCACCACCGCGCAGTAAAGGTGTACAATAATATTGTCCATTATTCACTGTTTGTGTTCAAAGAATATATTGGTATAAAACTAAGCTCCGTTATAAAACACTGATATCCAACAATGCCATTGTCAGATTGGTTTAAATTGAAATTATCATAATAAATTGACTAAAAATGCATATAGTAGGTCTAATTGGAGTATTATAAGATACAACTGCATACTAATGAATGATTCATCCGGCCATCAAGGCTGTTCTGGGTATAAATCCCCAATTGTGTTTCTAAAAGCCTTGGTTGTCGGGAAATTAATTATGTTTACAGGGATACAAAATGATGCTTTATTGCATCGTGAGGGCTCAATGAATTAAGCTACACCACCATGTATACTTCTAACACATCATGTGCTAGAACCTACATTGATGCAGCAGAAATGAATGGCAATATTTTTTCTAACAAACATGTTATTATACTTTTTTTGTTTTTGTTCATTTTTTGACATTGTATGTCATTTTTCGACACTAGTGTCTAATTTTGGTGTTGTATAATTATTTAGTTAAACATATATATCCCTTATAACATTTGTTGTGGGCGAAACACAAAAAAGAACCAAAATGTGTAGCTATACCACCAATGGTGATAATAAAGATTTCAGAGCTGTCTTGGGGGCCATCTTGGATTTTAAGAAATGCCACTGGGTAAATTTTACACACCCTCCGAAAATTATCATTTTAGGGTCATCTGAACTTGAATCAACCATCAAATAAACGTCATACCACCTTCCCACCTCATCGGTGATATGTCCAAATCTCCTTCTGACTGGTCACAATGGCATACAATGTGGGGTCTAAGGGGTGTCAGATGACTGCTCGAGCACAGGGGTTGTGCAGATGACCGCACCATCAATCCTGAAGGGTGTCAGATGATCCCACGACCCAGGGAGTTCTTGTTTGGGCGAAAACACTACAGCTCCACTCTACCAGTGTTAATGTGTTGTAGACAATATATCCTTACGTTGAAATATTTTTTATTGAACAACGTGCGTGATCATAAACCCTCTAATCAGTAGCCTACCATTATACCAGTCTCATAACTGTCAGATTGATTTTATATACTGGTACTATGAATGCAAATTCAGCCCCATTAATATTGAAGCATTTCGCTGTTAAATCTAGCTCATTATAATTAGTGTGCACATGTTAATGATGTATATTGACATTCAATAGTCTACTGATTTTAGCCATACAAAACATGAAATAAGACACTTTGGTTTAAAAACTGACATTTTGCACAATGCCCCCCCCCCCCCCTAGAGACGTCTCTGACATCCCACAAAAAAGTCCCCATAAATGGTGATGGTGCGTTTATCATGAATCGCAAAAAATGACTACCAATTTAGTTTAGCGGGATCTTGAAACAACCATAAAAAATAAAACTTTGTCACTTAGAGAATTAATTTATGATGTCCACACCTACGTTTTCGCACACAGCTAAACCCAATGAGCACTATTTTTTTTCTCAAAATATCCGCAAATTTTGTTATCGGAATGTTAGAAATGTCATAAAATTTAAACTATTACACTTTACTTAGATAGTTGATTTTGCGGATCACACCCATGTTTCCTCTCCAAGGAGTCCAGTTGAACAATGAATGCTGTATTTAGAAAATAATTCGATCATTTTGTGCCGCCACAACTTTTAGCAAAGCATTAACTATACTAAAACTAGACTATATCTACATATTTGACCAGTCACGCAGAAAGCTACCTGTGAGCGGAATTGTTACAATAATTTATGACATAATAACAATTAAATTAAATGTTTACATAATATAATGTCAGGATTTTACGTAGTGATCATATCACACCAGACATGGTATGACATACTGCAATAAAATTATGTTACGTGGCATTTCCATAATAAACACTGGATATTTCAATAATAAAATGATTAGCGCTCAAAATAAAATTAAAAAGCATTGAAAAGATCTGAACATATAACTATGTGTCCCGCTCCAAAACCGGAGATGACATAGCTACTATGTATAACATACGAAATTAAGCATGATAGCAAAAAAGACATATTGGAAAGCGTAGGAACCATAACAAATATATATATATTTTTCACATATTCTTTGTGCACATATAGGCTAAACTGGTCCGGAAGAACCTCCCGAGGAACGAGTAGTGAAAAGCTTAGCAACGTAATAACAATAATAATGACGGATAATAATGATTTGTGCCATTCACAAAGGAGATGGAAATGGGAGGTGATAATATTGCTTTG
This sequence comes from Flabesymbios commensalis, assembly GCA_964017125.1. Classification (NCBI taxonomy): domain Eukaryota; kingdom Metazoa; phylum Annelida; class Polychaeta; order Terebellida; family Flabelligeridae; genus Flabesymbios; species Flabesymbios commensalis. The sequence goes on from OZ024905.1 coordinate 11,903,847, forward strand.
GATATAAATATGCCCACATATTCACATTATTTGTGAAACACATCAAATATTCTCACGCATATCTTCTTTTCAATATATAATGGACATACATGGAAATGGAGGTTTTAATATACCATTGGATATAAATATACCCACAAAGTCGTTTTATACATATTGAATATACCCACGCATACATTCTGATTACTATATAACATTTAAAAAATAGTGGTAGCTTATCTTCAATCATTTTATATTTACCCCGCTATCAAGCGCGTCTAACAAAAACGCCTGGAATAATATATAGACAATATACATGCGGTCATGGGGAAATGGGTGCGTCATTCTTTTTTCTTCGTGTGGTCCCTTGAAATGTCATGCACTGGTTTGAGTAATTACAATATGGGTCATCTCAATGTAATATCACGCATTAGTAGTTATTGTATCACGCTAAATATTTTCAGTGGTCACAAAACATACAATACAACATGATTAATTCCAATATGACAATGTGTTTAATAACCTTAGATGACCCCCCCCCCCTGAAAAAAAGAATAAATCTGACTATCTTTTATCGACAGACAACATCTTACTGGACACTTTTAATCCTTTTTCGAAAAAAGTATCATTCCAATATCCCGAAAATCTACAGACGAAATGTCAAACATATGCCCTACGAGTTATATGCAAAGAATTACATTTGGTGCTCCAGAAAAAAACACCAGTGAGACCTAAGGACTTTTGTCAGCATGTTCCATCTCGTTCCAGATCATTTTAGAAAAAAAAACTTGTATCGAATTATGTCTGGGTCTGAGTAAAATTCTTCCTAATGAAAAAATGAAATGAGAAAGTAGGCCACTTTTGTGCACATACAGCTGAGTTGGACCAGGAGAATCTCCTGAGGATGGTGAGATGACATTGCCCTCCAGGTACAGGATTCGAAATTCGAACCCTGGCGGTCTGAGGCCGATCACGGAGGTTCCCAATAATACTGTGTGCTAGGAGTGGATGGGGGAGAAATATTTTTTGAAATGTTTCTTTCAAATCGCCAAGACTGGGAAACGAACCCCGTACTCTTGCGTGAAAGGCAACAGTGCTAACCACCACCGCAGGGCCCCCGCCCATTCCACCTAATGCTCCTGGACTACCATGGATATCCGGACAAATTGTTGACAAGGTGCTACGACTCCTTATGATGGATATAGGTTCAACTAGAACTTGAAAAAAGTTCCAAGCAAAACTCCTTCCCAATTTTGAGATAAATTGTCCAAATTGTTTCCCCGTAGCGAGATCGCTAATAAATATTGAATTTTTTTCCACGTTTTTCAAAAGTTATACATTATGTTTTTAAACATTTTAAAATGACACAATCTTGTCAAGAGGTGAGAATAACATGTGATAATAATTCTGACATCATAGTATCACTATACGTTGCTGTGATGACATTTCATTATGTTACATTGGATTGTCAGATTATGGCATTGTGATGTATGAATAAATCATTAAAATTAATACTAAAATATATTCATAGTACTACATGATTATGATGACAGATTCCGAAACTAATATGTCGGGATTATGTCGGCATAATAATAATAATAAATTATTATATTAATTATTGTAATACACACACAAAGCTGTGTGTATTAGCATATCAGGAAACAATCCTACTCTTTTATGGCAGCATCGACAATATTTTTAAAACAATATTTTTATAGCATTAAATTAATTAATTTATTTATTACAAAGCAAAGTACATCGCTGTTTCCCATGCATGCAATCTAAAAACTACTTTACAACCATGTATTTAAAGGTGATCTATCATTTGAGCTATCATGTAACCCTCTCAGAGGGTCACATGATAGCCAATCACTCCATATATGGGGTGATTTGATATCAAGTGACCGTCACATGATAGCCAATCACCCCATATAAGGGAACACTTGTGCCCCGTCTTGTGACAACTTTGCTTTATTTGTCACAATAATATTCATACTATATAAGGGGTGATAGATCACCTTTAAAAACAGGCAGATAGTTGACGGATCTCGGACAGACGAAATGAATCAATTTGCAGTAAATTCCATGAAACATAACTCACCAACAACAAACATATTTAATAAATACCAGTTGAGATTTAGGATTGCGTGTGTACCTTACTCACCTAGAATTCCCCAGATGTGGATGACCGGTAGTGTATTGGTGAGCTGGATAGGTAAACCAGTCAGGCTTGTAATCTGGGGGGCGGAGGCCCTAGGGTAGTGGTTAGCACCGCTGCCTTTCACGCCAGAGTTGGGTTCTCGGTCTCGGCGGTTTGAAAGAAACAAAAATGTTTCTTCCCCATACACGTGTGAAAGTGAAAATTGTGGGGAGCCTCCGTGACCGAGAGGTAGCGTGCTCGGCCTCAGACCGCCAGGGCTCGAATTTCGGATCCTGTGTCAAAAGGACAGCGTCATCTCAATCATCTCACCATCCTCAGGAGGTTCTCCTGGCCCAGTTTAGCCTATATGTGCACAAATGTGTCCTAAAGCCCGATTCATTTCATTTTGTAATCTGGGGTTGCTGAATTTTTCTTTTTAAAAACCATGACCACTACTGAAAAAATAATTCGTTGTTTTACGCTTAGTCATTTTAGTTCATATAGCATGTCAGATATGTGTGTCTTGGGGTGACAGTTTAAAATTATGCGCATACTGCAATCTAGAATTATTTGTAATTTTGTTATATTCGTCCGACTGGTTGACCCCCAAACAAAACAGCATACAGGTGGGACAGAACTATTGTGTTAGCCGGGGATAGACTTTAGTCGTCAAAATCTGATTCTGACGACTAAAATCTCTACCCGCACTGTAAAATTAAAAATATTTCTAATGGTCGTAGACCCATAACATAGGTATTCAAATGAATCGCAAATAGCTGACTAAGACATTTATTATGATTTCAAATTGAAAACACACCTTTGGTCTCCAAGGTTTTCATAAAAAAATGAATCGTTTTAAGGGATAAACATCCATTTGTGTGTTTCTAGAATGAGGCAGGGCTCCTAGTTAATATATTTGCTTTGTTATAGATGGTAGTGATTTGATCATTTAAAATATGATCTGAGGATACTCCTAGATATGGGGATGATCTCACTTGTTCTATGTAACTATTAACCTTTTCACTACCATACATGACGGAAATTTCCGTCGTCATTCGTCAATGAACGTAACCATAAAATGACACAAATTCTCGTCAAATATATACTACATTCATGTATTTTTCGTCATTTGAAGCTGGAAATTGCGTTGGCAATTCCAGCTTCAAATGACAAAAAATAGAACTCCTACACCAGTATATCTGGATCCTGGCATGCACCCCGGCCTGGAAGTCAAAGGGTTAAACAAGGTAAATAGGAGGTCTGGGGTGATATGACGTCTGTGGTGATCTGTGGTGATAAGCAATGGAGGGGGTCTTTCCAACATGGAGGCTTAATTTATTAGCACATAGCCACCGAAATTCACATGGATTATAGATAGGAGAATAGTATTATACCTGTAATCAGGCTGAAGGGGGAAATATGCCAAAGCCAAATTTTTCATGAAACCTCCCACACACCATTCCAAACAACATACTAAAACTTCCCGTTATATGTAACAGAAGAGTGAGGGCAAGTTGTAGGCCTACCAATGATACAATTTGCCCCCATTGTCTCCCCATAGTGTTATTAATTGCCCTAATAGATTATGGAAACTATGTTACAACCTGCCCCTAGAAGTAGTATATGTGTATATATATATATAGATACATCTACAACAAAAATTCACTTAAATAGATTGCATTAGCCCTCTTTTATGTTTAGACCTACCTTTTTGCCGCATCATTATATTGACCAGGTGCACAATGTCGATGATTTAGTCATCTGATTGAGCAATGTGACATATAAGCATTTTCATTTATGTAAGCCTGTGAATTCAAGGTTATTACAGACTTAATATTGCATAAATGGTTAAGTATTTGCTGCAAAACTGTCTTTTGTATATTTATATGTTTCACTATAGCGCGTTACAATATGTCCCAATAACTGTGTTACAACTTGCCCCCATGCTGTTACAACCTACTCGCACCGGGGGTAAATTGTAACATTTTAGGTGTGGTCATATTTCCTTGCACCACATAGCAACTATCGATGGTATTCATCTAAATGATATTCTATGTTATACATGAGATCTCTTCACTTGACAGGAGTATCTATTCACTTGAACGTACAGTCAAATTTTAGTATCAATGATGTTTGCAGGTTTTCTTTATTCTGGTGGTGTATCACATATCATAATATGTAGCATTGAATATGGATGACAAAATTAGCGATGTTTATGTCAACAATAAATATGTGTTTTTTGTTTAGTTCAGTGTACATGTCTGTATTTGTCTAAAGTGAGACATGGTGCCAAGATGAAAAGAGGTGATCTGAGTTATGATATTATAGCAAAGACAATAGAATATGTGCATTGAGGATAGATTCAATCATGGAAATTTAATAATAATAGAGAATTACAGTACCCCAAGAAAAAGAGAGATATCTATATAATTTTGCACTTGTGTGAGGATATTGAGAGATTTACCATTAAATTGCATCTTATAATATATTCACATTTCAAGGGGATGTGATACCATACATTTCCTTGTGTTTCTTTAGAGACAAAAAGCGAGGTTTCTTTGTAGCAAGAAGGTGCAAGATAATGCAGCATTTAAAAAAATAAGATTTGTATCAGAGGCTGTCACAAACTCGAACTTACAAATTAATAAACAAGAAGGCTTAAGTTGACTAAATTCGTAACATATGTAAAGTAGCAGTGGCCACACTGCTGGGCAAAATGTCACATTTTAAAACCAGACATTGACGCATAAAAAACGTACATTGTTGATCTGGTATAGATTGCTCTGCTGTCAATTTTATCTACTAAATATTTTTTTTCTGGAACATATCACAAAACATATCGAATGGTTGTAAAAGAGTATGTACTAATACCAGCAACAATGTGCAACAAACGAAACTGTTCTTGTTACATTGGATATCTCTGCAAAGACAAAGAGATATGTACGCTATTTCAAACCTTTGGTTTGTAATAGTGAGTCAGGCGACGATTAATCTCCGTGGGTGTTATCTGCGTTCTGTTCTTTCTGACATTAGTCCGATCCAATGCATTGTTTAGATCACTTCATTTCTGTAATACTAGCCAAATGTAATTTAAAGGGACCTCTTGGGATGAGACATTTTCAATGTTGTCAATTTTGAAAATTTAATTCTTATGAAGCTATATAGCCTACTGATCTCAACTAAAAATACGAAAAAGTCAAAAAACAATTTTAAAGCACCGAAAAAGAGTGAAATAGTTGTATTTCCAGGTCGTATATTGCCATGTGAACAAAACAAGTCGATATTCAGCACTTTACATCACATATTCCCACGCATCACACGGTAAGATCAAATCTTACCAGTCGCCGCTAATTGGTGTCTCATAGTCAGGACACACCTGCAGCACTGATTGTCTACCCAACGCTGGGCCGATGCCATCAGCATGTGACCCGATGCTGTGAGAACATTCAATCGTCCTTCAGGTATACAAATAGTTTGTTTGGGTTACTTCTGGATTCATAGAAATGTTTATTAAAAATATTTGTAAAAATATGAAAATTCTGAAAAAAATAAAAACATGATCCGTGGGATACACTACTTCAGTACGGAATTAAAAACAAAAATTGATGTCATCCCAAGGGGCTGCTTTAATATTCGATTCATCGCGCCATCCCTTCATCAAAAGGTGTTCCTGATCCAGTTTAGCCTCTAGGTGCACAAAAGTGGCCTACTATCCCATTAATTCGTTTTGCTATCAAACATATAGGTTCAGAGAGTAGGCTTATCATAATAATAATCTTACTTCTCATTTCTTTCAGCAGCTAGTCAGTTATTTTGTAATATGCCTTTTGATGGATTATAAGAAACAAAGAAATTACTGTGTTAAGCTGAGACGGTCATCTTGAAAAACTATTTAAAGACAAATTTCTGGAAGTTTTTTTTGTCTAATAGTAACAAATCCTCTGAAAATAAAATTCTGTCCGAAAATTCCAAAATTATAAACAATCAAAAATAAATCTCAGAGGTTATGAATGACTATTATATTAATGTTGCAAAATATATTGGACAGAATCAAAATATTGATATTACGGAACACCCTAGCAGTGTTGAAATTAAAACACTCCAAGAGCAATAATTGTCAGTTTCCTCATTCGACAAGAGAAGACGTGCTTAAAATTCTGAAAAAGCTAAATCCAAAGCAACTGGATGTGACCAAATTCCAGCTAAATTAATAAAACATACCTCTTTCCAAATTGCCCCAGTTATTTTAAACATGATAAACAAAGCATTGGATGAAGGCACCTTTCCAAATATCCTAAAGAAAGCAGAGTTGATCCTTGTATAGAAAAAATCTGACAAATTAGATAAATCCAATTATCGACCTGTGAGTATTTTACCGATTTTGGCAAAAGTTTTTGAAAAAATTATTGCCCACCAGATCACTCCCTTTTTAAACACAGTATTCTCTTGTCATCTGTCAGCCTTCAGACAGGGTTATGGCTGTCAAGACACGCTGCTCACCCTTATTGAAAATTAACGTAAAGATCTTTTAAAGAATAACAAAATTGGTGCTTTATTAATGGACCTTAGCAAAGCTTTCGACTGCATGCCACATGAACTTCTGATCGCAAAATTTAAAGCTTATGGTGTTCAGGATCAATCAATCAAAATGATTAAATCATACCTCTCAGATCGTGAGCAACGTGTCCGGATAGGCAACGTGCACAGCTCATAGAAAACCACCATTAAAGTTCAGGTTCAGTTATTGGTCCAATTTTCTTTACAGTATTCATAAATGACATTTTCTACTTTATTAAACGAGCACGCCTCACAAATTATGCATATGACAATACTCTCTCTTTTGCACATTCAAATTTTCAAATTGTAAAATCATGCCTCGCAGCAAAAGTATATTGTGGTTTTCCATTAACTTAATGCAAGCAAATCCTGAGAAATTTCAGCTGATATTTTTTAACTGTACAGTTGAGTTACCAGTGACACTACACGGCTGTATAATTAAAATTTGTAACAAAGCTGGCAGACAGCTGAGCGCTCTGAGAAAAGTTGTGTCTTTTGGCAGTTGAATATAGTCGACTCTGAAAGACCAAGCGATCTGTGGGCACCACTGTCAACATTTTCTTTATCGACATTTTGTCAGGTGATAAAATTTGTGGATGTAGATACATTTTTAACAAACCATTGAATTTCCAATGATAATCACTTTTGTGAAAATCAACATTTATGTAACTCGTGTTATTTCTCATAATGATTAACTAATAATGATTAACTATAGTTATTGTTTCATTGAAAAATATTACACAATATAGTGGATTTTTTTTTCTTTCGAAAGAGCGTCGATTTGTCAACACTGTTTTCTTTTATTTTAATTAATTTGATAACATGAACAATGGTTCGGTGGTTCGGCTAGTCTATCTATGACAGGTCGTCGTTTTAACTTGAGTATATTTTGTTATAAATAGCTTACATAACTTATAAAACTGTTGGTTGAATTTATCTTTGCTGACTATTTGCGTTTCTACATAATAAGGTAAACATTAATCTTTTTTGATTTTGCTGCCACTCATCCTTTACATGACACTATTTCTGAGTCATTTATAAAGTGTTTTATTATCAAATAAATTATACTATGTGTACAGTACATTACTAAAGTATCAGAGACTTATGACAGATAAGCATGGTGGTAAAAATATCGCTGAATTAGTACTCACATGGAACATGATCGACCGGTCCCATGCAAATTCACTTTGCCCTTGACCTTTAACTCAACAGCATGCCCAAAATCAATAAAATAGTGCCAGAAATGGACTTGACATTTATAATACCCTTATAAACCATATGTCACACATGAAATTCAAATAACAGTTAAAAAGTGATACGATATATTTATGATGGCCATCTTGGATTTTTGTTTTTTGTACATTTCCTGCAAAACGTTTGCAAGGTTGTCCACCTAGGTTGTGTTCCTGAATATATGTAGAGACTAGAGATGATTTCCATTGGCCAACCTTTTGCAGCAGGCCATGTCTGTTTTCTTGAAAAATTGTGATTTGGTTCCCTGGCTGGTATATTTGAGTATTTTTTACTCACCACTTGAAATTGTGTTTCGCGGTAGCCAGACACAATTATGTAATGTGTTGGTTTATCATTGCATCAACGTTTGCTAGAGATGTAATTTATAAACTTAATTGAATCCTCAAAAAAAGGATGTATGTGTATTATATCCATTCACGTGACACCCGGAAACCTCGTAACTCCACCCATTGTCGGCTCAATTTTGCAATAGTTTCGTAGAAGGTAGACCTACATATATATTTACATTGTTTGTCAATATATTTATTGTTAAGCTAGTAAGTATTGGACCAAAGGTAGCTTGAGTCCAGACAGTAGCCGGCATTGTTTTGCGGTGAGCACATATAAACGTGCATTAGCCCTTACAAATATGAAATATTTGTGCATAAACCCTTGAGACCAAAGTGTATTTTTCAATTTGAAATCATCATAAATGTCTTAGTCACATCTTTCGGCATCATTTGAATAACGAAGTTAAGGGTCTTCGACCATTATTAATAATTATATTTACTCTTGCAATCTGACGCCTGTAGACTCCTTTAGACGTCATAATCCGTTGAAATTGTTTTAGCAACATGTGGTGTTAAAAAGCACCTTATTCTACGCATGTCATGTTTATGATAATAACAAGCGCGAGATATACCAGACATATGACTCTTAAATTTAAAGTCAAACACTATGCCAAACATTATGCCAAGATTTCTAGCAGATGGAGAAGGAGTTACTTCCTGTACCAACAATCCTGTTGGAAAACATTTTGAATTTTTTTCACGCAGCACTTTAGATCCAATTAGGTAAAAATCGGTTTTATCAGAGTTAGGTTTTAATTTCCTTAAATAACAATGAGCCAAAGACGGATCCTCGGGTGACTCCACACGCGACTTCGGCTGGACTGGATAAGCAGTCCATTAGTTTCACTTTCTGTTTACGATCTGACAATTAAGACATAAACCAGTCAAGGGCGATACCTTCGATACCATACCAAGTTGCCAAGAGATTGGTGATACTGCTGTGGTCCAGGGTGTCGAAAGCAGCAGACAGATCTAACAGAGTAAGTGCAGTGACCCTTCTCTCGTCTATATTCAAAATAATGCCATTTTCAACTTTGAGTAGGGCTGTTTCAGTAGAATGAATTTTTTTGTAAGATTGGAACCAACAAAAAATTTAAACAAAATTTTAACAACTCAGTGGGGATCGGATCAAGATCGCACGTTTCGCTAGGTGAATTTATAATGATTTTCCTCACTTCATCAGCAGTAGCCGGTTCAAAAGAAGCCATACGTGATTTAACTGTCAGATATCTAATCTCCGGCATATTATGAACCTCGTGCATTGCTGGGATCGACTGTAAATGTTAATGAATGAATATAAATAAAAAAAACATTGGGATAATAAGGGTTAATGGGGAGACTTCCTCTGACTTTTCAGAATGAATGAAAACATTTCAGCCATTTGATAAGTTATGTAAATATATATTTTTTGCAGCTTCCCGCCCCCCCTCTTCTAACCTAAAAGGTGGTGTCTTGTAGAATTACCGGATATCCTTTATTTAATAATCTCGACCTTCTCCACACTTCAATAACGCCTGACAATCACTTACGCTGACTCCAGATAATGTTAGCGTTATCATAGAATAAGATCAGCTACAAGACATATATTAAACGGATTATAAATAGAATGTTTCACATTACATAAATCAGTAGGTTTTAAATGATTATTTTTTTATTTAAATAAGTAAATGGCTTAATAAAATACATTTCGTATATTGTATTGAATTCAGGTAAGGATGTTTTTTTCAAATACACATGATCTATCAAAGTCATGAAAATAATTGCATACGTGAATAATTAAAGACAACCATATTTATGTAAGCGATAACATCATTTTCAACACTTTGTTTATTATTATTTGAATATTCCGTCCGTTGTTATACTCTCTACTAGTAATGATTTTATAGCAGCTATTGCAACATCATCAAACCAACACTTTTTAAAGTTAGTCTTATGCACAATTGCAATCAGCTGTATCATAATTAATTGAAATGTAATGAATGTTTGCTGGGGAGTGGCCTGTAGGCCCACTATTCTGTCGGCTAGGCCTACTAGTGGGGGCTCTTAGGTAATAGGGTGTGCACTTCTGAATAAAATTGTGAGTTTTGGCACACAAATAGTTATGATACCTCTCTACAGGAATTTTGATGGAAGCAAGTTGGTACGTCCACATTTTGGCCGCCATCTTGGTTTTCAAAATGGCCGCCACTTTGGACCTATATTCAGCAATATTTTATAAAGGAAGACAATTAGAGAGCTCGTAACAAGCTGATTTTTTCATGAAAGAACCCTAAAGGTATCTAGATTAACACAGTAAACGTTCTAGAAAATCCTTCTCATGCACTCTGACATATTCAAGATGGCGTCCAAGATGGTCGCCAGCGTATAGTCATATTTGATAAATAGCGTAAAATGATCGATTTTAGCTCGATTTTCTTTTGTAATACACCATTTCAAATAGTTTTGTGGCCAGTAAAGCTATATAGACTACCCCCAGCAATTTTGAAAACATATTCAACCCTTTTATCCCAAGAGGCTTTTCAGCGAACGCCCCTGTAATCTTTATTGGGACAACATTATTATTTATAATCAATTAATAAATTATTAATGGTGATGTATATTGGTTTCAGTAATGTAGCTATATTAAAAGCACGCTTATTGGTCAATTGATTTGTATTTTTAGTTTTTCAAGATGGCGTCCAATATGGCTGCCAGTGTATGGGCAGATTTAAGAAATTGTGTAAATTCTTTAATTTTTTATCAAATTTATCTTGTAGTACATCATTTCAACTAGTTTTATGGTCTGTGAGTCCATCTAAACTACTCCCAGACAACGTTAATCAATATTTATCACCTTAACATGAGGATTTTCAATTGGCGACATAAAACATCCAAAATGTAGTTGGTGAACCACTTAGCCCATAAACCTTTCGAACTGTTTTTCGGATGTGAAACTGATTCATCTTCTCTTACATGTCACAGTATCCTTGGCGGATACCTTATCGTTTAGATATAATGACAGTGTCTATAGGGATATTGTGTGACAAATGTCCTAGATACGGGTCTATTGGTAGAAAATACTTGATAAATTAATACCCAATTTAGTGCAAATGATCCTCAGGGGCTCTTAGCTGTACCTTAATGGGCTACTGTACTTAAATGTGTCTACTTTCACTATCATACTTACTTTATGAAAATTTCGGATGATATAGGGGCTGAAAATAAACCATAGAGGATATTTGTGATCAAACAACAAGCTCACGGTCTTCCGGTGAACACAACAGCATGGGCAGTAATGCATCTTTTGTGGATGAGTGAACGGGAAGGTCAATCAAGTGTCTCAGATAGGAAAACAGGGAGCTGACATGGAAAGCAAGTAGTTATTTGCGGTTGAATGCCGGTGGTGTTCCCAAATGCTTCTATTCCAAAACTGCGTAGATTAGTCAGAGCATAGAGTTAACTCTATGGTCAGAGCCAAGAAGCAGTCCCAGGATACAGAACAAACCCACAGGAATGATCATCAGCGGTATGATCACCAGCTATAAATATTCGATATTTGCAAAAAATGATTTTTTACTGCTGAGAAGCAGGACACTTATATTAGTTCCAATAAAAATGCCTGATTAGTTATAATGAGCATTTATAATATGCTGAAGAGCTATCTGATAGCATTTTGTTTTGGCTGGTCAAAGGGGCCGGTTATTTATTCGCCCAAATACCCTTGCCCTATGCAAACTCATTACATGGTCACACAAGGCTGCAACTCTCCTATTCTGGCCACCATCAGTAGTATGGCTAGTTTTATGGCAATCTTTATTTCATATGGTACTGCTTCAATGGCGCACAGAATTCCTATGAAATTGTGATTGCACTGTATACGTACACCACGATAACAAACCATCTTGTCTGGTATATATACAAACATCATATGCCTACCTCCAGTCTACGAATACACAGCCGATCTAAATGAATCATCGCTGCCATCCAGTTTTCACTGATGGAGTATGAAAGTTGCTATTGTCCCTTGCACCACAACACGCCGTTTCCGATAATGCTGCAACGTTTTTGAGGCTGGAGAAAGTTATGATGAAGACCATCGATGTGATATCAACAATTCCAACTCCTCTAACATTACAGGAGAAAAAAATAGTGGCGGTAGCATCATGCCATACGAGTCTCTAGACACTAGTCCGGATATACAACACAGTCAGTTCTAAGCCTGATAGGCAGAAGCAGCTGATTTTTTTGGTAGATTTGAAAAAAAATATCATGCAGCCCTGTATCATTTAAGACTCCTCTCTAAAATAGTTTTCACACAAGAGCCCTATATACACTGTCATTATAAATACACCACCTTTCCAGCGCAATTGATTGCCGTCGACATACCAGTGCATTCATTAAAGCACCTGTATATTCGTTTAAGTTACATGTATCACTGATAATTAATCCCGTATGTGTATGGTGACATTATCACCATGCGGATACACTGACAATAAGTGGTTCACTCAGAGAACATCACACTTACATGCAATATATCATCAAATGATCTCTCCAACACAAATCAGTTTCACACCTAGAAAACAGCTGTAAAAGTGTATGAGCCATGTGGTTCACCAATTACATTTTTGGGTGTTTTTTGTCGCCAAAATTAAAACTCTCATGTCAATGTGTTAAATATTGCTCAACATTGTCTGGGAGTAGTTTAGATGAGCTTACAGACCATTAAACTAGTTAAAATGATGTATTACAAAAAAAGAAGAAAATTGAGCTAAAATTGATGAATTTTCACGATTTCTTAAATCTTAAAAATTGTCCCAATAGAGATTACAAAAGCGTTAGCTGAAAAGCCTCTCGGGATAAAAGGGTTAAATATATTTTCAAAATAGATGGGGGTAGTCCATATAGATTTACTGATCACGAAACTATTTGAAATGGTCCATTACAAAAGAAAATTGAGCTTAAATCTATCAATTTACGAAAAATAAACATAAATCAGTTTTACACCCGAAAAACAGCTGTAAAGTTTAAGAGCTAAGTGATTCACCAATTACATTCTGGATATTTTATGTCGCTTATTGAAAATTTTCATGTTAATGTGCTAAATATTGCCTAACGTTGTCTGGGAGTTGTTTAGATGGACTCACAGACCATAAAACTAGTTGAAATGATGTATTACAAAAAAAAATTGATATAAAATTGAAGATTTTACACAATGTCTTAAATCTTCCCATACACTGGCAGCCATCTTGGACGCCATCTTGAATAACTAGAAATACAAATTAAGTAACCAATATAAGCGTGCCTTTCATATGCCTTAAATATAGTATTACTGACACCAATATACATCACCATTATTATTTAATTAATTGATTATAAATAATAATGTTGTCCCGATAGAGATTACAGAGGCGTTCGCTAAAAAGCCTCTTGGGATAATAGGGTTAAATATGCTTCCAAAATTACTGGTGGTAGTATATATAATTTTAGTGACCACGAAACTATTTGATATGGGATATTACAAAAGGAAAACAAGCTAAAATCGACCATTTTACGCTATTTATCAAGTACGACTATACGCTGGCGGCCATCTTGGACGCCATCTTGAATATGTCAGAGTGCTCGAGAAGGATTTTCTAGAACGTTTACTATGTTGATCTAGATACCTCTAGGATTCTTTCATGAAAAAATCAGCTTGTTATGAACTCTCCAAGTGTCTTCCTTTTCGAGATATTGCTGAATATAGGTCCCATATGGCGGCCATTTTGAAAACCAAGATGGCGGCCAAAAACTAGACGTACCAACTTGCTTCTATCAAAATTCCTGTACAGGAAGATTTTAACTATCTGTGTGCCAAAATTCACAATTTTATCCAGAAGTGCACACTTCATTTCATATATTGACTTAAGAGCCCCCACTACACAGTGTAGTCTATTCGACAAGGCCTAGTCTACTTGTCAAATGGCTTATTTTACTTGGAACCATTCCAGAACAATTAGATCTATAGGCCTACCATGAATGATTATACAACGATCCTAATATAAAAAAAAATGAGCAGCTTGTGTCAGTGGCAGTGGTTACCAATGCAGATGCCAGACCATTTGACATGTAGACTAGGCCTAGTCTAAAGGCAGCAATTCTGGACTTCAATTCAAACCAAATAGGCCTGGTTTTATAAAGGGACGTCGTAAGTCACATTGGCACAGATCTTGTCAATTTAAAAATAAAATGGTCCCTATCAAATAGGATTCTAATTGTAAAGCCTAAGGCCTAACGTTACAGACATGACAGAACTACAGAAGTTATGAAATTAAGGAATGTATGCTAATGTCAGGGGGAGACTGGAGCAGCCAGATATGA